>LR750083.1:683765-716403 GCA_902729485.2 Mus minutoides | reverse complement strand
ACAGCCAGGGCTACCTAGTAAAAGCCTGTCTCAAAAGACAACAATAACAACAACAATTCAATGATTTTTGTCTTAGAATTAAGACTGATTTTTCAACAATTTCTGAAATGGCCCTAACATCTTTCAACCACTGCAGCACTGTATATTTATATGAAACAGTGTCCTCAACACTGATAATTACAAAATAAAAATGTATACGACCTCTGGACAGCAGTGGCAATACCAGGAGGCTCAAGATCCAGCCAATGTTTGATTTTATATAGAAATAAGTGCATCTACCTCATGCAGATGTTTCCATCTTTAATAGGCTGTAAAATGTATACTGAAAAAAACTTTAAAATGAACAATATTTTTTGATTATTCATTTCATTCTGTATGTATAAGTGTTTTGTCTACACAGTCTGTGCACCATATGCACACCTGGTATCTGCAGTGTCTGTCTCAGAATATAGAGACAGAGCCCCTGAAACTGGAGTCAGAGATGGTTGTGACCACCTGTGGGTGCTGGGAATAGATCCTGAGTCTTATGCAAAAGTAACAAGTGCTCTTAACCATTGAAGCATCTCTCCTGAAAGAAACCTCTTTATGATTTATTTCCAGTAAATGTTTTTATTGTATACAAATTTTATATACCCAAAACCCAGAGTTGTATGAAAAATTCTGGGGCAACCAGAACTAGGAGATAAGATGTAAACAGGCTGAGAGAGCTGGAACTTCCTGATGCCTAGCACCCAAACCACCAGAAGGTGTGAAGAGGGACATAGCCCTGGGGGAGAAAGGGTATCATTATATGAACCAAAAGGCAAGCCTACTAGACAAGGTATGAGCACCCACCCCGTCATGCAGCTTGACTATGGTGTGGGGTAACCAACTGTCTGCACTCTGCCTAGATGTGAAGTCCACTCCATAAGGAGGAAGGAAAGGAACATGACAATGTCAGATACAGCAAGCCCAGCTAACAACCTATATCTGAGAAGGCTCAAGTGAGGAACTTATTGTAGACAGCAAACTGCCCTCCAAATACTTGTTCTTATACCCACAGGGAACAGCCTTAATCAGAGAAGCCTCTCCTTATAATTACTGGTGGTGAATGCAGAGACTCATGGTGGTGAATGCAGATGCACATGAGCAACACTAAACAAGACATTTATACCACCCCCTCTAAGGCTCAGGGAACACTAAGGAAGAGGGCGTGGCAAGCCTGTGAGAGCCAAAAGACAGGGTGAAGGGCTGCAAAATATTGTTCTCTAGAACTGATAGGACCATTACAATCATTCATTTACAACAAATGTAATTACCAAGGAGAGGCCCCATCGATAACTAATCAAGGAAAGGGAAGGGGCTTCCTAGCCCTACACTTTCCCTCTGAACTACTGCCTTCTGACAGATTCTGGAGAGGATGAAGTCACTGTCTTCAGATGTACATCTTCTGCTGAGTCCATCAGATCCAATGGGTAGCTCCAAACCCATGGTCACATGCACAGACATGAATGTGAGAAAGATTTGTGGGGAAAGTTCGGGGATAAGTGTAGTCGGTGTGCACTGCAGAATATATGAAATTCTCTAAAAACAAATTTAGGGCCAGTGAAATGGCTCAGTGGGTAAGAATACGTGCCACCAAGCCTGGAAACCTGAGTTCAATCCCTGGGACACATGAATGAACTGACTGCTTACATCCTCCGACCTCTACATGTATGTCATTCATATTTACACTAAATCGGTTTTCTTCCTTTTTAATTTTTATTTCATGTGTATCAGTATTTCACCTGCTTGTATGTCTGTGGACTATATGTGTACACTGCCTATAGAGGTCAGAAGAGGGCGTCAGATCCTCTAGGACTGAAGACAGAGACACCATGAAGGTGTGAGCCACCATGTGGATGGTAGGGATTGAGCCCCGGTCCTCTAGAAGAACAGCTAGTGTTCTTAACTGCTGACCCATCTCTACAACCTAAATAATGTTTTTAATTTTCTTATTTAAACTCTAAAATTCTAGGGCAAAAGAGGTTATATATAGAAAAAGAACATAAGTTCAAAAGCTTCCATGAGACTCCACAAAACTGTGGTTCCTGCTCTGAAAGAATCACAGGACGCAAAGTGCACCCACCCATCAACACTCCACACTGCCCTGAAAAGACTGACACCCCACCCACCCCACCCTACCCTGTACTCAGTCACATCAACGCTTCACCCTCTTGTTTCTGGATAATCTGTCAGTAACACAGAAACTCAGCTCTGCACCTGTCAGCTGTGCTAGCTATGGTCACCTGCAGCACTACAGTCGCCCATTAACTCATTTAACCCAATCACCTGTGAGTCAGGAACTAACATCTTCAGTTTACAAATGAAAAACTAAAACCAGAAGTAACTTGCCCATAGGACACTGAGATAAGTAATTAGAGACAGCATTTCAACCCAGCATGAGTCCTCTGGTCTTAGGATTTTAATACAATATAATATTGTTCAGATGCAGAAATATATTGTGTCAGCAAAGCATTACCTCCATCAGGAGTCTATGCACACATTCCTGCCCCAAGAAAAATTCAAGCTACTATGCCCAGCACTTCATGATTCAAATAAATTCTGCCGCTGGGTTTAGGTTAAGGGGTAAACAATTTTAAAGTACTAGTCCTGTCCCTTAGGTCTGCACATTCCTTCTTGGTAGTCTACTCCTGGATGCCACATTCTCTGGAAGGTAAGATAGAGATATCAATGTGTGCTGCTTCCCTAGAGGTACTGACTAGATCGTCCTAACTGGGGGACATTCTACAGGTCCTGCAGAGGCTCACATCACTTTCCCCAATGGAGACAACACTGGCAGCTTATCCCCCACCCCCAGCAACCACCAACCTAGATCGATGGCTCTTATCAAGATCCAGAGTAACCTGAGTCTCCATCCAGCCCATCTCTAGACTGCTACAGCAGGCGCTTTCCGCTATCGAGTTGCACCAACGCCTGGAAACCTTACACTGGGTGTGAAGGAAAGAGCAATAGGCAAAACAGCAGAGCACCTGGTGCTCCGTCTGCTCTCATTCACTGTTCCAGCAAAAGACTCAGGACATTAAGACAGAGCAAACCTGATTCACCCACTGAGCTTTGGGGGTCACAATGACTGTGTGATGAGCCTGGGTTAAAGAGAGCTGGGCATCCACCTCGACAGGAAGGCATACCTCCACAGGCCTCATTTTCATTTCCCAGGTGTCTGTGATGCTGACCTCATGGGAACAAAGTCTACTAAAGAAGCCAACTCTAAAAACAGTTCCAGTATGGTGCAGCAGCATATGCTTTTAATCCCAGCACTCAGGAGGCAGAAGCAGGTGAATCTGTGAGTTAAGGCTAGCCTGGTCTACATAGTGAGTTCCAGGACCACACAGAGAAACCTTGGCTCTAAACAAAGAATAAAATCATTCTTTCACATCTTTAAATGCATTAGTCTGCAAAGGTAACTGAGCTAGACTCAAGCCTAAGTTTGAAATCTAATCCTCTACCATCGAGAAAATAAAAATATTTCCTGTGTATTGAATCGTATTTTCTTACTTCCCATCAGGCCTGTTATAGGGAGCCCATAGTCTAGGAAAAGAACATCAACCTGGGGCTTTCCACAAACACAGGGGTTACAAGGAGCTAATGGCAATTATGACTGCTGAGATAACAAAACACCTACTATCAATTAAGCCCTCCTTTTCTCACAAGTCAACAACGGATTTTGTTCACTGCATGGCAGTGACATTCAATCATAATAAACCTGGTCACATGGGAGATATCTGATCTACAAGAGATGTCATACGAAATAAAAATCACTGCAGTCAAATAGCATGTGCTGTGACTCAAGGCAGATCCTAAGGACCATGAGTAACTAGCTCAATGACAAACAGGCTGTCTGACCCACAGCTCGCTCGCTCGCTCGCTCGCTCGCTCACTCGCCCCACTAGTACAACCTGAAGCAGCAGGCTGGGCAGGGGAAAGCTGATGGTACTAGTCTTTTACTCCAACAACCGTGGGTATCACCAGTGAAGGATTTGTATCGTACTCATATGAAAGAATAAAGATGCAATGTAGGATCCTGGTCTTATGTTTCTGGTTCTATGAAGAACATGGCAGTGTACCACATGAGGCCCAGAACTAACCACTCATCCACAGAGAACCAAAACAAAATAATCTTAATTCTAGAAAGCTAATGAATAGAAAGGGGAGGGGGGACCAAACTGACAGGAGAGGACACCTAAATAGAGAAAAGCAGCAGACAGAAACGTTTAACGTTGTTAAAGAGGTAGGGAAATGTACAGAAACTGTCTCTGTAGTGCAGAACCCACAAGCACCATTACACGGTTAGCCCAGGAGAGAATGGAAAGGGCAGAAGGCCTTTAAAACCAGTATGTAGGCACCCACCTTTAGTCTCATTACCCAGTGGTCCAGAGGCAGATAGATCTCTGAGTTCCAGGCCAGCCTGGTCTACATAGTGAATTCCAGGCTATCCAGGGCTACATAATGACACTGTGCCCTAAAGTTTATTATTAAGTACATCAACCACTCCCCCTAACTAAAGTCAAGGGCTGAAAAGAAAGCTACCTTCTAGATGCCTCTAGCCTTGACGATTTTATTTTGCCTTCATGATCAATCTACTGATTGATATGTTGTTAATTAATCATTCAGTTGACAACAAAATTAAAAATGAGATAATTCTGAGACAAAACAACAACAAAACAAACAAAAAGCCAGCCTATCATACATACCACAACCAGTGATCTCATGTAGCTCCCCATAAATCTAGACCACAGGAAACCAAGATAAACACACAAAGCCCTGATATGTTTGGCACTTGAACATACACTGGCTATATCCAAATAACTTAAGACACTGGAGTTCAGTGCTGGAACTTCAAATACTAAAGAAAGCAACATCACTGGAAATGTTTGAGAGCCAGACTTGGTGGACACACCCTTAATCCCAGCATTTGGGAATCTGAAGCAAGAGGGAGGGAGGAATGCTTTTGATATAAGTGTTGTGTGGCATTCAAGGACAATGAAGTACCCATGTGTTCCATTTTCATCGGTCAGACCAGTAATTCCTAAGGAAGAATGAACTTAAAAGGCCTTGATAAAGAGCCTCTAGATTGGGGGAAGAGTCTCAGCTTTATGCTCCCTAGTTTTAGAACTGTTGTAGGGACTGGCTAAGGCCTGTGGGGAAGCCCTTTACAGACACTCCATGAGCTTCATGACCATTACAGGCTTCTCTAGGCAGCATGCTTCACATTCAGAGATGTGATCACTGGTAGATGTTTAGAGATATACACAGTTTTACCTGTTTTCCATAAACATGTACTGAGTTATGACTATTCCCCGATACTGGGAACTGCAAGCATATGGCAGAGGGGGAAAGCTAAATACTGTGTGGGGCCCAGTCTGAGAAAAGCATCTGTGAGCATCACACTCCTCAGACCATTAGTGAACACTTTCACTGTCGTATAAAAGCACTTACACTCTAGTAGAGTAAAAGAAAATGCAGAACACGTGGTAACTACAGTGTGCTCATATCTGTTTTGAGGTATATGATGTTCACAGGTACTTTTCTCAGTCCCTTGTTTCAAAACTAGTCCTGGCCTCAAACAGTCCTTAGCAGATGAATTTCACCATGAGAGGGGGGCATTTCATTAAATATGAAAAATTAACTTAAAAGTAGAAAACCTGGGGCTGGTGAGATGACTCAGCGGATAAGAGCACCCGACTGCTCTTCTGAAGGTGATAAGTTCAAATCCCAGCATCCACATGGTGGCTCACAACCATCCGTAACGAGATCTGGCGCCCTCTTCTGGAGTGTCTGAAGACAGCAACAGTGTACTTACTTATAATAAGTAAAATAAATCTTAAAAAAAAAAAAAAAAAAAAAAAAAAAAAAACAAAAAAGGACTTCACAACTGCAGCATCTACAATGGAACTGTTTCAACTCTTTGTTTCAGCTCTAACTCCCAAGTGATTTGACTCTTCTTTTTTCAGAATGATATTTATTATGTTTCTCAAAGATCAACAAAATACAGCTTAGGAGACTCCAAATTAAACAATTTGCTTTGCTTAAAACAATGTTAGACCAGAAAAATGGTTTAGGTTTGTTAAAACTCTAGAAAGATATAGTTAAAATCAAGTTAAGTTTTTACAAACTGTCTAAAACTAACACTAAAGCTAAAACGTAAGAGAAGTGGGGCTGGAGAGATGGCTCAGCAGCCAAGAGCACTGACTGCTCTTCTAGAGGTCCTGAGTTCAATTCCCAGAAACCACAGGGTGGATTACAACCATCTGTAATGGGATCCAATGCCCTCTTCTGGTGTGTCTGAAGACAGTGACAGTGTACTCATATAAATAAAATAAATAAATCTTAAAAAGAAGAAGAAGAAGAAGTAGTAGAAGTAGTAGTAGTAATAGAAGTAGTAGTAAATGAGCCCACCACTAAACCCAAGAATATCAAAGGAATTCTTAAAATAGGCTTTAAAACTGAACCTAGAGTGACATAAAGTTAACAGGGCCACAAACAGACAAAAGGTCATCTACTATCACAGCATTTTTAGTCAGTTGACAAAAATCATGAATGGTCCCTGATAAGCATCTTTCTGAATGACTGCTGCCACATGCAGTAACACCTTAAAACTTAAAGCCTGAAGGCAAGTGTGCCAAGTAAACCAACTGGTCTCTAACCCTATAAAACAGCCAGCACACGGCCAAACTGCTACAGCAAACAGATCTACCTACCTAGTATTACAGGAGGCAGCTACAGACCTATGCACAAGCAAAGAGCCGAAAGAAGTTTACAATAAGCAGTGGGTAACATGGGGTAGGGGTGGTCCAAATGTTAGTATCTAGAGCACAGGATGTAGCTCAGGTGGTATAGAGCTTGCCTAGCAAACACAAAGTCCTCGCTTCAATACCCAGCACTGCCTAAATGAAACATAGTGGTGCGTGCTTATTATCCCAGCAATCAGGAGGCAGGAAGATCCAAAGTTCAAGCTTATCCTTGGCTACATGCTGGTTTGGAGCCAGAAGAGACCTTGTGCCCACCACCCCCAAAAAATGACTACCTAAAGCCAGATGCAAAACCTGAACATGACCAGCAATACCTCTCACAGTCTCCACTGCTTTTAAACTGGCTTATTAGGAGAATCAGCCTATGGCTTCAAGTCCCAGTACACCATATAAAATACACAGTAAAGCCCATAAGTACAGCAAACACAGGATGTATGAAACCTGCCTAGCACTCCACCTTATTCTGGTAACCAGCTGCTTCTCTACCTCTCTCCTGGAGAGATGTGCAGTACAAAACCTGGTGGTACTTTCAAGAGAAGTCTTACTAATTCCCAACCAGCTCTGCCAAAGCTCCCCGTGTGAGAGGCAATCACTGTGGAGATCCCGAGGTTCCAACAGAGTCCTGGTCAAGGACTCTGCCCACCACTCACAGTGACAGTGTCCCTGTTAGTTTCTAATGAGTTAAACTGTGTGCCACTGAGAACCACCACAATTTTACCAGACTGCTTTCAAGTCCTTCCATCCCATCCCATAGAAATCAAGTTGTAGCAGGTAAAAGCTGTCAAAGCTACACATTTGGAGGTCCCTTACCCCTAAAGGTGCATTTGCACAGGAGATGGGAAGTTGGAAAAGGAAAGCTAAGCAAAGGCCTACAAACCCTGTCTTCCACCAAGATTATTTCCAAGGCTCTAAAGATTTTCTATGGAGCATGCTGAACTGCACAAAGAAAACGGAGGGAAAAAAAAAGGCAAACTTAAGGCTGAAAGCATGAGTGTAAAAGTCCAAGAGGAGGAAGAGGAGGAGAAAGAAGAGGGGGAGGAGGGGGTCTCTGCAACCAGCTCCATGCATCGGGCAGCTGCTTTTCTACAGGCCTCAGCATCTGACGCAAAGGAAGCCCATCACAAAACCCACCAAGTTTCTGGGAAATGGAACCAAAGTCCTCTTGTCTACACTCATCCCCAGAAACTAATCCCTAAATGAGATCCATATAGGCCTGCTTTGAAAAACCATTCTGACTGTCAGCAATTAATGTCCCCTCCTCCAAACAGCTGCCAATATGCAGAGGAAAAAGCTCTCAAAATAAAGCAGTTGGAAGAACTTCCCATGAGCCTCTCTGTTCCTTAAGTGTTCCAACTTAAGCTGTGGCTGGAGGCCACAGTGGGTCCCCACAGCCCTGTCTGTAGTTCCTTTAGCTCTGCTAGTACCAGTTCTGTCCCCTGTTCTGCCCACAGCCACAACCACCTCCAGAGCAAGACGCCACCAACCCATCCCTCAAAATGATCACAGTTTGCTTGTGGTGCTTCCAATTAGGATGGGGGAGTCAATGCAGCCAAAAAGAAAAATAAACAGACAGAATGCCTCCTTTAAAAGCCAAATTGCCAGCCAGGCGGTGGTGACACATGTCATTAATCCCAGCACTCAGGAAGCAGAGGCTGAAATCTCTGTGAGTTCAAGCCCAACTTGGTCTATAGAGAGTGAGCTCCAGGACAGCAAGAGTTACACAAAGAAACCCTGTCTCAAACAACAACAACAACAACAACAACAACAACAACACCATATTGCCTGAGCCACAAATTATAGTACAAGCCTTTAGTCCTAGCACCCAGGAGGTAAAGAAACAAGTGGACCTCTGTGAGTTTGAGCCCAGCCAGGTCGACAGAGAGAGTTCCAGGACATTCAGGCCTATAGAGAGAGAAAGACCCTATCTCAAAAACAAACAAAAAACAGTCATATGCCTAGAATAGAATCTAATACAGAAAAGGAAAGTGCTTTTCTTCAACAAATAACAAACCAAAGAACCAGGCACATATAAGAATGTTAATAGATACTTGGGTCCTTTTTATTAAAAAAAAGATAAATTGGTTTAACATACACATCTCAAAAAATCAGTTTCCTCCCTTGGAAAAACAGTTTTTAAACAGTTAGTCAATCACTATCTTAACTGAAGAATATTAGCAACTTTGTGATGGTGTTTATCATGGATACTCAACCGAAATTTCTAGATGCCACACAGTACAAGACAAGCCATGGGGGGTGGGGGTGGGGTTCTGTGGCTGCTCTCCCTCCTCCTCTTAGAACTTGCTGCATCGACGCAGAATCTAAAAGGCAGGGACCATGAAGCATGACCACTAGCCCTTAGGAAGTCCCCACTACACTAACCAGGGAAGGCTGGAAGTGGGAAAGCAGGCTAGGGTTATACAGGAACCAATACGAGTAGCTCCAAGCTCCAAGTGAAAGCAGAGGGGAGAACAAAGGCCAGAGAGAAAAATGTGTGTAAAATTCATGGATGAATCTATCTCCAAAGCTGAGATTTCAAAGAACTGTGTCAAACTTCCTCCCTTTCAAACATACCCAACATGAGTGATCTGAAAAACAAGCACACATTGCATAAAATGTCTCTGCTTCCTAATCTTCCTAGCCCCTTATGTTATCTGATGAAACTCACTGGTGAGGAAAAGGTTAAAGTCCACGACTGATCGGGTCATTCTAGTGGTAATGGTGCTGAGGTTGCCCAGCCACAACCCTCCAGACTCTCTGGGCAGCGTGGTTAAAACAGGCCAACTGGCTGCTAAAATGAACCTAACACATTAGTTCCAAAAGCCCTTCTCACTGGTGTTTTCCTTAATGTACTATTACAAAGGCGCTTTTACACATACACACGTGCAGTCAATTAGTATCTGAGCACAGGAAACCAAGTATCAGGTTGCTGTGCCCACCTGACACATTTGGCAGTTCAATTCCATCCCAACTTCTGTTCTCAGAAAGCCTTTTCTCACCTCTAACCCTGATACCAAAAGAGAGATCAAGTAACACACATAGAGAGCATGCAACACCCAGCCTTCACGGGAGCTGCAAGGCAGACCAAGGGCCAGATCCTCAGGGAAAATCTGGGGAAACAATTAAAGCCATCTGTGATCCACACTGAGAAACAAGACAAATATTAACTCCTACAAGAACACAGTTGCTTGGCCGCTTGAGGCAAGTACAGTATTAAATCATATGGACCCCCAAGGACTTCTTAGTCTAGGCAGGACAGGAGGAGCAGACATTGATCAAATGTTAATCTAGAAAGTCCTATAACAGGGGCTGGGAAGATGGCTCGGTGGGTAAAGTGCTGGCCACAAGTGTGAGGCCAGGAGTTCATCTACCCAGTGTCTATGGTTTTTGTATTTGTGTTTTCTTGGTATGCATACATATGTGCACATGTGTGTGTGTGTGTATGTTGGCACAGTGGTGTACATGCAGGTTTTAGAGAAAACCCAAGTTCTGGGTTCAGCAAAAGACCTACCTCAGTATATAAAATGGACAGTGACCGTGGGAGACCACAGACATCAATTTCAGGGTTCCAAACCTGCATGTACACCACTGTGCCAACATACGCACACACACACGTGCACATATGTATGCATACCAAGAAAACACAAATACAAAAACCATAGACACTGGGTAGATGGGACAATTAACAACTCAAGCAAGTCTTTTTTTTTTAATTATTTATTTTATGTGAGTTCACTGTCAAGTCTCTTCAGACACACTAGAAGGCTTTGGATCCCAATACAGATGGTTGTGAGCCACCACGCGGATGCAGGACCTCTAGAAGTGCAGACAGTGCTCTTAACCACTGAGCCATCTCTCCAGCCCTCAAGCAACTCTTGAAGGCTGGGCCTTACAAATAAGGGGTAAGGAGCAGGAGCAAAGACACAGAAAGAGGCAGGAGTTTCCTGAAATAGAACAGAAACAAGGAGGAACACTGTAGTCAGAAACCACAAGACTCTAAACATGGACATGGAGACAGAATGTAGAAAAAAGAAGGGTCTGGAACTTGGGCAGGTGTCAGGCCAGAAGGACCGGGTAGGCCCAACAGGGGAATAGACTTAAGCCTGGGTCAAGCACAGGTTCCAGCAATATTTTAAGCCGAGTTAACAGAAGATTCACTTTTGAGGAATCACTCCTATCAACATTTGGAAGCTGGTTTGAAGGCACTGAGAAAACAGAGGGAAACCCTGTTCAATGCCACAGACCCAAGTGGTAACAAAATAAACAAGACAGCAATCAATCTACTTAGTGCAACATAGTTATCCAACCTCCCAGGAAGGCTTCCCCTAGACGCTACAGACTAGCTACACTACCTCAGCACCAGCAAGAACCGATATTTCTGTAGCTTTGCTTGTTACAAAGAACGAAGCCTCCTCCCCCTCACGGGAGACCTCAGCCAGGTTCGTTCTCTTCCTCCCCCTGGATACAGAGCAAATGAGGCTTCCCACTTTAACACTCCACTCATCTCTAACAGTCCCCAACTCTAGCACTTAATCAATCGGAAGCACATTAAGCACTCCATGCTGATCAAGCAGTGAGCAGGAACTTACTGAGTGCTGTGGTGCAGGATATAAGGAGAGCTGGGAACCAACATTTAGTACTGATAGGCACTTTAAATAATCTCAGTTACTCATTGTAGTAGCTCATAAGCATCAATTCTCCCAGGTCACAGATGTGTGTGCAAGAACTCAGGACCTTGCCAAGAACTGGTAAATGGAGAAGTCAGGACTCAAATCCAAACAGGGGAAGCTCTGAATGGCATTTACTACACCACCTGTAGAGTATTATAGATAACGAACGTTTATACAAGTTTGATGGTAACAGGCTCTCCCCCTTCAAAGAAGAGGTAACCCTTTAAAGACTCAGATAAGGGATCACTCAGAAAGGTCAGACCCAACTAGATGATAACAAACAGAACCTCTAAATGCTGCTAAAAAGATCACTCCTGAACATTAATACTCAAAAACATTCAGGCTCAGGAACTAAAGAGACAACTCACAAGTTAAGAGCACTGACTGCTCTTGTAGAGGGCTGGAGTTCCATTTCTAGCACCTATTTGATGGCTCAAAACCATATTTAACCCCAGTTCCAGGAGACCCAACAGGCATACGTGTGGTATGAATACAGGCGTAACAAACATTCACACACATAAAAATAAATAAATCTTTTTTTTAAAAATTAGTTCAGGCTCAAATAATCAAAACAACTGGGCCAGACTCCATAGAAATTTACCCCCCCACACACAAACCATACACACTCCCCTTGGGGTTCCTAAGATGTTTGAGTAGGAAATGCCCTGCTGTTCCCTCCCTCTCTCAATCGATATCCCAAACCATTTTGCCAACCCAAATTGCAGAAATATGTCCAGGGTTCACATGGCAGCTCTGATCCGATTTGTCCCAATCCTGGCTCAAGCAGCTTTGCACTATCCTCCTAACTAGATCAGCATCGGCCAATGGGCTTATTCAAGCTCATCTGTGATGGATTAGATAATGAAACCTTAGCCATGTAAGCTGCCTGCTCCTGCTGGGGCAGCAGGGGAAAAGAGTAAGAAACTCAATACCTGCAGGGCCACCTAAACACCACATGCGCTGGGCATGCCTCTCTCCATCTGTCTGCTCATGCTCCAGGAGCCACCGCATCCTTCCCAACTCCATGGCTCTTCCCTTCCTATCGCTACAGGAAGTTTACATGTACCCCAGAAGAAAGGTGTTTATGATGTTGTGTAAAACACATAGCAGAAACTCAAACAAATCCACTTACTAAACAATTGTTTCTGAAATTAAAGCCCAACACACACTAAGACCCGAGAGACATCAGACTACCACGTCACTAGCACCGTTACAGTGCATGTTTACACGGAGAAGGAGTCTGCTTTCTTTCCCCCCATCTTGTAATCTTGAGGCCTGTCTGCACTAGTCTGCTTCATAATAAAATGAAAGCTCAGTCTCTAGTTAGTTTAGGGTTGTAGTTACAGGTCAGTGTGATAAAGAATCACTAAGTGGTTAGAAGAGGGGAGAGCTAAGGCACAGTCCCCTCAGCCTGAGCCAACCAGAAGAATAATTCTAATTCTACTTGTGAATCAAATACATCCCCAGGTATTCATTTATGGATTCCCATGTCATATGTTAAAATAATTTTTTTTTAATTCTGTGATTTTTTTTTTCTATGCTTCAGTTTTCTCCACCTAAAAATGTCCTCCCAAAATTCAGTGGATGTGGCAGACAATGGTGGCACAGCTTTAATCCCAGCACTCGGCAGACAGGCAGGCAGAATGAGCTCCAGGACAGCCAGAGCTACATAGAGAAACCCTATCCTGAAAAACAAAACAAAACAAAAAATCAGTGGACACTGTAGCGCCCAATGAGACAGCATTTGGAGATGGAGTCTTTGGAAAGTATGAGGATTTGATGAGGTTGTGAGGGTGGGGCCGCAGAGATAGAACGATTACATAGTTCTCACTTTCTCCACCCTTAATGCAATGGCCACTTCGGCAGACAGCCAGAGGGTATTATCTGCAAGCAAAAAAAGCAGACCCTCACCAGGTCTCAAACACTCTGGCACAATCTTGGACTTTCACAGCTGTGAGGTATAAATGCCTGCTATTTAGCCACCAGTCCATGGCATTTGGCTATGGCAGCCTGAGAAAACTAAGGCAACTAGAAATCAGGTTTAGGTCATTTAAGTGAGATACTGCCCATGAAATTACCTATAAAGAAAGCATATTATTGAGGAACTTTACTGAAAGTAGCACAATGCCCAGCTTCAGAACCAAAAACCCAAATGAGGGTCCAAATACCTACCTAGAAGGAAATCAACCCAAAAATAAGCAAACAGGAAGACAGATACCAAATTCAACAGGGTACCTAGAACCCTTCCCGGAGACCTCCCTGCTACTAGAGTCACTAAAAAGTGAGCTACACCTGACGGCCAAGATCTACGAGGCTGACAAGACAGCAGGCCTGCCTGGGCCACAGTGGAAGTTCAAGGCCAGCCCAGGCAAAGTAGTAAGATACTATCTCAAAGAACAGAGTAAAAATAGGGCTGGGGATATAGTTCAGTGGTAGAATGCTTGCCTAGAAGGCAAAGGGTTTGAATCTCCAGGACTGGAAACAAAACAAAACGGAACAACACGACTCTCATGCAGCTCACATGAGGCTCTAAGTTCACTCTCCAGCGTGTGTATGTTTACACACATACTAACACACTCATACATGTACATGCTTGTTCACACTGCTGAACTCACTCAGCTACTCTAGATTGATGACTATGGTCAGAAGCAGTTACTAAGCCACAAAATCACCACATACCAACTTTTCACTGCCGTAAAGACTTTTGCTGAACGTTCTAGGTAATAATTAAGACTCATCTTACCTTGTACAGCAGTCTGCTGGTATATTTATTTGTACTTAGGCTTCATCTTTTATTGTCATTCGAGGCTTTATTGTGCCTGCTTCCTTAAGACTCTAAGCTTCCACAAAGGAGAAAATTTATTTCCTTTATTTATTCTTTGCAATACCTGGCGGGGAAGTCTTAAAGGACCAAGCTATGACTTCAGAAAAACCCCAACTGTCTTCAGAGATGAGAAAAAAAAAAAAAAAAATACATGTTTTAATACCAATCCATTCGAGACCAGCCTGGTCTACACAGTGAGTTCCAGGACAGCCAGGGCTACACAGAAACCCTGTCTTGAAAAACCAAAAAAAAAAAAAAAAAAAAAAAAAAAAAAAAACAACAACAACCAAGCCAGCCACAAAAAGCCTGTATGAAGATAAGCTAGCTCCTCAGGCCACCAGGCCCTTCCATCTTGCTGCTGCTATCTCTTGAGAAGACCCATGCCTGCATATTCTGACCCAGCTACCCTGGCCTCTGGGTCAGCACACCAAGCTACTTGTCTCCCAATGCCTTGGACTCTCTTGGTTCCTCTTCCCTAAACCACTGAATGGCCTGAATCCTCTTCCCTAAACCCTCTAGAAGACCCACATCTTCACTTCAAAGGTCACCTACAGAGAGAGAGCTTCCAGAGCCACCTCTAAGCCTTTCTATCCCTTCCACTGATTAATTTTCTCCCATGCTACCAAAGACTGCTGACTTGTCTATGTCCATAGGATAATATCCAATAAAAGTAAGATTTCTTTATA
The DNA here is from genome assembly GCA_902729485.2 of Mus minutoides. Taxonomy (NCBI): domain Eukaryota; kingdom Metazoa; phylum Chordata; class Mammalia; order Rodentia; family Muridae; genus Mus; species Mus minutoides. Next base: position 701,435 of record LR750083.1, on the reverse strand, counting down.
TATTCTGTAGGGTTAAAACAGTGTGTAAACGCCGGACGTGGTGGCGCACGCCTTTAATCCCAGCACTCGGGAGGCAGAGGCAGGCGGATTTCTGAGTTCGAGGCCAGCCTGGTCTACAAAGTGAGTTCCAGGACAGCCAGGACTATACAGAGAAACCCTGTCTCGAAAAACCAAAAAAAAAAAACAGTGTGTAAACACCACCAGAAGCCGAAGCAGAGCTCTGAGAGTTCAAAACTACCCTGGTCTGCATAACAAGCTCTAAGACAGCCAGGACTAAACAGACTCTGTCTCAAAAGCAAACAAACAAAAAGCAGTAGCCTAAGAGTGTCACAGCTGCTTGATAAACGTCACTTAAATAAGTTTTAAACACCTGTAGGTTTTTTGTTTAACTTTTCATTCATTTGTGTCTCTGCCCAGGTCACATGCAAGGGGAACTTGGCTTACATTTCTAAAAAAGCAACCTAGAAATTGTTTTATACAAATACTTTTCTAAATAAGAAAACAGAGGTCTCCAAATATGGGTCTTCCCCAGGATAACACAGCTAGGGCTTGAAAACAGAGTCAATGATATTAATACCTGTGTGACATAGAGTAAGAAACCTACAGTAATGAGCTGGGCATGGTGGTGCATGCCCGTAATCTCAGAACTCTACTGGGAAGGTAGAAACTGGGAGATCAGAGTCCAAGAGTTCAAGGTAATCCTCAGCTACTATAGGGAGTTCAGACCAACCTGGACCACAAATAAGACCATGTCTCAAACAACAACAAGTACAATCCTAAGAATGTACAAAGGGAAATGTAAAGACTATCCACAAATATATAGAGTAAAATAATTCTCCGTGGAATAGTTCTAAGTTATCCAATTGCACCCAAAGGACCTAATTCTGTCCTTCCTCTGCACATCCCAAGGTCCCTACGCACTACTCCATTTCCAAGTATCACTATCCTTAGCCAATGTGAAGGCAGTCAGCAAATAATAGGCCCCTGGCAAAAGAAAGGGAAAGCAATGAGAACACACTATTAACTAAGATTGACATAGAAAAAAAAGGCGCACAGATGTGTGCACACTCCAAGTGAACACACTCACCAGCATCTCTATCCAGTGGTCCCTCTTTACCATCCAATGCTAGCCCACTAAGTCTCCCCATTCTTTTATGGCTTTCAGATTGACCTAATGATCCCTCTGCCTGACAGACTTCTTCTAAGGGAAATAAAAGCCAGCAAACAAAAGGATTCAAAAATAAACACCCAGGAAATCCCTTTTGCCCAAATCAACAGAGGTAACAGGGTGGATTCTGCAAAGGAGACAAGAGGCACACCACAAACATGCCAGGCTTTAAGTACAGCTCCTCCCCTGCCACAGGAAGTCAAGGCAGAGCACGGAAAGTCTCCTAGTGCTGCAGAGATTTCCAAGAGTGGTGTAATGGAGAGAGCACAGGAATAGGAATCAGAACCAGCTAACTGGGTGGCTTTAGACAAGTCACTAGTTTTCTCTGGACTTCTAACTCCCTAGCTATAAAAATGAGGCAGTCGAAATACGCTGAAACTTGAACACACCCTTCCCTACCACCAAAAAAAAAAAAAAAAAGATACAAAGTATTGACTCAGTGCACATAAGCCATTTGCATAACTCTTCCAAGTGCATAAGACTGCGAACTCCTGGTGGAAAAGATGATGGTGTCTCTGGTCCCTTCCATCTCTTAACATTCTATGATTCTAAAAGAATTAGAAAGCATCACGTTGCTGCTGTGAGCCTCTCCATTTCGTAGCCAGTATTTTCTAAACAGAGAACAAATCCTAAAGCCCTTAAGGATACATTACCTTCTTCAAACTAAGTAGTAACCGCCAGTATCAATATCTTTGCCATTTCCTACTCTCATCAGCCAAGCTAACCCTTGAGGCCACAACTCAGAAACCAGTCTCCTAAGAGCCCTATAAATTTTCTTTTCTACCTCAGGATACTAAGGATCTTACTCCGCATCCTAAATGGGTAAAGCAGAGGAGGGACCTGCCCGGTGTCTCTCTCCAGACTTAATAACATGCTGCACAAAACTGAGACGGAGCATCACACTACCAAACTCCGCGGACTTCTCAAGACTGCTCGAGTAACTGATTGAACCCACAAGCTAAGCCACATCCCCTTTCGGTCGGTCAGTCGGTCTCTCTCTCTCTCTCTCTCTCTCTCTCTCTCTCTCTCTCTCTCTCTCCAGGAGTTGGCTGGCTTTTCAGTCTGTCCTCCACATGCCGCTCCCCCTTTCCTCATCCCAGTGTGTGCCGAGGGTAAACCAAAAGGCGCCCTTCTTCTCTGGAGCTTTCCCATCACCAGCTTCCCTCGCTCTCGGCTCGGCCCAACAGCTCTCCTCTGGACAAATAGACCCAAGAACCCTTAACTTCTCAAGAAACTGAAGACGGGCTTAAGAAAAGGGCTGCATCCCGATCCTGTTCAATCCCAACTCCAAAAGGGGAAAAAAAAAAATCCCACTCCCTCGCGCTGCCTCCGGGGCCCCTCCGGAGCCCAGCCCCTGCACCGGGCCCCAAGCCCACTCTCCAGCCAGGCCCACCCGGCGCCCGGAGGCCCGAGCCCACCACGGCCCTCCGTAACCGGGCGCCCGTCCCGCGCGGTCACCTGCATCCCGCCGTCGGCCGCCTCCTCCGTGCGTGGCCGCTTGCTCAGGCCGGGCTCGGGTCCGTCTGCCCCCGCTCCGGGCACCGGCAACTCCACCTCCGACTCCCGCTTCATGCCCCGGGCGGCAGCGCCGGGCCCGAGCTGAGGCGGCTGCTGCTGCGCCTGGCCGCCTTCCGCCATCCGCCCGTGCCCCCTTCGCCACCGGGAGCCGGGCGACCCGCGACAGGCCACCTCCCCCTGGGCCTCGGTGCCGACAGTCGCGACAGGCGGGCGCGCGCCGGCCCCGCCCCCCGCGTGCGTGTGTGCGTGCGCGTCGGTCCGGAGCCCGGCTTCGGCTTCGGCTTCGGCTTCACTACCGCTCCTACTCCGGCTCCGGCTTCGGCCCCGGCTCCGGCTTCGCGCCGGCTGCTCGCTCACTCGCTCGCACGCGCGTGCGCCGATCCCTCGGTCCCTTGGTCCTTCAGTCCCGCGCTCCCTCACCAGTCGCCGGCCGTGCGAGGAAGGGGACGGCCCAGGTTCCCAGTTTGGGGAGGGCTGTTTATTTGGGAGGAGGAGGAGCGCGAGGCCGCAGCGAGCTGACTGGTCGGGATCCTCCGTCCCGCCACTGTGGCAGCGCTGGGAAGGCGGGGAGAGAGAAAGGAGAGAAGGAGGGAGGAACCTGGATGTGTGGGACTCGGGCCGCCCGCGCGAGAGGAGGCTATGGTGAGGGGGCGTGGCTACGCCCCTCGGCAATCTCCGCCGCCTCCGCGCGGGCCGCCCGCGGGAGGCCGGGAAGGAATCGGAAAAGCTCGGGAAGCTCCGGGATGCTCTGGGAGGCATGGAGAGAGAAGGGGCCGCCTCTTTTAAGGCGGTGGCCGGAGGGGCGGAGCTTGAAGGGCCGGAGTTCGGGGGTGCAGCTCTGGCTAGTTGCACTAGTGCGAAGTGATGACCTGATCGCTCTCATCTGGCTTCTTGGGATTTAGAGAAGCAGAGGGCCACTCTGGGCGAGAGGAAGGTCCGTTTGCCTGCTTCCTCTCCAGACCAAGACCTGGAAAGTCCAGGAATGATGGCTCCCATATAAACTTTTCTGAGAAATGTTGCTATTAAGCGAATAATTGCACCTCTAATGATGTCAATAATTCTGATGTTGCCAGGCATGGTGGTGGTGCACACCTTTAGTCCTAGGAATTGGGAGGCAAAGACAGGAGTATACCTGAGTTCGAAGCCAGCCTGGTCTACATAGTGAGTTCCAGGATAGCCAGGGCTACACAGAAAAACTGTCTCCAATAATAATAATAATAATAATAATAATAACGCCTGGAATTTTTAAGAGCTTTACGGTTTACACATGCATTTACGGAACCATTTTGAGCCTGACAGTAGAAAACATGGTTTTAATCCAATGGATAAACCTGAATTTGTTCAAGTCCTGAAGCAGAAATCCGTGGCCAGTCAAGATGGCAATCTCTTGTTTTTACTCCTTGCTGCCTGAGTAGCCCCTTCAGAGCTTATCGGTTTTATGCAGTTAGGTCTGTCCAGTAGGTTTTCTCTGTCTGATTGTAAATAGAAACTGCTTCTGCCTCTCAGGGTTCCATACTGTGACATGGAAAGGGATATTGTGCAATAACCTAGCTTCTAGCCTTACCCTTGCTTGCTACTTTAAACAAGTGAGTTTCTCACTCTGGATCCCAACTGCAGTACCTGTGAAATAATCCTTTGGATCAGTGGTTCCCAGCCAGGAAAAGTTTCAGACCCTTTCAGCATCTCCCACTTCCATATTTGTCATACGGTAAATTGTGTTCTTCACAAATGGAGACTATGCTGGCATCTACTGAATAGGAGCTTTGAATGCCATTCAAAACTCTACCATGCATAGAACAATCCCTGCAAGAGAGACTTGTCCAAACCAGAATGCCAATAGTTCAGAGATTGAGAAACCCCAAGTCAGGTAATTTCTAAGGTTACTTGAAATCAGTCTGTGACTTGGCCTTTGAACTTGAGTTAAGCACCTAAAACTGGACGGAGGGATGAAGATCTCTGCTTGAGAGTCAGACCAGCCCCAGAGAGGCCTTACCACTACTGCCCATGTAATGCTGGACCACTGGTGGTTAAGAGTTCCTTCAGAGAGGGCATAGAAGGGCTTGCAGGCTAGTTGGAAACGACTACACAACTTGCCTTGGAGCTGAGTTTTCCTGAGTATTTGTATGTTTGTAGGTTGCGATAGCTTAGCCATTTACAAGCCTTGACACCTTATAGAAGGAAGTTAATTAATGGCTCTTGTCCCTCAGCTTAGCTTCGACACCTAAAATTAGCATAATAATACTATTTTAAAAATAATTATTATGAAGATCAAGTGAGTTATCAACATTAAGAACTTTGATCATGTTATGACTTGAATCGGAAAAAAGTCCCCTAAGGCTCATATGGTAACAGCCAACAGACTTAGGGCAAGTGTTTGAATCCTGAGAACCTAATTGCTGAGCCCATGACCTATGCAGAGGATTAGTGCACTGACTGATTCATGATTGGGGGATGGTAAAAACAAAAACAAACAAACCAAAAAAAAAAAAAAAAAAAAAAAACTGGAAGGTGAGATCGATGGGAGGAAGTGGGCTGCTAGGGGCTCGGTTTGAAAGCGATTCTCTAGTCCCCAGCTTCTTCCTCCATCTGCCACATCCCATCTATCTGGACGTGAGTTTGCACCACCACATAATCCTTGCTGTGGGGCTAATCATGCCTAGCTTCCTCACTCAGACTCTGGAGCCATGGAGTGACCTTGACTTGAAATCACTAGCTAAGACAAACCCTTCCTCTCTTACATCGATTTCTGAGGTGCTTTGTCCTAGAGACAGAAAGACTGACCAACAAGAGTAGGATGGCCTGTCTAAGCAGGTGTTAGTTATTAACATTATTACCATTGTGAGGTTTTGGTTTTTTTTTTAATTAATTTCTGTATTTGTGTGTGTGTGCCCGCAGGCCTGTGTATAGGTAGGCTTGTGAATGTAGGCATCCACACACCACAGCACACATGTGGCGGACCGGAGACGACCTTCAGGAGTTGGTTCTCTTCTTCCACTATGGGTTCCTGGGATCAAATTCAAAGTCATCAAGATTTCACAGTCAGCACCTTTACCCACTGAGCCATCTCACTGGCTCAGTCATCATGACTTTATTCACTTTGTAAGTGATCAAGTATATGTCCTTTATCAAAGATCAAAAATCAAAACCTGCCGTTATCACTGTTTGTCCTGGTCAGGGTTTCTATTCCTGCACAAAACATCAGGACCAAGAAGCAAGTTGTAGAAGGATTGGGTTTATCCAGCTTACACTTCCACATTGCTGTTCATCACCAAAGGAAGTCAAGACAGGAACTCACACAGGGCAGAACCTGGAGGCAGGAGTTGATGCAGAGGCCATGGAGGAGTGCTGTTTACTGGCTTGCTTCCCCTGACTTGCTCAGCTTGCTTTCTTATAGAGCCCAGGACTACCAGCCCAGGGATGGCCCCACCCACAATGGTCTGGGCCCTTCCCCCTAGATCACTAATTGAGAAAATGCCTGACAACTGGATCTCATGGAGGCCTTTCCTTAAGGGAGGGTCCTCTCCATGATAACTCCAGCTTGTGTCAAGTTGACACACAAAACCAGCTAGTACACTATTGTTTTAAGGTTTTTAAGTGTTTTGTGTGCAATGAGTTATCATGATCTCTTTTTATTGGGTAGTTTGTCTTGAATAATTCATTCAAGAAAGGGCACGTAGTACAACCTAATAAACCTACCTACATCCTTTCTGTACTGACAGAATCATTGCTGGCTCATGCCTAGCCAGTATTTCTGGGTCTGACTGTGGCAGTTTGAACAGACAGAACAAGGGAGAGAAGCCTGACTGAAATCTCAAGGGTGACTCTAGAAGAGCCTCTTTAACCCATCTTGCCTTCAGAGGTCCAGGGAAAGAAAAGGGCTAATCATTATTGTTGAAGTTGCTATATAAGATGGCTTGGTTGTGGCTACATAAGATTCAGGTGGGATGGGCAATGCCTCACAAGTCACCCAAGGGTGTAACCACTAATGTTAAGTCAATTATTCATTTTTACTAAGCCTTACAATCCTCCTTTGTAGGATGACAATAATAATAGTTGTGGTGTTTCTTTCTGAGCATTAAACGAAAGCACTTGACAGGATGCCTAACTTAGTAACTCCTTAATAGGCAGTAATTATTTGTCATCTAATTTATACAGTGCCAGTAAGCTACTGGCCAGGAGCTCATGGGGCTGGGAATGGAAACCCAGACATTTCTTTCAATTATTGTTTGCACCAGCAAAGTGGGAGCCCACCTGCCTACCAGCTTAATATGCAAAACTAGAGCCTCTTTAAGTCAGGGGTCTCCTACTGGCAGTATCTTACAATGAACAGATGGAGCCTAATCCTGTCCACCCAACCATGATAGCTTGAAAGAAAATCCAGAGTCTCTGGGGCTGACCTATGGAGCAACAATAACTTTCTTCTCAAACCTAAGCACAGAAATAGTTAAGGGTTTTTTTGTTGTTGTTGTTTTATGTTTTTTTAATAGTCTGCTAAACTGGTATCTTTTGGACAATTATCCCTTCCTACCTGCTTTGCTGAAATTCTGTCATCTAAACGATGTCAGATCCTTGAGAAAGAAGATTTTGGGAACAGAGCTGCTTGTCACTCAAATTATAGCTACCTGAGTAGTACTGGAGTCCCTGAGAAGTAGAGCAGTGTAGTGCAGGAGTGTTTGGATGATTTGAAGCAAAGAGAAACAGGACCATGCTTTGTAAAAAGACATAAAGCATTTGTGGGACAAAAAGAGACTAGAAAGGGCTGGAGAGAAGCTCAGAAGTGAACATCACAGCCGGGCATGGTGGCGCACGCCTTTAATCCCAGCACTCGGGAGGCAGAGGCAGGCAGATTTCTGAGTTCGAGACCAGCCTGGTCTACTAAGTGAGTTCCAGGACAGCCAGGGCTATACAGAGAAACCCTGTCTCGAAAAACAAAACAAAACAAAAAAAGAAGTGAACATCACTTGCTGCTCTTGTAGAGGACCCAGGGTTCATCTTCAGCCCTCACGTGGCAGCTCACAGCTGTCTGTAACTCTAATTTCAGGAAATCCAATACCCTTTTCTGACCTCATAGGACAATACACATACATGGTGCACAGACATGTATGCAGGCAAAAACACCTATATGAATAAAATGAAAATAAACATAGGAAGAGGAAGAGGAGAAGGAGACAACTAGTGACTATGTCAAGCACAGCCATCAAACAGCCATAACTGCAAAAAGACAGCTCTCTGTATTTCTTACAATCTGAAGCTACTTGTCTGAAATAGATACATTGTGTAGCAGTCTCCTCTGAATGTAAACATTTCAGCCTAGGATCAAAATCTAGGAAGAAACAACTTTCCAGGTCTCAGGAAGTTCCTGAAACTTAAAGGATTCACTATGCCCCCTCCTCCAAGGCTATATAAGCAATAGGAGCTCTGGAGATAAATTGACCAATGGAACAGCCTATAAACCCTGCTGTGAACCCCAGGGATGCAGTTTTTGTGAGTCATCACTCATGCTAGAAGAGGTTTTTTTCTTTGATGCATCAGCCTTTGAGTTGTCCGAGTTGCTGACGCTAACTCCTCATCCACACTGCTGTGACTACCCTTATAAACTTACAAACCTGCTGACTCACAAGATAAACCTGAGTGAAATTGTTTCTTTGCTCTATTATTGGTGTGCTATCTGGGGTGAATACACATTTATTCGCATCACCCAGGAAAAGTCACAAAACAAAGCATGCAATAGTATAGAAGAAAATAACATTGAAGAATGTTTTCAAGATGGGGAGATGGCTCCATGGGTAAAGTTCCAGCTGCACTAACTTGACAACAAGAATTCAGATCTGAGCATGACAGTCCACCAGTAATTCCAGCACTGCAGAGGCAAAGTCAACTGGATGAGCCTAGCCAACAAACTCTGGATTCTACTGAAAGACCCTGCCACAATGAATGAGGTGTGGAGTGACTGAGGAACACTCTCAAGCCTCCTCACACGCCACACACACACACACACACACACACACACACACACACACACACATTCACACATATAAATGCTCACATACCAAATGCACATATTTATGCATGGGGAGGAAAACATTTTATTATTGTACTGGCTAGTTTTGTGTCAACTTGACACAGCATGAGTTATCACAGAGAAAGGAGCTTCAGTTGAGGAAATGCCTCCATGAGATCCAACTGTAAGGCATTTTCTCAATTAGTGATCAAGGGGGAAAGGCCCCTTGTGGGTGGGACCATCTCTGGGCTGGTAGTCTTGGATTCTATAAGAGAGCAGGCTGAGCAAGCCAGAGCAAGCCAGTAAAGAACATCCCTCCATGGCTTCTGCATCAGCTCCTGCTTTCTGACCTCCTTGAGTTCCAGTCCTGACTTCCTTTGGTGATGAACAGCTGTATGGAAGTGTAAGCTGAATAAACCCTTTCCTCCCCAACTTGCTTCTTGGTCATGATGTTTGTGCAGGAATAGAAGCCCTGACTAAGACAAATTTAATATATTTAATATTAATGTCAAATTTTTAATTTAGTTAAGTAATTTAATTAACATTAGCAATATACTAATATATTTAATAAATATATTTAACACATTTGACCTTTCTGCTAATATCAAGTGCAGTACTTGTCCTGATACTTAATTATCTAGTGCACCCTCTGAGGACAAAGAGGCTGCATTGTAAGAGTGGTATTGGAGAGCCACCAGATCCACACAAGCCCATCTACCTGTAATTCATTGTTATTTGAGAAAAGGAAGCTCCCAGTTGGCTAAGCTACCGTGGATAGGTTTCAACATGCAGCCAGCCCAACTCAACCCTAACTGATACAATCTATAAAGGATAAAGGTTGTATCTCTCCTGGGGTTCTTTTGAGCCTTAAATAATGCATGTAAGGCAGTGAGCATGACACCTGGTTCACAGATACTTGGCGAGCATGCGGTACGGAAGACTTTTGTACTACAGTCGCTACAGCTCTCGTCTTTATTAACATGATTGCATGTGTCCAAACCAAGAGGGCTGCAGAGGGAGATGCTATTCCTTCTGGCTGGAAAACACAGAACAGTTTTCATCCAGAATGCTACATTTAACCTGGGTCTTTAAGGATGACCAATTTTCCAGGCCATAGTTGGATTTTGTTGTTGTTGTTCTGTTTTTGCTTTGTTTCTTACACTTATATGTTCATTTCGGGGCTACAGGTCTTGGGGTTTTTTTTAGTTTTTTTGTTTTGTTTTGTTTTTGTTTTTACATTTTGTCTGTCTGGTTGTTTATTTGTTTGTTTGGGGGGTTTCGAGACACGATTTCTCTGTGTAGCCCTGGCTAGCCTGGAACTCACTCTGTAGACCAGAAATCCACCTGCCTCTGCCTCCCAAGTGCTAGGATTAAAGGCATGCACTACCACTGCCGGCTGGGTTTTTTGTTGTTGTTGTTGTTTGTTTTGTTTTTTTGGTTTTTTTTTAACAATTTGTTTATTTCATGTGAGTACATTGTTGCTGTCTTCAGACACACCAAAAGAGGGCATCAGATCTCCATTACAGATGGTTATGAGCCACCATGTGGTTACTGGGAGTTGAACCCAGGACCTCTGGAAGAGCAGACAGTGCTCTTAACCACTGAGCCATCTCTCCAGCCCTTTTCGCTTTGTTTTTGTTTTCAGTCTGTGGGTAGGCCCAGGGCACCAAACTCAGGTTATCAAGATTGAAGACAGTACCTTAACTCACTTAGCCATCCTGCTAGCCCCAGGCTATGGTTTCGCCCGAAGAAAGAGAAGTAAATTCCTGTGTCTGCCTTTCCTCAGCAAGAAATCAGGCGTTATCAGTCTGGCTCAGGAGCAATGGCAGCAGTCTTCAAATAAACAAAGACTACGAGAAGCAAGGAGCCTCCCTATCTGGAAGTGAGGACCAGAGCACCCATCCACAAGATGCCTAGGAGATCAAAGATCTCAGGAAAAGACAAGTCCAAGCCAGTTAACCAGTGCCTCTGTTATCAACTGTTGTTCACAAGCTGCTGTTGCTTTGTAAGATCTTAGTGCACAGTAGAGCTTGACTTAGTCTCTTCTATTTTCCTGTGTCCATCGACTTTGTCCCTTCTTGTTTCCTGTGTTCCTAGCACCTAGCAGGGACACAAGATGTAGGTTTTGTGAGGTTGCCATGAAAATAGCTTGCTTGCTTCTTTCTCTTCTTTTTTCTTTCTTTCTTTCCTTTTTTTTTTTTTTTTTTTTTNGCCAGAGCAAGTGGGGACCGGAGCGAGCAGGCACAGGAGTGAGCGGCGGGGGGGGGGGGGGGGGGGGGGGGGGGGGGGGGGGGGGGGGGGGTGTTGGAGCGAGCATTGCCGGAGCAAGAGAGAGAAGGGAAGGGGGAAAAAATATTAAAAAGGACAAGTACGTTCAGTGAGTATCCCACTACCAAACTCCACGGACTCTTGGTTCAATTGCTCGAACCCACAAGCTAAGCCACATCCACCTTTCAGGTTAGTAGTTGGCTGGCTTTTCAGTCTGTCCTCCTCCTGCCACTCCTCGAGTCTAAGATCTCCCCACCCCCACCCCCCCCCCCCCCCCCCCCCAAGAACAGAAGGAGACCCCCAGCAGAGCAGGTGCCCCTAGACTGTAGCCCCACCAGTATACCCTTTAAACAGAGTTCTCTGAGCCTAGTCCACCCTATCCCCAAAACCGACTATCTTTCAAATCAGAGACAGAAGGGACTCTGTACATATAAATAGAAGAAACTGCTGCTTTCTAAGCCAAAGCTTTTCGTTTTCAAAAAAAAAAAAAAAAAAAAATAAGAAGAAGGAAAGGCAGAGAATACCCTTGGTAATTCAGAGGCTAGAGGAAATGGAAGCAACTCCCGCATGTGGCTGGCAGATAGAGTCTAATCAGAAACTGAGTTCGGGGGGGGGGGGGGGAAAGGCCAAGAGATGCTTAAGCCTCGTTAGAACAGTAAAAGCAGCCATTGGAACACAAGCCCTGCTATTGACTCTGACCTTGCTTCCCTAAGTCCTCTGTGCCTGTGGCATTATTGAACCTGGGTTTTTCCTATAGGCCGGGACCTTGCCAGCCCTTTCGCCCTTCACATAATGTGTGTGTCTGGCTTCTATTTCTGTAGTTTGATGCAGGGTGATAGCAGGGTATTGAGCTGTTGTCTTTCATTTAGTGCAGTCTCCGCCCCCGCCCTGCCCCCGGCCCCTACCCTGCTCTTAAGTCATGTTTTCATTGTCTGATTTGTGCCTGGCCCAAGGTTTTTAATCGCTTCTTCACAGAATGGAGGGAAGCCTTATTTTATTCCCTTTTCCAGGCACAGCTATACATAGCCTCATGGATCCGTCCTTCCTGAAGAGAATTATGGGGTTTCAATACTGGCAATGACCTCAGAAGGGGAGGGCAGGGAAGCTTGGATGTTTACCGAGCCCCTCCCTCGTGGATAGCAGCCCTGAACTAGTTTTGTGCTTGGTTTTGTTTGCAGTCTTTCTTCTTCTTCTTCTTCTTCTTCTTCTTCTTCTTCTTCTTCTTCTTCTTCTTCTTCTTCTTCTTCTCCTTCTCCTTCTCCTTCTCCTCCTCCTCCTCCTCCTCCTCCTCCTCCTCCTCCTCCTCTTCCTCTTCCTCTTCCTCTTCTTCCTCCTCCTTCCTCCTTTTCCTGCTCCTCCTTCTTCTGGTTTTTAATTCTCACAAAGCTCCATGAAGTAGGCAGCTTTATATCACCTTTTATAAATGAAGAAATGGAGACCCCGAGAGATGAAATGACCTGTTCAAGGTCGCATGGGATAATAAATGACAAAGACACTGGAACTCCACTTCTGTCCCTTCCAGTGCAGCCCTGTCTTTGCATGTGTAGTATGGGCAAGGATATGCAAGTGTGTGCATGCAAGTGTGGAGATCAGAGGTAAATCTTGACTTCAATTCCTCGAACATAGTATACTAGTTTTTGTTGTTCTGTTTGTTTGTTTGTTTGTTTGTTTTTAATGAGACAGAGTCCTATTACTATATAACCTTAGTTGGCCTAGAACTTGCTACAAGGACCAGGCTTGCCCCAGACTCACTCTGCTACCAGGCCCCAACCAGACTTTGCCAAATATGCTTGCCTGTCTCCCTACCCACAAGTGCTGGGATTGTTAAGTGTGTCCTTGTGCACAACCCATGTCTGGCTTTTGTTTGTTTGGTTGTTTGGCTGGTTTAGCTTTTCAAGACACTGTTTCTCTGTGTCGCCTTGGCTGTCCTGGAACTCACCCTGTAGACCAAGCTGGCCTCAAACTCAGAAATCCACCTGCCTCTGCCTCCCAAGTGCTGGGATCAAAGGCATGAACCACCACCACACCGCCAGTCCTCTGCAAACCCCTCTTGAAGGACCTTTTAGTGTGTTTTCATTTGAGCAGGTTTAAATCTTACATGGGAAGAGAGAGAGAGAGAGAGAGAGAGAGAGAGAGAGAGAGACCAAAAGGGTTTAACGTCCTACTCACAGATACAGAGTGTTCGTGTCTTCATTAAACTTTGAACTGTTGGTGTGGGCTCCTGCTCTTTTAAGCCAAGGCATGAGGTCTTTGTTATCTTTGCTGTTCCTGCTGGCTCTGCTCAGATGTCCTCTCTGGGTTCCTGTCTGGCTGTCAGTATCCATCCTATCAGCCTTCATCGAGCTGCCTATTTGATCCTGTCCTTGATCCCTGCAAGTTGCCTCAGTCGAGGGCACGCGCACACACACACACACACACACACACACACACACACACACACAAAAAAAACATGGCCTCCCCCACAGGTTCTGGAGTATCGGGACTCCAAGCTGCAGGCCCTACTATGAAGACAATTAGGCATCTCTGCTCCCAACACCTTATTAGAGTGGAACTTCTAAGCAGCTGCCCCCAGGACTCCAAGAAGGAAGAGGACTCCTCTGGCACACACCTGGAGTGCTGAATCTCCCTCAGGCCTCCCTGGTCCACGTAGGAGGACCTAGGCATCAGAGTCCTCCTGACATCTTCACTAGCCCTGGCCCTGGTTCCCTGCAGCCCCAGCTGCGCTTACCTCTTTTGAGTGGGATGTCAGACTGGTCCAGCTGATTCCCACTCTTTTGAACCTCAGCTTTTTTTTGTTTTTTTTCAGAGTATAGACTTCACACCCAGAGTCATACAGGGTTGGGTTGGCCTGTGAAAAAGACCAGGCGTTTCTGAAACAGAGGTTTTTTTTTTTCTTTCAAAAATCATTTCAAAAGTGTATTTTGAGATCCAAAAGCTAGGTCCTGAATATTTTTCTTTGTGTTTCCATTGTATCGACTGTGTGTACCTGTGCGACGTATATATGTGTATGTGCATGTGTGTGTATTCATGTGTGTGCTTGTGTGATGGCCGGTTGTTGATGTCAGGGAACCCCTCGATCACTCTCCACCTTACTTGTTTGTTTGGTTGGTTAAGACAGGGTCCCTTACTGAACCTGGAAATCATCAATTTAGCTGCCCTGCAGGGCCACCAACTGCCACCATAGGGTGCACCTGTCTCTGCCACCCTAGATCTGGGGTTATGGGTGCATTCTACCATGCCTGACTTTTTCCTTGGTTACTGGGGATCCAAACTTAGGTCCTTACACTTGCTTCCAGTCTGCATCTTTCCTACTGAACCATCTCCGCAACCGTAGCAGTTTTACCAGCAAAAAGTAGGAGTGTGGGAAAGACAAATGATGCCTAGGAAAGAGAGGAAGAGCTGAAGTTAGCGCTACTGTGGTAAAGGCAACTCTGGGTTTGTCCTCCTGTGAATACCAGGTGACAGTCGCAGCTTGCCCTGGAGTCAGGATGGGGATGTGTGACCACTCTGGCTGATAGAGTGTAGATAAAATGATGGAGGCCATTTCCAGATCCCCCTCCCAGCCCTCTTGCTTTTCTCTCTTCCTTCCATGGTTGCTGGGGAGACCTGGATCAGAAGACAGGAACACCACAAGAGGAAGGGACCCAGGCCTTAATCGTCAAGTGGAGGGAGCTCTGGATGGTGGGAGTGAGCAAGACATAATCTCTTACTTGGCTAAATTGCTGAAATCTAACTTATAGAAATAGATGTATTTATTTTTAATTTTTACTTATTTTTAAGTACATATATATATGTGTGTGTGTGTGGGTATGTGCATGTGAGCGTATGTGCCTTCAGAGGCCAGAGGCATTGAATTGCTCATAGCTGAAGTAATAAGTGGTTCTGCACTACCCAGTGTGGGTGAAGGTAACTAAACTGGCATTTTCTGGAAGAAGAGTTAGTTCTTTCCATAGGCGAGCTAGCTCCCTAGCCCCCAAGATGTATTTACTTTTATTTGCATGTATGTGTGTCTTATCTGCATGTATGTCTGTGCACCAAACTTGTGCAGTGCCATCAGATACCAGAAGAGAGAGTTGGATCACTGGAACTGGAGTTACAGATGGTTGTGAGCCGCCATGTGGGTGCTGGGAATCAAACCCAGGGTCCTCTGGAAGAGGAGTGTCCTTAACCTCTGAGTCATCTTTCCAGCCCAGAAGTTTGTTTGTTCGTTTCTTTGTCTTAATTTATTTAGTTTATGTATACGACTGTACTGTAGCTGGAAGATTGAAGAAAGGAGATTGTCCAAAATTCAAGTCCAGCCTGGGTATGTAATAAAACCCTATCATCAGCCGGGCGGTGGTGGCACACGCCTTTAATCCCAGCACTCGGGAGGCAGAGGCAGGCAGATTTCTGAGTTCGAGGCCAGCCTGGTCTACAAAGTGAGTTCCAGGACAGCCAGGGCTATACAGAGAAACCCTGTCTCGAAAAACCATAAAAAAAAAACAAAAAACAAAACAAAACAAAAAAAACCCTATCATCAAAACAACAGAGAGGCCCGCTGCCATTGTTGTATGACCTACCTGTAGCCTGAGTCAGCAGAGCTGGACACATGTGGATGCTGAGAAACAACCAGAGGTGAGCAGCCTGTGCTGTCACCTGACACCATGGCGGCGTCCTGGCCTGGTGCTGCCATAGAGGGCCGTGTCTGGGTCTGTGTCCCTGCAGCAGCAGGGATCTGTGTTGATGTCCATGGCCTATGTTACCACTCAAAGCCAGTCAGACATTCCTGGTGTGGGCTGCCTCCCGGCGCCATGCTGATGTCCGAAGGCTTTGCAGATGTCCAGGCCTTGGCACGTTCCCTTACCAGCTGCAGCATTTGGAAGAGTGAACCTCACCTGGGCAGCACAGTGGAGCTGGCACTGGTGGCAGGGGCTCAGGTGAGCCAGCCCCAGGTGCATGAGGGAGGGAGAGCTGGCAGGGTGACCATCTCAGCCTCCATCCAGGCCCAGATTCAGGGCTCTGAGTCAGCCCATTCCAACATCTACCCCATCTATGAATCGCTGGAGCACATGACAGGGCCAGTCTTATAGAACCAAGGCTGAAGGATCTCTAGACACAGAGCAGCAACAGGATATGGAAAGGAGTTGTGGCGAGTTTTGATAGTGTTGCAGCAGCCAGAGAGACCTTGAACCAGACTGATGACTCTTGGCAATGAATGAGCAAAGCTGTTATGGCAAAGGGGTACACTGTCTGACACGCCGCAGCTTCCACAGCAAGATGGGGTTTGGTTTATTTAGCTGGCTGGTCTTTTATTTTATTATTTTATTTTACTTTACTTTGGGGGGACATTTCAAGGGTATAGGACAGATGTGAAGGGGCAGTGAGATGACTGATATTGGGGCATATGATATGGAATTCACAAGAATCAATAAGAAGTAAACAACAATGAGAAACAAACAAACAAAACCCACTCAGGAGATTTTGGAACATTGAAGGAATTCCATACATACTTCCCTTCCATGTTGCATCAGGAACTGCCTTAGACTTTGCCACAGAGGAGGAGAGAGGCAATCAGAACAATGCAATGTGTTATGGATAAGCAGTGGGGTTAAGTTCTTGGTACTTAGACTGAGTGTATAACCAAATAGAATAGCTAGGCCCTCCAACTAAACAGACCCAACCACCAACCTGTTGGCACAGCTGGGGGACTTGCAAGCTGTCCCCAACAGAGACATCAGAGCAAGAAGCTAACTAGAATTTCCCATCTCAGCTGTCACATAGACTTGAAGATGAAGAAAAGAGTGAAGAAGGTGCTGCACCTGGCCCTGTCTAGTTTCTTCTTCCAAAGTCAGAAATCAAATAATCCACTGTTTCTATGCACCAAAGAACAGTAGCTGCAACTGGCAGCCTCTAAGGTTCCTCTAAGGTTCTAACCCTCATTCCCATGGGCACTGTGATGGGCTGTCTGACATCTTCACTCAAATCTCATGACAGGAGACACTATGATTCTGCCTTATTCCACTGGCTCATTCTGCCTTCTATGGAGTGGGGCGTGAGTTGGTTTGAATAGGTATAGTTCCCACAGACTCGGGTGTTTGAATGCTTGGCCATAGGGAATAGCACTATTAGGAGGTGTGGCCTTGTTGGAGTAGGTGTGGTGTTGTTGGAGTAAGTGTGTCACTGTGGAGGTAGGCTTTGAGGTCATATAAATTCAAGCTCTGCATAGTGTAGAACACAGTCTCCTCCCTGGCTACCTGTAGATCAAGGTGTAGAACTCTCAGCTCCTTCTCCACCACCATATCTGCTTGCAAGCTGCCTTGCTTCCCATCGTGACAATAATGGACTAAACCTCTGAAACTGTAAGCCAGCCCCAATTAAATGTTGTCCTTTACAAGAGTTTCTTTTGGTCATGATGTTCCTTCACAGCAATAAAACGGAAACCAAGGCAGGGTGTTTAGTTCTTCTGAGGAGACAGGCTTACACACCTTTTCTCCAGGACGGGTTGAGGAATAAAGACATGGTTTGCCTCTCCCCATCTGTCTTAGTCAGGGTTTCTATTCCTGCACAAACATCATGACCAAGAAGCAAGTTGGGGAGGAAAGGGTTTATTTGGCTTACACTTCCATACTGCTGTTCATCACCAAGGAAGTCAGGACTGGAACTCAAGCAGGAGCTGATGCAGAAGCCATGGAGGGATGTTCTTTACTGGCTTGCTTTCTCTGGCTTGCTCAGCCTG
>LR750083.1:670004-682641 GCA_902729485.2 Mus minutoides | reverse complement strand
TCTGGCTTGCTCAGCCTGCTCTCTTATAGAACCCAAGACTGCCAGCCCAGAGATGGTCCCACCCACAAGGGGCCCTTGATCACTAATTGAGAAAATGCCTCACAGCTAGATCTCATGGAGGCATTTCCCCAAGTGAAACTCCTTTTTCTGTGATAATTCCAGCTGTGTCAAGTTGACACAAACCTAGCCAGTACACCATCCATAACTGGAGGACCAAAGAGAAGCGACAGCTGCTCTTGCCACACACACACACACACACACACACTCTAGCCCTCCTGTGAAGTCCCCTGCTGTTCTGTAGGGAATACCCACATACTCCACATATGTCATTTGCTGCCATAACCTGGCAAAGCTGTGACTGCAGGGGCCTGCTGGGGACGTGTGCTGGGGTTAACCATGCCAGCAATCATGCTGGAAGAGTCCTGTATGAAGTTCCCAGCTCCTTCCCTCCACGCTTAGGACCATTGTGAGGAGTTTCTGGGTGTGTAAATGGCTCATATTGAAAACGTTTTCTCCTTCCTCCTCTTCCTTCCACCTTTCTGCCCCACGGCTCTACCTCCAAATAAACCACGGCCCCCATATTGTTGACTCCAGGGTAGTTTTAAAGAAACCCAGCTCAATAAGGAAGGAAGCTTCCTAGCTCCTGACAAAAGGAAAACGAAAGTGAGGTGTTGGAGGGTCCTCTGAAAACTAAAAACAGAATTACTACAGAGCCCAGCTAATACCGCTCCTGAGCATATTCCAAAAGGGCTCTGTATTCTCCCACAGAGACGCTTACACACCCATGACTATTGATGCTCTACTCACAATAGCAAAGATGAGGAAGCAGCCTAGATGTCATCGGCAGACGAGGGGATGATGAAGTACAGCACATTATCACTGATTCATCTGTGAGGAGATGAAGCCATGAAATTGAAAACAGAATAGTCAACAACTGGAAAAACTGTTATGTGAAGTGACTGAGGCACAGAAAGATAGACACTGGATATCCTTTTGTACTCAGAGCTTGCTTCTCATTTTAAGTGTGTGTACTTGACTGTGGATAGCAGTCAAGAAACTAGATAGGAGCCCATGAGACAGGAAAAAGAGGTCTTAAGAGGTGGGTGTCGTCGGGCAGTGGTGGCGAACGCCTTTAATCCCAGCACTTGGGAGGCAGAGGCAGGTGGATTTCTGAGTTCGAGGCCAGCCTTGTCTACAAAATGAGTTCCAGGACAGCCAGGGCTACACAGAGAAACCCTGTCTCGAGAAAAAAAAAAAAAAAAAAGGTGGGTGTCGAGCCGGTGAAAAAAAGATGACATAAAAGTAGGAAGGGAATATTGGGGGAAGGGATTTCAACTGGGGAAGAGGGCGTGGGAAGATGGGAGAGGAACGGGGATGGGCGGAGTCAACCCAAACTAAGTGTAATTATGTATAAAAATGCCACAGGGAAAAGCCGGGCGTGGTGGCGCACACCTTTAATCCCAGCACTCGGGAGGCAGAGGCAGGCGGATTTCTGAGTTCGAGGCCAGCCTGGTCTACAAAGTGAGTTCCAGGACAGCCAGGGCTATACAGAGAAACCCTGTCTCGAAAAACCAAAAAAAAAAAAAAAAAAAAAAAAAGCCACAGGGAAACCTACTGTTCTGAATGCTGACTGAAAACACAAGAAACAGTATGTCAGGTATACGTGTCCCCCTGTTTTAGTGAATTAATTTTTATTTTATGTGTCTGAGTGTCTTGCCAGCATGCAAGTACGTGTGGCATGTCCACGCAATGACTGTAGAGGCAGAGGAGGGCATCAGATCTCTTTGTGTATGTGTCTCTGTGTCTGTGTGTTAGGAACTCAACTCAGGACCTCTGAAAGAACAGCCAGTCCTCTTACGACCTGAGCCATCTCTCCAGTCTCATGCCTGTCTCTACCCACCCCACCTCATAGGTAGGGATTCTCTGGTTAGCCCTGGCTGACCTGGAACTCACTCTGTAGACCAGGCTGGCCTCAAACTCAGAAATCTGCCCACCTCTGCCTCCTGAGTGCTAGGATCAAAGGTGTGTGCCACCTCTGACAGGCTCCTGTCTATCTTAAGAAAGAAAGAAATCATCGCGGGGCGTGGTGGCACACGCCTTTAATCCCAGCACTCAGGAGGCAGAGGCAGGAGGATTTCTGAGTTCGAGGCCAGCCTGGTCTACAAAGTGAGTTCCAGGACAGCCAGGGCTACACAGAGAAACACTGTCTCGAAAAACAAAAAAAAAGAAAGAAAGAAAGAAAGAAAGAAAGAAAGAAAGAAAGAAATCCTGCCTCTTAAACTGAATGGATGAATCTGGAAGACACTGTGTTGAGTGAAGCAAATCCGGCTTGGGGAGACTAGGAGCACTCAGAATCTAAAACTTGGGACTAGCAGCAAAGCGCTGGCTTCCAGGGGGCCGAGCAGGTGGACCAGAGGTTGGTCTCAGGGCTGAGAGTTTGAGGTAGATTGGAGGAGTGAGTCTAGAGATCTTCTGAATAGCATCATGTGATTATACTGTCTCAGAGACTTGAAAATTGCTCACAAAACAGATTTTAAGTGTTCATCACACGCGTGCACACACACACACACACACACACACACACACACACACACACACACGAGTAGTAGAGGAATATATGTTAATTAGCTTGATCTAATCATTTCCCAATATACACACATATCAAAACACCATACTGTATACCATACGTATGTATAATTTTGACTGTTCATTTAAAAAAATAAATATAAACTTTTAAAAGGCTTTTTTTTTTAAAAACTCATGTCATTCATCAGGGCAGAAACTCTTCTGTCTGGTTGGCCATGTGCTCCTGACCCTGATCTTTGTAGCTAAGGAGCATCTGATTCCAGTCCACTCTGGACATTCTTGAGAAAACATCTGGCTTCCTGTCAAACCACTGTGACCTTGTAGCCATCCATGCTGGTGCCAGCCAGCCTTGCCTTAAATATCTTGAGTCCCTTCTTTCTTTCCAGCCTGAAATTTAGGATTTGTCAGCTGTCCCTTCGTATCCATTCAGCCGGTGTCGAGTGGGTGCTCACTGGGAACATGACTATGAGGGAGAAAGGCCCTGCTCTCAAGAGAGCAGTAACAGAGACATGAAATCCAGGTGAGGACTACTCAGGGCTAGGAATGGCTAGAAGACTGATGGAAACTGGCCGGGTTTTGATGGGAAGCCCACAGAAGGATTCATTGTGAGCACCACCTTTAAGATAAAGCAGAATATAAGCCAGTGTTCACAATTGTAAAACAGAGAGGGGAGAAAGACTCCACAAAGGGAAAACCCCATGCTGGAAGGCTCAGGGAGGTACCTGGGGCTTTTAGAGAAGACAGAACCACTCTTCCTTGTCCCTCTTTTAGGAAAATGCTGAACACATAAAGGTATGCAGAGAAGTGCAGACCAAAAGGCTTCTTGAGAGTATACATGGTATACAATCTTTTTTTTTTTTTTTTTTTTTTTTTTTTTGGTTTTTCGAGACAGGGTTTCTTTCTCTGTATAGCCCTGGCTGTCCTGGCACTCACTTTGTAGACCAGGCTGGCCTCGAACTCAGAAATCCACCTGCCTCTACCTCCCAAGTGCTGGGATTAAAGGCGTGCGCCACCACGCCCGGCGGTATACAATCTTATTAACATGCCTCCCATGCCTCCTTGGGCTAGAGAGATGGCTCAGAGGTTAAGAGCACTGACTGCTCTTCTAGAGGTCCTGAGTTCAATTCCCAGCAACCATATGGTGGCTCACAACCATCTGTAATGGGATCCGATGCCCCCTTCTGGTGTGTGTCTGAAGATAGCTACAGGGTAGTCATATTTTAAAAAACAAACAAACAAAACCATGCCTTTTCTCTACAGCAAAGGCCAGACAGAGGAAAGGCCATCCGATGGAGCATGTGTAACACATGATGGAAACTGGGTGACAACAGCCAATTCTCAATTACAAAGCTGGATTTGTGTGTGTGTATGAAATCTGCAGATACTGACGTGTTAGCATTACACAAGGAATGTAAGAAAAACGTTACAATTAGTTAAGTACTTTGAAGGGTTAAGTGTGCCCTACAGTTACTTTGCTTTCTGTTGCCTCATCAAAATAAAGAAAAGAAGATTGTTTCCTTCACGATTTGGAATTTCTAACGTTTATTTGTTTTGGGGTTTTTTTTTTTTTTGGCAGGGGAGGGGATGGTGAGGGGGGAAGAGGTGCGGGAGCATGTGTCATGGTCAGAGGACAGCTTGAGGAAGTCTGTTCCTTCCTCCCACCCAGTGGGATCTGGGATTTGAACTCGGGCTATGAGCCTTGGCGGCAAGCACATTTTCCTCCTGAGCCATCTGGCAAGCCTGCACCTCACAGTTTGTAAAGAAGCTGAAATGTAAGCTCTCTGGTGAGCACACGGTGGCAGATGCCATCACAATGGTGAGGGGTCGAGCGGCAAGATGGCAGCCACTCATTTTGCCCCTTTAATTACCACCACTCACGAGGACACTGGCATGAATGCCATCCTGGGGCAGCACCTGCAATGAACCTTCCGTAAGGGGTTCACCGCCTCACACTGCTGCCCTGGGGACCTGGCTACCAGCACATAAACCCTTCGGGGACAGAGTGCATCTAAACCACATCCTACCCACAGACCTCATTTTACAGAAGCGCTCTTAGTGTCTGCCTAGTTACTTTTGGGTGGCTGTGATAAAATGCTCCAACAGAGACATCATAGGAAAGGAAAAGCTTATCCTAGCTTATGAGTCCATCACAGCAGGGAAGGCACCCGATGGTTAGGAAAAGCATGGCAGGGGGTGGGGTTGGGGTGGGGGTGGGGAGCAGAAACAAGCTGACCAAGCTTTTTTCCTCACAGGAGAAGCAGAGAGGGAAGAAAGCGAACCAGGCTATAAACCCTCAAACCCCATCTCCAGGGATACCCTGCCTTTAGCAAGACCTACCTCATAACTTTCCCCCAAAATGATCACCGTCTATGGACCGAGTATTCAAATATATGAGCCTATGAAGGGCAGTTCTCACTCAAAGCACCACAGTATGTCACATAATTAGTGGGAGACTGTAGCTGCTGAACATTATTTGGTAAATGAAAGAATGAATGAATAATTTTTAAAAAAGGAACATATCTCACTCACAAGAATAAGTCTCACTAGCTCATCTCAATAGCATCTAAGACTTAAAGCAGCATCATTTGGCCAAGTTTAGGTTTCCAATGGGACAGAGCATGGGCTTTGTTGTCTGTACAAGATTTTGTGACGGGGTTCAGTGTTTTCTTCATGATGCCGCTGTCTCATATGACTTAAGTGGCCTGTGGGGGCTTTCTGATCAGAAGATCAAATGTCTCCAAAACTGACTAATTTCCCCAGGAGGCTCAGCTGGATCAAGCTGTAATGAGACAGACTTGTCTTGGCTAAGTGTTACACTGTTGTCGCTGCTAGAACTGTAGACGATGTACCCAGGAAACTGTCTGTCACCAAGGGACTAAAATCTAGCACGTAGCTTTAATTAGCCGAGGAGGAAACTGACTGGCAGGAGCCCTTCCTAAGGCCTTCTGACTCCTGGTTCTCTTTCTCCATCTCTCAGTGGGAGTCCTATATATATATATATATATAACATCAGGCCTGAGGCCCTGAAAGGGTTTCTGTAGAAACAGAAGTTGAACACAAATATGGTCATCCTGGTGTCTCTAGTTCTCTGACTCTACAGGAACATGCAAACACAAGGGGCTCTTGAGCCCCTTACACAAAGACAATGTGACAGCGTCTTGTATAATGCTGGCAGGCAATCCTTCTCCTTTACAATCCTGGAATTTAAGGTATGCACCACCCTGTCCAGCTCCTCCCATACTCTTCCAGTCTTCTCTGCTAACCAGCACTGCCTGGTGCCAAGTAAGCGATGTGTACATGGCTGTTATGCTGGGTTATTTAGGGAGGCGGTGGCGGCGGGGTGGGGGTGGGGTGCATTCATGTTCATGCAATCTTTAAGTTAGGTATTTTAAATTCATGGTTGGCTAAATCCACAGATGAAGAGAACTAGGAAGGAAGGGAGGACTGTCCTACTGTTCTCTACTAAGGACCCCAGAGGGTGTCTATGGGATGTGAGTTGGGTGTGTGTGTGGGGGTATCTTCTCTATGTGAGAAACATCTAGAAGACCTGGCGTAGGGCTTCTGGTGCCCACCATGAGCCAGGCACTGGTCTAAGCAATGGCTCTCAGAGTATTGTCCAGGTCCCTGGAAGAGTTTTTAAGATCTTTTCAGGGGGGTTGTTGAGATGGAAGGGTTGAGCGATGCCAGACTTTGCCAGTCTTTTGCATCTTTGTCTCCTCAGTCACAACAGAGCTTCTGAAAGCCACAAGACACTTGACTGCTAAGAGGGAGTTGACAAAACGGATCCCAGACTGTGTGTCTGTGAGCCTTTGCTTCCCAAGACTGCGTTTTGTTCTATTTTGGTTTTGCTTTTTTAGCTCTTAAGGATTTCCAAATTATTATTTCATTATTTTATGTGTATGGATGGGTTGCTTGCTTGTTTGTTTGTTTGTTTGTTTGTTTGAGACAGGGTTTATCTGTGTAGCCCTGGCTGTCCTGGAACTCACTCTGTAGATCAGGCTGGCCCTGAACTCAGAAATTTCCCTGCCTCTGCCTCCCAAGTGCTGGGATTAAAGGTGTGCGCCACCACTGCCCGGCTGTGTATGGATGTTTTGTCTGCATATATTTCTGCACCACATGCATGCCTGGTACCCTGAGAAGCCAGAAGAGGGTATCAGATCCTCTGGAACTGAAGTTACAGATTGTCATGAGCCACCATGTGGGTGCTGAGAAATGAACCCAGGTCCCCTGTAAGAGCAGCCAGGGCTTTTAACTTTAGAGCAACTCTCCAACCCTCCTTTTAAAGATTTTTGTTACACTCATTTACTTTGTGTATATATATAATGACTTTGGGCACCTGTGTGTCACAGCATGTATAGAAATCAGAGGACGATTTGAGGAAGTTGGTTCTCTCCTTCCACCACGCGGTTCCTAGGAACGAAGCTCTTGTCGGGCTTGGCCGGAAGTGCCTTTACTTACTGAGCATCTATTTCACCGGCCTTCAGAAAACACTATTTATTTATTTATTTATTTATTTTTAAGATAAGGCTCCATTCACTTTAACTTACTTCCCCAGCCTCCTGACTACAGGAATTACCAGTGAGAGCCTCAGGCTCAGCTGGCTTTATTTCCAAACCCTGGAAAATAGCCACAGATAAGAACCCCCGTAATGAATTCTTTATAGCTTTCAATTAGGTTTAAGAACATAATGTGTTTTGGGCGGCTAAAACTTTGAGATCCTTGTTATTGTAGATGCTGTAAGAAGCTAAGAGAAGGGGCTGGTGACATGGCTCAGTGGGTAAGAGCACCCGACTGCTCTTCCGAAGGTGATAAGTTCAAATCCCAGCATCCACATGGTGGCTCACAACCATCCGTAACGAGATCTGGCGCCCTCTTCTGGAGTGTCTGAAGACAGCTACAGTGTACTTACATATAATAAATAAAATAAATCTTTAAAAAAAAAAAAGAAGCTAAGAGAAAGCATGAGAAGATGGAGAAGAGAGAGAGGGGCTGCAGGGGCTGCGTAGGACAGAGGAGAAGCTGCGTGCAGTATTAAATAAGGATAGATCTATCTATCTATCTATCTATCTATCTAATGAATAAGGCCATAGAGATGGCTCAGTGGTTAAGAGCAAAGCTGCTCTTCCTGAGGACCTGAGTTCTCGATTCCCAGCACCCACATCAGGTGGCTTAGAACTGCCTGTAACCCCAACTCCTGGGGGATCTGATATCTTGGACCTCTCTGGGTGCTTGCAATCAGGTGCATATACCCACCCACATACACAGAATAAAAATAATAAAAGTAAATCTCCAGGAAAAGAAATTATAAGCCAGTGAAGGTGGCACATGCCTTTAGTTGCGGCACTTGGGTGGCAGAGGCAGGTGGATGTCTGAGTTTGAGGCCAGCCTGCTCTAGGTTAAGTTTTAAACCCTGGGTGATGTGCCTATTTAACATATTAAAGTGGAGCTAGCTGCCAGGTTCTCTCAGCATTTTTTTAGTCTCTACCTGTTACAGGTTAAGGGTATGGCTGGGATAGCCTTTGCTCTACCTTAAACTCTTCAGCTCAGGGACTGGGCTATCCTCTCAGAGGCTCTTCCCTGTACAATCCAGATATTTTGGTTACTCGTCTCTCATTTCACCCTTTGCCCTCTTGGATGCTGCACCTGGTTTCCGTCTCTTCCCCTCTCTTTCCCCTCCCTCTCCTCACACGGCTGGCTCAGGGTCATGTCCACTGTAGTCTCTCCCAGATGTCCCTGCCTTTAACTATGTTCTCCCTTTTATCTACAATAAACTTTCTTCTCCACCATACCTACAAGTAGTTATGTCCTTCCTTTTTACTTTTATTTTTTTCAGTCTCCAGAGTGAGTTCCTGGTTAGTCAGCATCGCACAGAGAAACTCCCATGGGGGGAAAAAAGATAAAAAAGTAAGCATAAATCAAATATCTGATTTTTTTTGTTTCTTTTCATATTTGATTCTTTTTGTTTGTTTCTTTTTTTTTTTTTTTTTTTTTTGGTTTTTCGAGACAGGGTTTCTCTTTAGCCCTGGCTGTCCTGGAACTCACTTTGTAGACCAGGCTGGCCTCGAACTCAGAAATCCGTCTGCCTCTGCCTCCCGAGTGCTGGGATTAAAGGCGTGCGCCACCACGCCCGGCTATCTGATATTTCTGAGTTGCTACTTAAAATTCTTTCTATGCCCTATAAATATTTATATGTCAGTTAACATTAAAATGAAATAAAACAGAAGAAAAAATTAAAATGTTCTCATTCGTCCTAAATTATGTTTTATTGTGATTTATGTATAAATGTATAAGAATCTATTATCTAAAGAAATGAGAAAGAAAATTTCTTCCAACTCTTTGAAATTCTACTTGGAATTTCAGCTTCCGCCTCTACAAAAAGAACCTCTGTTCCGACTCTTTTAAAGGACGTTCTTCTCCTTGCTGGGCTCGGGGAGTGGAAACCAGGTCCTCCCATCTGCTAACGCCTAGCCAAGCTGCCACCCTCCGTTCTGATACTCCAGTTCACTTCCCCCACACTGTCGCATTGCGTTGTGGTTTTACCGTCTATGAGAGTCTCCAGAAGTGACACGCTTCTTCTTTAGTTCTGGAAAAACCAAGAAGCCATCTGCACCTGTGGTGAGGGAGTGGCAAATCGGGTACAACAAATAAATGAAGTCACCTAGCAGAATGGGCACAGCTACAGGCTGGCTCAGCTGCTCTGAACCTGCTTCCAGGAATGTCCAAAGGACCGGGCAGCTGGAGAGCGAGGCACGGACCGCGCTCTTGGATGCATAGGGAAGTTCTTGTTTCGCTGACTTAGGCAGAAGAGGGCCTCCAGGAGCTCCTGCCCCAGGCTAGCTGGACCAGGAAGGTCCAGCACGCTCATCTGCACAGTGTCTTCTTCCTCAAGCTAAGATCCTGAGATAACAACCAAACCCGCGTCCACCTGTAGACGCACCGACCACTGGATTAAGTGAATGGCTTGTCTGCTCTGGACCACCAGGAAAAACTGTCACTCTTGAGCCACAGCTCAGTAGT
The DNA here is from genome assembly GCA_902729485.2 of Mus minutoides. Taxonomy (NCBI): domain Eukaryota; kingdom Metazoa; phylum Chordata; class Mammalia; order Rodentia; family Muridae; genus Mus; species Mus minutoides. Next base: position 673,038 of record LR750083.1, on the reverse strand, counting down.
GCCTTTGTCCAAACATTTTGCAAATGATTCTTCTCAGACCTTAAAAGGCAGAGCGCAGTGCCATTCCGGAGTGTCAGTGTCGTTGTTATCCGGTGTCTGATTTAAGTTTGTTTCAGTTTTCCATTTTTCTCTCTGGTTGCTTTTAGAACCCTCCTCCTCCTCTTCTTTCTCCTCCTCTTCCCCCTCCTCCCATTCCTCCTCTTGCTCCTCCTTTTCGTCCTCCTCTTTTTCCTTCTCCTCCTTCTCACCCCCCCCCCCCCCCCCCATCTCCCTCCCTCTTCATTCCTCATTGTTCTGAAGCTTCGCAGTGGCAGGCCTTCATGTGAACTCGTTTTTACCCATCATGCTCAGCCCTCGTTGGACTCCAGTTTGCAGGGGTTTGTATTGTATTGTTTTGTTTGTTTGTTTGTTTGTTTGTTTAACCAATGGTCCTCTCAGATCTTCTGCTCACTTCTAGAATGCCGATGACCTACTATCAGGTCCCCTCAGCTGGACTCCACTTCCTCTCCTCCCCTACTAAAGCCAGTCTCAGGCTTTTTCCGCTCCTTTCTCCACTCAGTTTGATCTTCCTTTAAAGTGATCAGGCCTGCCTCCCTCCTCTTCTCTCTTTTTCCTTCTTCCTTTTTTTTTTTTTTTTTTTTTTTTTGAAGTAGGGTCTTGACCTTGAACTCCTGATTTTCCTGCTCATATCCTGTACTATTGGAATTACAGAGCTGTACCCCACACCCTGCTCAGATCTTATTTTTTTCAGAGGTGGGGGAGCACAACAGGTTTCACTGTGTAGCCCTGATTAGCCAGGAATTCAACATGTGGCTCAGGCAGGCTTTGAACATATAGAGATCTGCCCACCTCCGCCTTCTGTGTGCTGGGACTAAAGACAAAGCTTTGCATGAGTGCGTGCGCGCGCACGCACGCACGCGCACACACACACACACACACACACTTAGCCTCACACTCATTCACACACACATTCTCTCTCTTTCACATACACACACACTTTCTCTCTCACACACAAACATAGACATACATTCCCTTTCTCTCTCACACACACTTTGTCTCACATACATACACACACATACTCTCTCCCCCCCCACACTTTCTCACACAATATATACACATACATACTCTCTCTCACACACACACATACATGTAGACACACATACATACTTTCTCACACATACATATATCACACATACTCTCTCTCTCTCTCTCTCTCTCTCTCTCTCTCTCTCTCTCACACACACACACACACACACACACACACACACACACACACACCCCTCCCAGTACCTCATCCGTTTCTTCCGGGTTGCCTATTGTTTTTATTCTGGTCTCTCTTTGGCTCTCAGGTTTCCCCAGGCTGTGAGGTGTTCCCTGGTTCTTTCCTCAGGGCAGTGTCTAGAGGCTTTCTGGCAGCTCTGAGCACACGTGGGCTGTCCACTTAGAGCTTCACCACAGGGTGGTCTGGGTGGCTGTTTGCTGGGAACCGGAGTATGCCAGTGTTTTTATGTGTTTTCATTAAGCTGGCCACCCTCCACTGCCCTCCCTGCAGGCAGAAGTCACACTGAGAAACAGCAAGGACTGGGGCAACTCGAATGCCCTGTTTTCACGTTCAGCTCTTAGAACACCTTGCTTCTGCCTTCCTATTTTCCTAATTTAATTTTACGTATATGTGAGAGTGCCTGCACACATATGTGTGCATTACATGCATGTCTGGGGGCCTCAGAGGGCAGAAAAGGACACTGGATTCTCTGAAACTGGAGTTACAGGCAGTTGTGAATTTCTAGGTGGATGCTACCAGGAACCCAAACCTGAGTCCTCTATAAGAACAGCAAGTGCGGCTGGGTGGTGGTGGCGGTGGCGGCGGCGGCGGCGGCGGCGGCGGCGGCGGGCGGCGCACGCCTTTAATCTCAGCACTCGGGAGGCAGAGGCAGGCGGATTTCTGAGTTCGAGGCCAGCCTGGTCTACAGAGTGAGTTCCAGGACAGCCAGGGCTATACAGAGAAACCCTGTCTCAAAAAACAAAACAAAACAAAACAACAACAACAAAGAACAGTAAGTGCTCTTACCTGCTAACCCATCACTCCAGTCTCTTTAATTTGTTTTTTTTGTGGTTTTTTTGTTTGTTTGTTTGTTTTTTAGGGTTTTAAAAAAATAGGGTTCTATGATATAGCTCAAAGTAGCCTAGAATTCACAGCAATCCCCCTGCCTTGGTTTCTCAAGGGCTCAGATTCCAGATATATACCACCACATCCAGTTCATTCTTTTTCTTTTTCTTTGCTTTTATTATTTTTAAACTTTGGGGTAGGGGTTCATTTCGTTTTGTTTTTGAGACAGGGTCTTGCTCTGTAGCCCAGGGTAGCCTCCTGCTTCCACCTGCTCAGTCACTGAGATTACAGCAACATCTTCAACCAGTACCTCACGCTTCCCAGGCCAGAGATTAATTTTTCAGTTGTCTTATAGAACAGGAAGGTGGGGTGGCTAAAGGGAGAGAAACTTAGGGATCTGACTGGTTCCTGCCTAGCTCCCTGCCAGGCCTTATTTTAGCTCCACCCCAATGGGAGAGGGACCCTGGCAGCCCCACTCTGTCTCTGGCAGACTACACTGTGTAAGTTGCCAGCACTCAGCCTTCACATCACCGCCCTGGACTTGGCTTCCCCAGCCTCGAGCTTAGTCACCACCAGCCCTCTCATGGCTGTGGCTTCCCATCCTGTTTTTCTCAATGCTGCTTTTTTTTTTTTCCTTCTAGAAATTCTGGAGAGCTTTCAGGAGAAAGCAAAACCTGATGCACTTTCTGTTGAGGTTTTGTCTTTTACTGTCTATTGCAATGCTAAGTGCAGGTCCCCCAAAACCTAGAGTCTACTCATAGCCCCAAGACCTTGCCCCCAAGTTAATTCTGATTGGTGAATAAAGATGTTGACAGCCAATAGCTGGGGAGAAGAGACAGAGGTTTCCTAGGGATTGAGACCATGAGGAGAGGAGAGAAGGGGAGGGGAGGGGGAGGAGGAGGAGGGGGAGGAAGAGGAGGAGGAGGA
>LR750083.1:606603-669504 GCA_902729485.2 Mus minutoides | reverse complement strand
TTTTTTTTTTTTTTGGCAGGGGAGGGGATGGTGAGGGGGGAAGAGGTGCGGGAGCATGTGTCATGGTCAGAGGACAGCTTGAGGAAGTCTGTTCCTTCCTCCCACCCAGTGGGATCTGGGATTTGAACTCGGTCTATGAGCCTTGGCGGCAAGCACATTTTCCTCCTGAGCCATCTGGCAAGCCTGCACCTCACAGTTTGTAAAGAAGCTGAAATGTAAGCTCTCTGGTGAGCACACGGTGGCAGATGCCATCACAATGGTGAGGGGTCGAGCGGCAAGATGGCAGCCACTCATTTTGCCCCTTTAATTACCACCACTCACGAGGACACTGGCATGAATGCCATCCTGGGGCAGCACCCGCAATGAACCTTCCGTAAGGGGTTCACCGCCTCACACTGCTGCCCTGGGGACCTGGCTACCAGCACATAAACCCTTCGGGGACAGAGTGCATCTAAACCACATCCTACCCACAGACCTCATTTTACAGAAGCGCTCTTAGTGTCTGCCTAGTTACTTTTGGGTTGCTGTGATAAAATGCTCCAACAGAGACATCATAGGAAAGGAAAAGCTTATCCTAGCTTATGAGTCCATCACAGCAGGGAAGGCACCCGATGGTTAGGAAAAGCATGGCAGGGGGTGGGGTTGGGGTGGGGGTGGGGTTGGGGAGCAGAAACAAGTTGACCAAGCTTTTTTCCTCACAGGAGAAGCAGAGAGGGAAGAAAGCGAACCAGGCTATAAACCCTCAAACCCCATCTCCAGGGATACCCTGCCTTTAGCAAGACCTACCTCATAACTTTCCCCCAAAATGATCACCGTCTGTGGACCGAGTATTCAAATATATGAGCCTATGAAGGGCAGTTCTCACTCAAAGCACCACAGTATGTCACATAATTAGTGGGAGACTGTAGCTGCTGAACATTATTTGGTAAATGAAAGAATGAATGAATAATTTTTAAAAAAGGAACATATCTCACTCACAAGAATAAGTCTCACTAGCTCATCTCAATAGCATCTAAGACTTAAAGCAGCATCATTTGGCCAAGTTTGGGTTTCCAATGGGACAGAGCATGGGCTTTGTTGTCTGTACAAGATTTTGTGACGGGGTTCAGTGTTTTCTTCATGATGCCACTGTCTCATATGACTTAAGTGGCCTGGGGGGCTTTCTGATCAGAAGATCAAATGTCTCCAAAACTGACTAATTTCCCCAGGAGGCTCAGCTGGATCAAGCTGTAATGAGACAGACTTGTCTTGGCTAAGTGTTACACTGTTGTCGCTGCTAGAACTGTAGACGATGTACCCAGGAAACTGTCTGTCACCAAGGGACTAAAATCTAGCACGTAGCTTTAATTAGCCGAGGAGGAAACTGACTGGCAGGAGCCCTTCCTAAGGCCTTCTGACTCCTGGTTCTCTTTCTCCATCTCTCAGTGGGAGTCCTATATATATATATAACATCAGGCCTGAGGCCCTGAAAGGGTTTCTGTAGAAACAGAAGTTGAACACAAATATGGTCATCCTGGTGTCTCTAGTTCTCTGACTCTACAGGAACATGCAAACACAAGGGGCTCTTGAGCCCCTTACACAAAGACAATGTGACAGCGTCTTGTATAATGCTGGCAGGCAATCCTTCTCCTTTACAATCCTGGAATTTAAGGTATGCACCACCCTGTCCAGCTCCTCCCATACACTTCCAGTCTTCTCTGCTAACCAGCACTGCCTGGTGCCAAGTAAGCAATGTGTACATGGCTGTTATGCTGGGTTATTTAGGGAGGCGGTGGCGGCGGGGTGGGGGTGGGGTGCATTCATGTTCATGCAATCTTTAATTCAGGTATTTTAAATTCATGGTTGGCTAAATCCACAGATGAAGAGAACTAGGAAGGAAGGGAGGACTGTCCTACTGTTCTCTACTAAGGACCCCAGAGGGTGTCTATGGGATGTGAGTTGGGTGTGTGTGGGGGGGTATCTTCTCTATGTGAGAAACATCTAGAAGACCTGGCGTAGGGCTTCTGGTTGCCCACCATGAGCCAGGCACTGGTCTAAGCAATGGCTCTCAGAGTATTGTCCAGGTCCCTGGAAGAGTTTTTAAGATCTTTTCAGGGGGGTTGTTGAGATGGAAGGGTTGAGCGATGCCAGACTTTGCCAGTCTTTTGCATCTTTGTCTCCTCAGTCACAGCAGAGCTTCTGAAAGCCACAAGACACTTGACTGCTAAGAGGGAGTTGACAAAACGGATCCCAGACTGTGTGTCTGTGAGCCTTTGCTTCCCAAGACTGCGTTTTGTTCTATTTTGGTTTTGCTTTTTTAGCTCTTAAGGATTTCCAAATTATTATTTCATTATTTTATGTGTATGGATGGGTTGCTTGCTTGTTTGTTTGTTTGTTTGAGACAGGGTTTATCTGTGTAGCCCTGGCTGTCCTGGAACTCACTCTGTAGATCAGGCTGGCCCTGAACTCAGAAATTTCCCTGCCTCTGCCTCCCAAGTGCTGGGATTAAAGGCGTGCGCCACCACTGCCCGGCTGTGTATGGATGTTTTGTCTGCATATATTTTTGCACCACATGCATGCCTGGTACCCTGAGAAGCCAGAAGAGGGTATCAGATCCTCTGGAACTGAAGTTACAGATTGTCATGAGCCACCACGTGGGTGCTGAGAAATGAACCCAGGTCCCCTGTAAGAGCAGCCAGGGCTTTTAACTTTAGAGCAACTCTCCAACCCTCCTTTTAATGATTTTTGTTACACTCATTTACTTTGTGTATATATATAATGACTTTGGGCACCTGTGTGTCACAGCATGTATAGAAATCAGAGGACGATTTGAGGAAGTTGGTTCTCTCCTTCCACCACGCGGTTCCTAGGAACGAAGCTCTTGTCGGGCTTGGCCGGAAGTGCCTTTACTTACTGAGCATCTATTTCACCGGCCTTCAGAAAACACTATTTATTTATTTATTTATTTATTTATTTTTAAGATAAGGCTCCATTCACTTTAACTTACTTCCCCAGCCTCCTGACTACAGGAATTACCAGTGAGAGCCTCAGGCTCAGCTGGCTTTATTTCCAAACCCTGGAAAATAGCCACAGATAAGAACCCCCCGTAATGAATTCTTTATAGTTTTCAATTAGGTTTAAGAACATAATGTGTTTTGGGCGGCTAAAACTTTGAGATCCTTGTTATTGTAGATGCTGTAAGAAGCTAAGAGAAAGCATGAGAAGATGGAGAAGAGAGAGAAGGGCTGCAGGGGCTGCGTAGGACAGAGGAGAAGCTGCGTGCAGTATTAAATAAGGATAGATCTATCTATCTATCTATCTATCTATCTATCTATCTATCTATCTATCTATCTAATGAATAAGGCCATAGAGATGGCTCAGTGGTTAAGAGCAAAGCTGCTCTTCCTGAGGACCTGAGTTCGATTCCCAGCACCCACATCAGGTGGCTTAGAACTGCCTGTAACCCCAACTCCTGGGGGATCTGATATCTTGGACCTCTCTGGGTGCTTGCAATCAGGTGCATATACCCACCCACATACACAGAATAAAAATAATAAAAGTAAATCTCCAGGAAAAGAAACTATAAGCCAGTGAAGGTGGCACATGCCTTTAGTTGCGGCACTTGGGTGGCAGAGGCAGGTGGATGTCTGAGTTTGAGGCCAGCCTGCTCTAGGTTAAGTTTTAAACCCTGGGTGAGGTGCCTATTTAACATATTAAAGTGGAGCTAGCTACCAGGTTCTCTCAGCATTTTTTTTAGTCTCTACCTGTTACAGGTTAAGGGTATGGCCGGGATAGCCTTTGCTCTACCTTAAACTCTTCAGCTCAGGGACTGGGCTATCCTCTCAGAGGCTCTTCCCTGTACAATCCAGATATTTTGGTTACTCGTCTCTCATTTCACCCTTTGCCCTCTTGGATGCTGCACCTGGTTTCCGTCTCTTCCCCTCTCTTTCCCCTCCCTCTCCTCACACGGCTGGCTCAGGGTCATGTCCACTGTAGTCTCTCCCAGATGTCCCTGCCTTTAACTATGTTCTCCCTTTTATCTACAATAAACTTCCTTCTCCACCATACCTACAAGTAGTTATGTCCTTCCTTTTTACTTTTATTTTTTTCAGTCTCCAGAGTGAGTTCCTGGTTAGTCAGCATCGCACAGAGAAACTCCCATGGGGGGAAAAAAGATAAAAAAGTAAGCATAAATCAAATATCTGATTTTTTTTGTTTCTTTTCATATTTGATTCTTTTTGTTTGTTTGTTTCTTTTTTTTTTTTTTTTTTTTTTGGTTTTTCGAGACAGGGTTTCTCTTTAGCCCTGGCTGTCCTGGAACTCACTTTGTAGACCAGGCTGGCCTCGAACTCAGAAATCCGTCTGCCTCTGCCTCCCGAGTGCTGGGATTAAAGGCGTGCGCCACCACGCCCGGCTATCTGATATTTCTGAGTTGCTACTTAAAATTCTTTCTATGCCCTATAAATATTTATATGTCAGTTAACATTAAAATGAAATAAAACAGAAGAAAAAATTAAAATGTTCTCATTCGTCCTAAATTATGTTTTATTGTGATTTATGTATAAATGTATAAGAATCTATTATCTAAAGAAATGAGAAAGAAAATTTCTTCCAACTCTTTGAAATTCTACTTGGAATTTCAGCTTCCACCTCTACAAAAAGAACCTCTGTTCCGACTCTTTTAAAGGACGTTCTTCTCCTTGCTGGGCTCGGGGAGTGGAAACCAGGTCCTCCCATCTGCTAACGCCTAGCCAAGCTGCCACCCTCCGTTCTGATACTCCAGTTCACTTCCCCCACACTGTCGCATTGCGTTGTGGTTTTACCGTCTATGAGAGTCTCCAGAAGTGACACGCTTCTTCTTTAGTTCTGGAAAAACCAAGAAGCCATCTGCACCTGTGGTGAGGGAGTGGCAAATCGGGTACAACAAATAAATGAAGTCACCTAGCAGAGTGGGCACAGCTACAGGCTGGCTCAGCTGCTCTGAACCTGCTTCCAGGAATGTCCAAAGGACCGGGCAGCTGGAGAGCGAGGCACGGACCGCGCTCTTGGATGCATAGGGAAGTTCTTGTTTCGCTGACTTAGGCAGAAGAGGGCCTCCAGGAGCTCCTGCCCCAGGCTAGCTGGACCAGGAAAGTCCAGCACGCTCATCTGCACAGTGTCTTCTTCCTCAAGCTAAGATCCTGAGATAACAACCAAACCCGCGTCCACCTGTAGACGCACCGACCACTGGATTAAGTGAATGGCTTGTCTGCTCTGGACCACCAGGAAAAACTGTCACTCTTGAGCCACAGCTCAGTAGTGCCTTTGTCCAAACATTTTGCAAATGATTTTTCTCAGACCTTAAAAGGCAGAGCGCAGTGCCATTCCGGAGTGTCAGTGTCGGTGTTATCCGGTGTCTGATTTAAGCTTGTTTCAGTTTTCCATTTTTCTCTCTGGTTGCTTTTAGAACCCTCCTCCTCCTCTTCTTTCTCCTCCTCTTCCCCCTCCTCCCATTCCTCCTCTTGCTCCTCCTTTTCGTCCTCCTCTTTTTCCTTCTCCTCCTTCTCCCCCCGCCCCCACTCCCCATCTCCCTCCCTCTTCATTCCTCATTGTTCTGAAGCTTCGCAGTGGCAGGCCTTCATGTGAACTCGTTTTTACCCATCATGCTCAGCCCTCGTTGGACTCCAGTTTGCAGGGGTTTGTATTGTATTGTTTTGTTTGTTTGTTTGTTTGTTTAACCAATGGTCCTCTCAGATCTTCTGCTCACTTCTAGAATGCCGATGACCTACTATCAGGTCCCCTCAGCTGGACTCCACTTCCTCTCCTCCCCTACTAAAGCCAGTCTCAGGCTTTTTCCGCTCCTTTCTCCACTCAGTTTGATCTTCCTTTAAAGTGATCAGGCCTGCCTCCCTCCTTTTCTCTCTTTTTCCTTCTTCCTTTTTTTTTTTTTTGAAGTAGGGTCTTGACCTTGAACTCCTGATTTTCCTGCTCATATCCTGTACTATTGGAATTACAGAGCTGTACCCCACACCCTGCTCAGATCTTATTTTTTTCAGAGGTGGGGGAGCACAACAGGTTTCACTGTGTAGCCCTGATTAGCCAGGAATTCAACATGTGGCTCAGGCAGGCTTTGAACATATAGAGATCTGCCCACCTCCGCCTTCTGTGTGCTGGGACTAAAGACAAAGCTTTGCATGCGTGTGTGTGTGTGTGTGTGTGTGTGTGTGTGTGTGTGTGTGTGTGTGCGCACACACACACACACACGCACACACACTTAGCCTCACACTCATTCACACACACATTCTCTCTCTTTCACATACACACACACTTTCTCTCTCACACACAAACATAGACATACATTCCCTTTCTCTCTCACACACACTTTGTCTCACATACATACACACACATACTCTCTCCCCACACACACTTTCTCACACAATATATACACATACATACTCTCTCTCACACACACACATACATGTAGACACACATACATACTTTCTCACACATACATATATACACACATATTCTCTCTCTCTCTCTCTCTCTCTCTCTCTCTCTCTCACACACACACACACACACACACACACACCCCTCCCAGTACCTCATCCGTTTCTTCCGGGTTGCCTATTGTTTTTGTTCTGGTCTCTCTTTGGCTCTCAGGTTTCCCCAGGCTGTGAGGTGTTCCCTGGTTCTTTCCTCAGGGCAGTGTCTAGAGGCTTTCTGGCAGCTCTGAGCACACGTGGGCTGTCCACTTAGAGCTTCACCACAGGGTGGTCTGGGTGGCTGTTTGCTGGGAACCGGAGTATGCCAGTGTTTTTATGTGTTTTCATTAAGCTGGCCACCCTCCATTGCCCTCCCTGCAGGCAGAAGTCACACTGAGTAACAGCAAGGACTGGGGCAACTCGAATGCCCTGTTTTCACGTTCAGCTCTTAGAACACCTTGCTTCTGCCTTCCTATTTTCCTAATTTAATTTTACGTATATGTGAGAGTGCCTGCACACATATGTGTGCATTACATGCATGTCTGGGGGCCTCAGAGGGCAGAAAAGGACACTGGATTCTCTGAAACTGGAGTTACAGGCAGTTGTGAATTTCTAGGTGGATGCTACCAGGAACCCAAACCTGAGTCCTCTATAAGAACAGCAAGTGTGGCTGGGTGGTGGCGGCGGCGGCGGCGCACGCCTTTAATCTCAGCACTCGGGAGGCAGACGCAGGCGGATTTCTGAGTTCAAGGCCAGCCTGGTCTACAGAGTGAGTTCCAGGACAGCCAGGGCTATACAGAGAAACCCTGTCTCAAAAAACAAAACAAAACAAAACAAAACAACAACAACAACAACAACAAAGAACAGTAAGTGCTCTTACCTGCTAACCCATCACTCCAGTCTCTTTAATTTGTTTTTTTTTTTTGTGGTTTTTTTGTTTGTTTGTTTGTTTTTTAGGGTTTTTAAAAAAATAGGGTTCTATGATATAGTTCAAAGTAGCCTAGAATTCACAGCAATCCCCCTGCCTTGTTTTCTCAAGGGCTCAGATTCCAGATATATACCACCACATCCAGTTCATTCTTTTTCTTTTTCTTTGCTTTTATTATTTTTAAACTTTGGGGTAGGGGTTCATTTTGTTTTGTTTTTGAGACAGGGTCTTGCTCTGTAGCCCAGGGTAGCCTCCTGCTTCCACCTGCTCAGTCACTGAGATTACAGCAACATCTTCAACCAGTACCTCACGCTTCCCAGGCCAGAGATTAATTTTTCAGTTGTCTTATAGAACAGGAAGGTGGGGTGGGTAAAGGGAGAGAAACTTAGGGATCTGACTGGTTCCTGCCTAGCTCCCTGCCAGGCCTTATTTTAGCTCCACCCCAATGGTAGAGGGACCCTGGCAGCCCCACTCTGTCTCTGGCAGACTACACTGTGTAAGTTGCCAGCGCTCAGCCTTCACATCACCGCCCTGGACTTGGCTTCCCCAGCCTCGAGCTTAGTCACCACCAGCCCTCTCATGGCTGTGGCTTCCCATCCTGTTTTTCTCAATGCTGCTTTTTTTTTTCCTTCTAGAAATTCTGGAGAGCTTTCAGGAGAAAGCAAAACCTGATGCACGTTCTGTTGAGGTTTTGTCTTTTACTGTCTATTACAATGCTAAGTGCAGGTCCCCCAAAACCTAGAGTCTACTCATAGCCCCAAGACCTTGCCCCCAAGTTAATTCTGATTGGTGAATAAAGATGCTGACAGCCAATAGCTGGGGAGAAGAGACAGAGGTTTCCTAGGGATTGAGACCATGAGGAGAGGAGAGAAGGGGAGGGGAGGGGGAGGAGGAGGAGGGGGAGGAAGAGGAGGAGGAGGAAGAAGAAGAGGAAGAGGAGGGGGAGGAGGGGGGGAGGAAGAAGAGGAGGGGGAGAAGAAGAGGAGTATTTTCCAGAGAATTGGTGTTGTAAGTCCATGCATGTGTCAAGCTTCAATTCAAGGGTTGGAGAGATGGCTCAGTGGTTAAGAGCACTGACTGCTCTTCCAGAGGTCCTGAGTTCAATTCCCAACAACCACATGGTGGCTCACAACCATCCGTAATGAGATCTGACTCCCTCTTCTGAACTGTCTGAAGACAGCTACAGTGTACTTACATATAATAAATAAATAAATCTTCAAAAAACTTCAATTAAAAAATGCAAAATAAATGGATCATGTAGTACACTAAGAAAAAAACCAATGACATTGAATCCATATTCCACAGTGCAATTAATCTTTAAGAAACTACCACTTGGGGGGTCTGGAGAGATGGCTCAGCAGTTAGGAACACTGACTGCACCTCATGTCTCAGGTTGAATTGCCAGTGACCAGTGACCCATATGGTGACTCACAGTTGCCCGTGATTCTAGTCTCAGGGGATCCATAGTCCTCTTCTGGTCTCCTTGGGCATCAGTCATACATGTGATACACAGACAAACATGCAGGCAAAATACCCATAAACATTATAAATAAATACATAGAAATTAATACATAAATAAACCTTACCACAGGAGGCTGGAGAGATGGCTCAGTAGTTAAGAGCACTGATTGCTTTGGCCTGGGTTTAGACCTGGGTTCTATTCCCAGCACCTACAAAGCAACTCACAACTATCTGAAACCTAAGTGTCAAGGGCTCTGACACCTTCTGTTTTCCAAAGATACCAAGAGCATGGCACACAGATACATGCAGGCAAGACACATATATAAACAGTTAAGACAAATTTAAGCAAAGAAGAAACCACCACTTGTTGAGTTCTGGTGAAGTGGAAGACTGTTTACAGTGATCTGGGAGGTTTTTAAAGCCTTCTGTATTAAACCACAACCATCACAACAAAACAAACAAACAGAACAAAACAAAAAACCCAAACCCCAAACCAACCAAAAAAAGCCCACTACTAACAATAACAGACAAGCCGGGCGTGGTGGCGCACGCCTTTAGTCCCAGCACTCGGGAGGCAGAGGCAGGCGGATTTCTGAGTTCGAGGCCAGCCTGGTCAACAAAGTGAGTTCCGGAATAGCCAGGGCTATACAGAGAAACCCTGTCTCAAAAACAAAAAACAAAACAAACAAACAAAATACAATAACAGACAAAACAAACAAAACAAAACAAAAACCAAACCCCTCCTTCCTTCTAGTTGCTTAAGCTAAGCACATCCCATCATCCTCTGCCACACCCCCACCTTCTCTACCACCTTCTCCCTGCTCCATCTCCTTTCCATCAGCCTTTCCAACCTTGTTGACCCTTGACCATACTACTGTCTGCCACCTCAGGGCCTTCACACAGGCTGTCCCCTCCGCGTAGGCAGCTCCCGCCCCCTCCCTCATCTACACTGTTTACCTGCCCACTCGTTTTTTTTTTTATCTTTGCCCAGAAGCATCCTTATCTGAGAGACCTCCTTGGAGCTCACAGATACCATTTCTTCTTGCATCTCTGCCATCCCCTTCCCGTGCTGTAAACCCTGACCACCAAGAGGTGTATTACAGAGCATCCTCTGTTGGTATCCTTCATCTTCCCTCCAGCCATGTATACACAAACTCTTTGAGAGCAGAGATGGTTGAAATCTGGATCCCCTACGGCTACAAGGGGACCTAGCCCACAGTAGACACACCATGTTTGTTTGCTGAGCAGATGGGCAAATGTTTGAGACCTGAGTGGTTCTCTCCCAGGATACTATCTGTGTATGGTATAATCCTGGACAGCATGGAGACAGCAGATAGCATGTCCTGAGCTCTTCCTGTCCATGGCCCTTAGTGGATTTCACATATTCTCTCCTGACCTTTCTAGGAACTTAGGAAGCAGGTCCCACTGTCTCCATTTTTTTTTAAAGATTTATTTTATTTTATTATATGTAAGTACACTGTAGCTGTCCTCAGACACTCCAGAAAAGGGAGCCAGATCTCGTTACGGATGGTTGTGAGCTACCATGTGGTTGCTGGGATTTAAACTTATCACCTTCGGAAGAGCAGTCGGGTGCTCTTACCCGCTGAGCCATCTCACCAGCCCCCACTGTCTCCATTTTTACAGACAAAAACACTGAGGCCAGGAGTGGTTAAATCATTTGCCAAGGATTCAGCATCTAGCGGTGTCAAAACAAGAGTTCAAGCTTGGCCCCACAGGCCACTTTCTAAGTCCCTTGTCACGATGAAGAGATATGAGAGGTTTCTGAAGGCCTTGAGTAACCAGTCCTATAGGGTCTAGAGCTCGAAGTTTTAATCTGTGTACAATATTTACAGATCAACTGACTACTCCTCACTCATTCATCCAGCAAATATTTCTTGCCTGGGTGTTGCAGACTAGTTCCATGCTAGAAATTCCCACCCATCTCCTTTTCCTAAGAAATTATGGTGCCCATCTTGTAACGAGGAGACTGAGGTTCGTGGAACTGGCATTATTCAAGGTCACGAAGGCAGTCTTAGAAACAGGATTGGAGACCTGCTTTCATTCTGCTTGCTTCCAAGACTCCAGTTCGGTTCCTGGCCCCAGCCTGCTTCTTTTCTAGCTAGGAGGAGACCTCTGGAGGATTTGTGTGTGCGAGGTTTCGATCACTTTTAAGAGTCTAGGATCGAAATTTATAGAGGACAAAGTGGGGAAAAGCCTTGAAGATATGGGCACTGGGGAAAAATTCCTAAACAGAACAGCAATGGCTTGTGCTGTAAGATCAAGAATTGATAAATGGGACCTCATGAAATTGCAAAGCTTCTGTAATGCAAAAGACACTGTCAATAAGACAAATAGGCCACCAACAGATTGGGAAAGGATTTTTACCAATCCTAAATCTGATAGGGGACTAATACCCAATATATACAAAGAGCTAAAGAAGCTGGACTCCAGAAATTCAAATAACCCCATTAAAAATGGGGTACAGAGCCGGGCGGTGGTGGCACACGCCTTTAATCCCAGCACTTGGGAGGCAGACGGATTTCTGAGTTTGAGGCCAGCCTGGTCTACAGAGTGAGTTCCAGGACAGCCAGGGCTATACAGAGAAACTCTGTCTCACCCCCCCCCCCAAAAAAGGAGGGGTACAGAGCTAAACAAAGAATTCTCAAGTGAGGAATACCGAAGGGCTGAGAAGCACCTGAAAAAATGTTCAACATCCTTAATCATCAGGGAAATGCAAATCAAAACAACCTTGAGATTCCACCTCACTCCAGTCAGAATGGCTAAGATCAAAAATTCAGGTGACAGCACATGCTGGTGAGGATGTGGAGAAAGAGGAACACTTCTCCATTGCTGGTGGGATTGCAAGCTTGTACAACCACTCTGGAAATCAGTCTGGCGGTTCCTCAGAAAGTTGGACATAGTACTACCGGAAGATCCAGCAATACCTCTCCTGGGCATATACCCAGAAGATGTTCGAACTGGTAATAAGGACACATGCTCCACTATGTTCATAGCAGCCTTATTTATAATAGCCAGAAGCTGGAAAGAACCCAGATGTCCCTCAACAGAGGAATGGGTACAGAAAATGTGGTACATTTACACAATGGAGTATACAGCTATTAAAAACAATGAATTTATGAAATTCTTGGGCAAATGGATGTATCTGGAGGATATCATCCTTAGTGAGGTAACCCAATCACAAAAGAAGTCACTTGATATGCACTCAGTGATAAGTGGATATTAGCACAGAAACTTAGAATACCCAAGATACAATTTGCATAACACAAGAAAATCAAGAAGAACGAAGACCAAAGTGTGGATACTTCATTCCTCCTTAGAATAAGGTAGAAAACACCCATGGAAGGAGTTACAAAGACAAAGTTTGGAGCTAAGACAAAAGGATGGACCATCCAGAGACTATCTCACCCGGGGATCCATCCCATAATCAGCCACCAAACCCAGACACTATTGCATATGCCAGCAAGATTTTGCTGAAGAGACCCTGTTATATTGGTCTCATGTGAGGCTATGCCAGTGCCTGGCAAATACAGAAGTGTATGCTAACAGTCATCTATAGGATGGAACACAGGGCCCCCAATGGAGGAGCTAGAGAAAGTACCCTAGGAGTTGAAGGGGTCTGCAACCCTATAGGTGGAACAACAATATGAACTAACCAGTACCCACAGAGCTCATGTCTCTAGCTGCATATGTAGCAGAAGATGGCCTAATCGGCTATCATTAGGAAGAGAGGTCCCTTGGTCTTGCAAACTTTATATGCCCCAGTACAGGGGAATGCCAGGGCCAAGAAGTGGGAGTGGGTGGGTAAGGGAGCAGGGCAGGGGGAGGGTATAGGGGACTTTCCAGGATAGCATTTGAAATGTAAATAAAGAACATATCTAGCAGGGTGTGGTGGCACAGGCCTTTAATCCCAGCACTTGGGAGGCAGAGGCAGGTGAATTTCTGAGTTCGAGGCCAGCCTGGTCTACAAAGTGAGTTCCAGGACAGCCAGGGCTATATAGAGAAACCCTGTCTCGAAAAACAAAAACAAAAACAAAACAAAACAAAAAAGCCGGGCGTGGTGGCGCACGCCTTTAATCCCAGCACTCGGGAGGCAGAGGCAGGCGGATTTCTGAGTTCGAGGCCAGCCTGGTCTACAAAGTGAGTGCCAGGACAGCCAGGGCTATACAGAAAAACCCTGTCTTGAAAAACCAAACCAAACCAAAAAAACAAAACAAAACAAAACAAAACCCCAACAACAACAAAAACGAATCCAGGATGAGAGTTGCCTAGTCTGCACCCACGCAAGGCTTAGAGTCCAAGGGTACCAGCTTTGGTTCAGACGTCTGGTTGGGGAGTCTCACCAAAGCTCCTTTGCTTCAGCCTCTTCCTTCCTTTAACCTGCTATGCCAAAGGTCAGCCACTGAAGCATCTAACAACGACCTGCATGCTCCTACCGCCTACAGACTCTGAAAGACCCCGTGTCTGTCCTGCATCATTGTGTAGTCTGCTGAGTTAAAGGAACGCTCCTGGGCTACGCAGGGAAACGGGCAACAGGCACCTTCAAATAGATCAAAACGTAGGCCTGGGTCATCCAGGGACCTAAGAGAAACCAGCTTGGCTCCAAGAAATCCAGGCTGGCCCGTAAAGCAGACAGGCCACGTGATGGGTGTCCCCCAATCTGGCAGTACTAATGGAGTTACAAGCGCAGTGTTACCCGGGATTGCAAATGCTTGCGGTCCCCACCCATTTCGTGGCAGGAAGTCCAGTGTTTTCCAAAGGTTTTCCAAGAACGCCCAGAAGCCCGCTGGGGCGAGCCGGCCTCCCGCCCGAGACCCCAGCAGAAGCTCTACTGCGCCCCCTGGAGGCGGCTCTCTACTGGCTCCTGCCTGCTGGTGTGAGAGTGGTGGCCTGCCTCCACCTCTGTTTTGGGAGCGTGATGATCCATCACAAGTATCCCTTAACTGATGGAGAAAAGAAACCTGCCTGCTCTGCAAAGCCGCACAGCAAAGCAACTAGGGTTCCCAAAGAGGAACTCCTTCATGACTTCTTGCTTCTCCTTTTCCTCTAGGGGGCTGTGCAAGCCCAGGACGGCTTTCCTTGTGAGGAGCTCAGGGTAAGCAAAGTCGTACAACGAGCTTGTGTTGTCTAGTTTCGAGCCCCTTTCACGTTCTTGTCCCTTTGATTCCCATCATAGCCGTCCCACAGACTGCACTGTAACTATCTCCATTTCGCAGTCCGTAAAACTGAGGCATAGGGAGCTCACCAAGATGGAACAGCATTGCAAGGCTAGGGCTAGCAGAGCAAATCCAAACGGTTGGCATTTTGGCTCCGCCCAAACCCAGGACTTCTGTGGGACCCCAGGTTCCTCCCAACATGGTGTAGGCCTACGCTACTCCAGGGGCCTGTGTTAGGCGTGAAGTCGGCTAGGCTGCAGTCTCCACATGCCCAGACTTTAGGCATTGTCTCTGTTACTCTGGGGGTACCAGCAGGCATTGTTCTTGGCTTATGGCTCCTTTACTTTAAGACACCTAGTACCTGGGTGGGTCTCAGTTCATCAGTGGAAGAGTCATCTGAGAATAGCTGAGGCTCCTGGAAACAGCGGGAAGTCTGCTGTGAACAGCAGCACTGGTGCATGCTCACTCTTTCCAACCCTTCCATCGCCCTCCAAATTTTGAATTTACCCAGTCAGCCCTGATAAACACATAAACCCATTTCTTGCATGTGGGAAGCCGGCGTAACCACTGAGCTAAGATGGCGCCCAGCTTAGTGCCAAGACTCGTAACCCCATCCTGTTTACTAAAACTTCTGAAAACGCGCAGCTGAGTCATCGCTCCTACCGCATGATCTGAAATGTCATATAGCCTTACCATAGTGTTAGCCAATGATCTGTTGTCCTGCCTGTGCGTGCAACTTGTGCTAGGGGCGGGATGATGCTGATTGGAGAGCAATGAGTGGAGTGAGATGATGTAAGAGGGCTGGGTATATATTGAACTGCCTTGAGGTTGATGGGGGATAAAAGGAGTTCACTGAAGAAGTTCACTGCAGGAGATTGCTGAGGGAGAGGCTGTTACTGCCTGAATAAAGGAAGCAGAGATTGCCACGAGAGATCTGTTGGAGAACCTACCTTGGTGTGAGTGTCGTTATTCCCATTCTCTGCTGGTCAGAGATTGGGGTCGCTGCACTTGCAGTAATCTCACTCATGTGTATGCCTCCCCCCCCAGTTCCCCTGTCCTACCAATGGGACCTGGACCAACCATATTCTCTTTCCTCTGGTTATCTCCTTAAAACATAAAATTAAACCGCACCCACGTTTTTTAGTAGGGGTTGAAGCTATCAAGGCCAGCGGGACTTCCTCTGGTGAGGCAGTGGTGTGACGATGATGCTGGGATTCAGGAAGAGCAGCCCCAGCATGGCGGCCCTTGCACCGGGCAGTTCCAACTTCTTGCCTCGTGAAATTCTCCCTGGATTCTGAGAAGCACTGCTCGCTCAGAGCGTGTTTGGCAGGGTCCTTTCTGATCAGTAGCCCCGTCTAGGTTTCTGTAGCATCCCTGCTCTCCAGGGGTCTGCCCACATTTCTCCCCAGTCAGCCTTTCCTTAGCCTTTCACTGTGTGAATGAATGAGACCAGGAGTAGCTTATTTCTGGATCCGCACGTGGCCACTGTGTGTGTGTGGAGTATAAAGTCCCTTGATCTTATTTGGGGCCTCTTCCTGACCATCATCATCATCACCACCACCACCACCATCATCATCACTTTCTCTCTGTTTTGTTTTTGTTTTTGAGACACAGTCTCACTATTTTTTATTGGATTTGGCACCATCGTATATGGACTTTGTAGCCAAAATAATTGGGGTTCAAAACCTAGACTCTTGTCTTCCCGCTGTGTTACTCCGAGAAAGTAACTTGACTTGTCTGTTGTTTGGTTTTGATTTCCTCATCTGCTAATTAGGGGGCAATTACTTATTTTGAAATATTTATTTCAAGAAGTCAGTAATGAGCAGAGCGATGGTCCACACGCCTTTAATCCCAGCACTTGGGAGGCAGAGGCAGGCAGATCTCTGAGTTCGAGGCCAGCCTGGTGTACAGAGTGAGTTCCAGGACAGATAGGGCTACACAGGGAAACCCTGTCTCTAAAAACTAGAGAAAAAAAAAGTCAATAATGAGCTGGCTTTGGTGGCATACTCCTTTAGTTCCAGCACCGGGGAGGCAGATGCAGGTGGGTCTCTTGAGTTTGAAGCCAGCCTGGTCTACAGAGCTTGTTCTAGAACAGCTAGTTGCACAGAGAAACCCTGTCTTGAAAAACCAAAACAAAGAATAAGAAGTCAATAATGTAATGTATAAATTTTACAACTTAGAGCAGTGGCCCTCAAACTGTGGGTCATGACCCCTTTGGGGATGTTGAACGACCCTTTCCCAGGGGTTGCATAAGGCTATCGAACTCCACAGATACTTACATTTTGATTCATAACAGGAGCAAAATGACAGTTATGGCGTAGCAGCAAACATAATTTTATAGTTGGAGGTCACCACAACATGAGGAACTGTATTAAAGGCTCACAGCATCCGGAGAGTAGAGAACCACCGCCTTAGAGGATCTTAGTAGATGATGTCTCACCACCACCTTCACCACCATCCTCATCACCATCACCACCACCTCCATGCTAGCAACAAGGTAGGCTTGGGTAGCGTCCACAAGATGTCCAAGATGTCCTTGATGCCACCAGGAGGTGGCAGCTATGATCACACTGGGCCTCTGCCTCTCTGAAACAAAACAATGAGGGTACCAGAGTCTCTGAAGGCTGTCTAGGGGAAGCAGAGCTTATTTATATAAGAAGTGTCACAGACGTAGACTGACTTAATGAGCCTGAGTGCTAGGCTCCCTGTCCCATGGAGGAAAGCACTGCATCAGGATGCAGGGATCACCGCAGCCCTCACTGAGCCTGTGCTCAACCCTTCTGCTGTCCTGTCTCCCACAGGGTGACACTCTCTGACCAGCTCTGCCAACCCTCTGGTTCCCAGCTCACCCCTCTCCTGACACTCCCTTTAATCTCCTGCACCTCGGGGAGTCCTCGTCTCCCTGCTTTTGCTCCCTACCTTGCCACTCAGGTCTCACCACATTCTAGAAGCTGTGGCTGTGCCTTCTCCTCTGAGGTCAGGTCTGACTTCACCCTAGAAACCTTTCCTGCCCCAGACATGAAACCCAGGAGGTATGAAGTGTGTGGTTCACGCCTCTTCTTCCACCCTCTGTGGACTCTGACCTCTGTGAGGCAGGGCGCGGCTCTTACTGTCAACCTGTAAATATTTACTGTGCTGCTTCTGCATGCACACCCACCATCACCCATGGCCCAGCTGGAGACCTTCGCAAAACAAACAGCTAAGAATCATGAGAACAAAGGCCTCCACTAAGGGGCTGGTTAGTCCTGGGCACACACGTGAGTCTCTGCATCTCAGTTCTTAACGTGGCAGCCAGATGAAGTACAGGATTCTCAGCTAACTTTGAATTTCAGGCAAATGCTTTTTGAGTGCTAGCATGTTCCATACAATGCATAGATAGGACATTACATAAACAGGCCAGGGATTTGGCTCAGAGGGCAGCATGCTTACTTAGGATGTACAGCCCTGGGTTTGGTCCTTAGCACCACAGAAAGGCCGCCGTGTTGTGTTGATGCACGCCTGTAACTCTAGCATTTGGGAGATGAAAGAGAGATGAGAAGTTTAAAGTTATCCATCAGTTTGGGTGACGGGAGATCCTGTCTCCAAAAAAAAAAAAAAGTAAACAATATATCCTAAGCGCTGTGTTATTTGACCCTCTTGCTGGACCCTCCTTGGAACTGAGACTGTGATTCTAATTCCTGGAATATCTGGTGTGGTTTGTGAAGCTTCACAGGAAAAGACACAGATCTGGCCTTCCGCAGGAATGGCTGTGGCCACGGCTGGTAAATGTAGCTGTTTCTGGTTCATCTCAGCAGCATTGCTCTAAGGAAGCACAAGTCCGAAGACAACATAATCTTGTTTCCTTTGTTGTTGTTGTTGTTGTTTGAGATCTCTGTAACCTGGGCTGGCTTTAAGCTCTTGTTCCTTCTGCTTTAGTCTCCCACATGCTGGGATTTCTGGTGTGATCACCATGCTGGGCTGATACCCACATTTATAGCACTGGTCCATACTTTAAAAAGTATATATCTGTCTTGGAATGTGGCTAAAGATGATCAGACAAGCGCATGTTTTTATTGCTACTCCCGTCTCTAGTTTGTAACAAGGACAGAAAAGAGATACTTTAAAACAATAGACTCACACACAAGTCTGGAAAACAGAGAGGAGTATCACCAGAGAGAGAAAGAGATTCCTGAAGGAGATACACACAGAAACATGGAGAAGACTGGGGCTTAGACTATGTCCAGGAGGGCCTGGCTGGGAACCAGGGGAGTCCCGGGAGTTTTCCAAATCCCCCAGCACATCTGAGGGGTAGGGTGGGCTTGAGGTTACCAAGAAGACAGTTGTTTGAGATGTAACATCTCGATTTGTTAATCCCTTCTGTTCTCTTCTCTTCTCTGCAAGGAAGCAGTAAGCAACGGGCTCTTGACTCCAGACCCTAGGGGCAAATCTCAGAGGAAGATGGGAGAAATAGGAAATGAGACCGTGCCTGGCAGCTGAGGGACACCATTGTCCCCAAGGCAGCCTTCAGAGTAGAGTGCCACACTCTGTCTCATCCTCTCCCTGACTCCAGGCAAATGACAAAAGCCTCTCAAAGCAATAAAAGACAAAACCATTAGAGAGAAGCCAGCACCAGGCTCCATAACATATGGGTCAGCACTTAAGGAAAGAGGAAGGACCATAATGGGGTCATTAACTATCCTCAGAGGCATGGGAGACAACCATGAAGCCATTAATTCAATTGTATAGATCTCTTGCTTATGTACCACTCTGGTTCACAGTGACTCCACTCCAACAGGAAGCCAACGTTATTTCTTTACTTGAATTTTTTTCGTCATTCATCTCCAGGGTTCTGTTTACCAACTGTGTACCTGTCTGATGTATCAAAACAAAAAACAAAAAACAAAAAACAAAAACCTAACAACTTCCTCTTCTGGAAGTGGCCCTCCGCCAATGGTTGACAGGACCTGGAATAGACACCTCTGTTCTCCCACACCTTGGCTGGAATGAGTCTGAGCCTGCTCCACCCTGGCATTTCCCAGCATGGTTGACCGAGGCTGTTGCCTTGACAACACATACTTCCTTGGTGCCTCCCTTCCTCTTCTGACTGCCCTGGTTGCCCTGCAGGTATTACCTGGTATCAGGTTCCAAATGCTCTTTTGCACAGAAATAGTCTTTAAAGCCTTGTTTATTAAAGACTTCAACTAAGCTTGAGTAACAGGCAGGTGTGAGAAAGGAATTCAGTCAAACAGACTGAGTAGCATATGATGAGCATAGATGTGTAGAAAAAAAAAAGAGGGCTGGAGAGATGGCTCAGTGGTTAAGACCATTGAACTGCTCTTCTGAAGGTCCTGAGTTCAAATCCCAGCAACCACATGGTGGCTCACAACCATCTGTAATGAGATCTGACACCCTCTTCTGGTGCATCTGAAGACAGCTACAGTGTACTTAGATATAATAATAAATAAATCTTAAAAAAAAAAGGAAGGCTGGTGAGATGGCTCAGCGGATAAGAGCACCCGACTGCTCTTCCGAAGGTGATGAGTTCAAATCCCAGCAACCACATGGTGGCTTACAACCACCCATAATGAGATCTGACACCCTCCTCTGGTGCGTCTGAAGTCAGCTACAGCGTACTTATGAATAATAATAATAATAAAAACGAATCCTTGGACTGGAGAGACTAACTGGAGCAAGCGGGTCCCACCGGAGTGAGCGGGGCTGTCTGGAGCAAGGGGGGGGTGAATGGGGACGGTCGGAGCGAGCGGGGCCGGAGTGAGCGGGCCAGCCGGAGGGAGCGGGGCCGACCAGAGTGGAAAAAAAAGGGGGGGGGAAGGAGCAAATATAGAAAACAGAAAAGTTACATGACATCAAGTCAACAGATTAGTCTGACTACCATATACCTCAATGCCTGCCTCAAAGGACAAATATTCTTATTTTCTTCTGTTATTTCTTAGATGAGTTCTTCCTTTAAATTCTTTGTTCTCTGAGGCAGGCTTTGTTCTTCTGATGGCATTCATGAGCATTCAGGGAAGAAATCTTCAAAGTTCTCCTAGATATGTTTGGAACTTAATATTCTTTGCCTAGTCAAAAACAGTATTCGAGGGGGGTAAAAAGGCATTTAGAAATACAATTTTTCAATCACGATTTTAAAATGTGTTCAACAGCAAGGCTTTCTTTCTTTCTTTCTTTCTTTCTTTCTTTCTTTCTTTCTTTTTTTTTTTTTTGGCGGGGTGGGTTTCAAGACAGAGTTTCTCTGTATAGCCCTGGCTGTCCTAGAACTCACTTTGTAGACCAGGCTGTCCTCGAACTCAGAAATCCTCCTGCCTCTGCGTGTGCCACCACGCCAGGCCAACAGCAAGGCTTTCTACAAAAAGCAGCTGTCTAAGTTTCAGCCTTCCCTTCGGCTGCACAGATGATAGACGTTTGAGAACAAGGGCTGGATCTCCTATACAGTCAAATATCCACCACGCTTTAAAACAGTCAAGTTCCCCTCTTCTCAGAACACGATAGTGTGGTGAGCTGAACCACCTTCTGCCCCAACTAAGTTATGCTACACCAGTGGTTCTCAGCCTTCCTAATACAGTTCCTCGTGTTGTGGTGACCGAGAACCATAAAATTATTTCCTCGATACTTCATAACTGTAATTTTGTTACTGCTATAAATCATAACATTTACTGTTATGGCCCGGCAGTGGTGGTGCACGCATTTAATTCTAGCACTCGGGAGGCAGAGGCAGGTGGATTTCTGAGTTCAAGGCCAGCCTGGTCTACAGAGTGAGTTCCAGGACAGCTACACAGAGAAACCCTGTCTTGGAAAAGAAAAGAAAACAAACAAAAAAACCGCACCAAAAACAAACAAACAAACAAACAAAAAACATTTACAGCTGTAAATTATTTACTGCTATACAGGATGTCTGAGATAGGACCTCTGTGAAAGTGTCCTTGGACCCCAAGGAGGTTGGGACTCACTGTTTGAGAAACCACGCCTCTATGACTCTACCCCCTTTTGAGAGTTGCCTGCAGGCAGAGTGCCCCCTGCTGGACTCCCACGGTTTCTCTCGCCGTCCCTCCCCTGTCCCACCCTTGGACCATTGACCTAAGTGGCTTTCCCAATAGTCCTCTCTTCTCTTCTCCTGAACCCTGATGATGTCATTAGGAACCCAGGAGCCCTTATGGTGTCATTGGGAAGTGGTGGGAACTAAGAGGCTGTGTCTAGTTGTTGGAAGGAATCACTGGAGACGTGTCCTAGCAAGGGGTATTTTACACCCATCCACTTTCTTTTGGTTTTTTCAGCATCCTGACTGTCAGGAAGTCCATCATTGTACCCTCCCGTGATGTTTTCTGCTCTGCATAGGCAGAAGCAACGGAACCAGCAAACCAAGGCCCCAGAAGCCCCCACCTCCGTGCCCCTGTCCGGTCCCGTGTCTCCCCTCCCCCATACATCCTGTCCTGAGTCCTCTGCGCCCCCCTCCCACCTGGTGCTGCAATTCAGGCCACAGAGGAGAAAGTCCTAGAACAGAACTGGAGATGCAGGATGGGAATTAGCTGAGGAAAACGGAGACACTTTGGAAGACGAAGTAGAAAGTGATGAGAGGTATGTGGCCATAGAGTTTACAGAGTGCTTGTATGAGTGCTTACAGAGCTTTCAGTGGATGTCCGCATCTATTTTACATATTACTTTGTTCTGGCAGCGATATTTTGAGGAAGGCTGGAAGGGAATCTTTTTTTCCCCCTCTCTATTTTATAGATGTGAAGTCTGAGACTCAGAGAGGTTAAATTACTTGCTTAAGGTCACACAGCCAAGGGCAGGGCAGGGCAGGGCAGGGCAGGGCAGGGCAGGCTTTCACTCCCTTTCGCTTCTTGACTCCCTGTTCATAACTTGAGCATACAGTACTGAGTGGGACAGCAGTATGTATGCCAGTCAGCTCTTCAGCGATGCCGGTCAACGATGGCGACAAAACGTGTTCCTATTAATACCTCCATTGTCTGCCTTCTCTACAGAGACCCATTGTGTGTCTGTCTAGGGACTTCCTGTCCTGATGGGGCAAATCCAGTCTGTCAATCCTGTTCATGCAGTTGTCTGCCTTTCTTGCTGGGGCCACATTTGGAGCAGATGAGGGACAAGAGAAGAAATGAAGGAAGGCGCACGAGAAGAACCTGGAGATGGAGATGCTTTGCTTTTCCACGGCTCAGTATCCCATGGCCATGATACTCTGCCTCTCTTCGTCTCCTGGGTTTCAGCTTGCCAGGGTTGGGATGGGAAGGCTTGCAGAGAGCTTGGTAAGAGCTAAGCTGACATTGGAACTACAGAGAGGCGGTGGGGAAAACAGTGGTCTGCAGCCTGCTGGAGTTTGAAGGCGCTTCAAGCACATCTCAGCATCATTCCTCTTCTGGGTATGCGGCAAGGACCCCACAAAAGGAAAGCGGTGGGTGCGGCTGGAACCACAAGGGAGAATCCAGCAGGGGGCGCTCTGCCAGCGGACTAGCCCAGCTTCCCTTGCCTGGAGCCCCTCTGACCCTGTAGGAAGTGCCTTCCTGTCAGAGTTTCCTGAGTGGATGATACTTGCCCCTCCCTTGATAGGTAGCCCCATAGCTTCTTCTTGCCCCTAATGTGGCCAAATGCGCTCCCTAGGTCGCGTGGAGACACAGCAAGAAGGTCTGGGGCTCAGGAAACCATGTCAGGGCTCTGAGCTGTCCTGGCTTTGTGCCTGAACAAATAAATCACTTGACTTTCTTAGGTCTTGGCTCCCTTTCTGTGATATGGGAAGCCTGTCAAGATACCTCAGGGTGGCTGAGGGGATGGGACATGGTGGGAAGGGGCAGCTGCTCACTGGCTAGTCGCCACCATAATTGTCACTGTTACCAGCATAAAGGAAAGGCTTCTGAAGACAAAAAGGCTGGAGCCTAAGGGCCCAGAGGGAGGGAGGAAAGGGCAGAGGATTCCCTCTCCACACTTCCCTCTCTGTACCTGAGAGCCAAAGGAAAGATCTGGGAAGGTTTGGGAGGGCAGAGAAGCCGGACAGGCTCAGAGAATGGAGGCTGGATCTGGAAGAGCCTGCCCTTCTCTGGGCCCACCCCTCCCATCTCTGTCCAGACCGGCAGCTTCCTACTAGACTGCGCTATTGTGGCAGCAGGCATGTTTCTTTTTCAGTGTGTTTGGGAGGCAGGATCAAGGTGGAGAATCTCCAGTTACCAGCATTCCTGAAACAGATCCAAAAGAGGCAGGCCTGACAGAAGGCAGAGACACCCATGGGAAGGGAGAGGGGCTAAAGGGGCTGGAGGATGGAGCTGGGCCAGCCTCCTTGTTCTAGTTTTATGGTTGGTCCCAGGCCTTCTCTAGTGTCACCAAGACGGAGTGGAGCCACCGTCTTCCCTGGGCTTAAGTTTGAGGACAAAGGTTAGATAGAGATCAGGGTGTGACCCCAGCCTTTACACGTGCTCACATCCTGAGCCCGAGGTTGGGTGGGCCTTTAAAAAGGCTTGTGTTGCCCTACAGAGGGCAGGAGAGCTAAGGCTCCCCCTCCCAAAGACGGGCCTTCTCCACATGTGTGAGAGTGTGCACAAAGCTGGGTCATGTACTGCTACTATCCTGCCTGGAGGATCCTAGGCAGCTTGTGAGTTGCTTGTTAGACTAAGGACAGTGTGGATATAGAGCACATGGAATACATTATCGTCCCTATTTTTCTAATGAAGACATCGAGGGTCAGAGAGGCCAAGTGACCTCTCTGAGGTCACAGACACAGTTGACTGGAGTTCTGGGACACTTGTCCTCTCAGTGGTTCAGGGAGTCCCTCTCAGGTTTGCAGGGCTCTGACCTTATAGATTTTGCTGCCTTTGAAAACAGCTCAAATCCCAGCGGCCCCAGGGAATGTCACTTCCCAAATGCAGGCACAGCATCCGTGGCTTGCCTTGAATTCTAGCTGCCTCTTTATGTCTTGGCTGTGCCCAAGTAAATCAGTTAGTTAAATTGGTGGGTTTGGGTGATAGTCTCAGGCTCTGGGCTGCAAATCTGAGTTTGAATCTCTCAGCTATTGGCTGACCTCAGTGAGATAAGTTAAGAATGCAAGTATGAAAAAAAAAAAAAGACGGTAAGTATGAGTGTATGTAGCTGGGCAAGGTGGTGCACGCCTTTGATCCCAGCACTCGGGAGGCAGAGGCAGGCAGATTTCTGAGTTCGAGGCCAGCCTGGTCTACAGAGTGAGTTCCAGGAC
The DNA here is from genome assembly GCA_902729485.2 of Mus minutoides. Taxonomy (NCBI): domain Eukaryota; kingdom Metazoa; phylum Chordata; class Mammalia; order Rodentia; family Muridae; genus Mus; species Mus minutoides. The sequence continues at coordinate 645,309 of LR750083.1, read as the reverse complement.
AGCCAGGGCTATAGAGAGAAACCCTGTCTCGAAAAACCAAAAGAAAAAAGTATGAGTGTGTGTGTGTGCGTGTGTGAGTGTAAATGTGTGTATGTGGGTATATGAGTGAGTGTGAGTGTGAGTGTGTATTGTGTATGAGTGTGTGAATGAGTGTGTCTGTGTATGTGTGTGTACGAATGTGTGTGAGTGTGTATGTATGTGTGTGTATGAGTATGTGTGTGAGTGTGATTGTGTATATGTGTGTATAAGTAAGTGTGAATGTATGTGTATAAGTATGTGTGTGTGTGAGTGTGTGAGCAAGTTTGAGTGTGTATGTGTGTATGTGAGTGTGAGTGTAGTGTAAATGCGGGTATGTGGGCATATGAGTGAGTGTGAGTGTGTATATGAGTGTGAGTGTGTATATGGGTGAGTGTAAGTGTGTACAGCCCACAGTGCCACAGCCCGAGCAGCTTAAACGACAAGGATGCAGTTCTCAGAACTCTGAAGGTGGACAACCCAGGTCAAGGAGCTGGCCAATTTGGTTCCTGAAGGAATGAAGTGAAGGCCTCCCCTTTTGCTTCTTGCTTTAACCTCACAGGGCTGAGGGAAAGGTCACCTCTCCGGTGCCTCTCTAAAGAGCACTAATTAACCCACAGGAGAGACTCTGCCTCAGCAAATAAGATGGAGTCAATCAAGGAAGACACCAGACATTAACCTCTAGCCTCCAGATGCATGCACATGTGCATGCGCACGCGTGCACACATACACACACACCAACATACATACATATAACCACTCCACACACTCATACAAATGCAAGAGTAAAAAAAATTGCATATATAATATAAAAAATAGTTTAAAGAATAATGCAGGATACTGCTATGTAGACACTACTGGTGTGAGAAAAAATTTCAATATCCTTAAATTTTTATTTATATGCTTATTTTATTCATGTGCATGTATGTGTTCTTGCATAATTATACGTGTGCCACGTGTTTATATGTCCACAATGGGCAGAGGGTGTCGGCTCCCCTGGAACTGAAGTTATAGGCAGTGGTATGCCACCCTGTGGGTGCTGGGAACCAAGCCTGTGTCCTCTGCAAGGCCAGTATGTGGTCTTAATCGTAGCCCCTCTCTTCTGTCTCCAGTGTTTCGGTGTCTTAAGTGAGTCACATGCCTCTCCATCACGGCTCCACCCACTCACTCTGCATGGCTGTGCCAACATCTCTTTGCTTTACATTAATTGTTTCTTATCTGCCTTTGATGTATTGCCATCTATGTAATGAGCCATCTATGGCTCATGACTGTTTTCTGTACATATAAGTAGCCTATTCACTTTAATCATTTTACTTTGCCATATACTATTCTAGTCCATGACTATACATGTCTTTTAATCTAGTTCTACATTCGGTTACTAGAGGCTATTTGGACTGTATCCATACCTGTGTGTATGTATGTATGTGTGTGTATATGTATGTGTTGTATATGTGGTGGTACCTGGGCAGGTAGGCGCTGATGAAGCCCAGAGGTCAATGGTGATCTCTTCCATGGCTCTCAACCTTGTTTTCTGAGACAGGATCTCTCACTGAACCTGGAGATAGGCTGGCTGAGCATTGAGCCTCCGAGATCCTCTGTCTCTCTTTCCTCAGTGCTAGAGTTACAGACACATGCTGTACCGATTTTCATGTAAGTTTTAGGGATCTAAACTCAGGCCGTCATGCCTGCATAGCAAGGATTTTATCTACTGGGTCATTTCCCTGGTCCCTTTGATGGTTTCCAACATGTCATGTGGATGATCATATTATAAATATGTCGTCCATATTCCCTTGTGCATTTCCTAGGGTGCTGTATTAGCCACTCTTGTTGCTATGGTAAAACACCAGGACCAAAATCAACTTATGGAAGAAAGAGTTTACTTTGGTTTGTAGTTCCACAGGGCGAGTCCATTATAGTGGGGGCGGGGTGGGGCAGCATGGCAGCAATACAGAAGGAAGCTCGGTGATGGCTTCAACCATGTGCAGAAAACAGAACAACCTGGAAGTGGGGTAACATTATGGAGCCGCAAAGCCCACCCCCAGTGACGTACTTCCTCCAGTAAGACTCTACTACCTCCAGCAAGGTCATAATGTTCTCCAAACAGCACAGGCAACTGGGGACCAAGTGTTCAAACACTTGAGCCGTGAGGGACACTTCTCAGCCAAGCCATCACAGGTGTGCAGGACTAGAACAGACAAGTCAGAGAGCACATTTCCAGGCTTGTGGTACCAATGTGGACTCCCAGCAGCCTCTGGGAACCTCTATCACTCTACATACTGGTAGAGTATAGAGCTGTCATTGGGCTTCTTAAGTTTTGCCTGCCTTAGGGAGGTGGTTTTATAGGGTGGTGCTAATATGGTTGTTGGGGCTGTTCTGAGCTGGGTCAGCCCCTGTTAAACACACAGCTCTAGCCGGATTTTCTTACTGCTGTCTGCCTGTGCTGGAAGCCACTGCCACATCATTGGAGGCTGGGTTTGGTTCACTCTGAAGAGATGTTTTCTCTACCCTTCCCTAGAAGGCTAGCTTAGACAATGGTTTCCACACCCTCCCCTGAAGATATTGCTGCATCCTGAATATCTCCTGAGCAAATGCTATGTGTGCACTGTATACTGGTGGCATTTATTAACATGCCACATAAGTGTGTATACTTGTTGTGGGCTGCCCTGGTGCTGTTTGTATTTTGATGCTAATTCTGCTTCCCTATGAGGGTTTGCCTGGGACGAGGAGTGAATCACATACTCAGGTGTCTTCTTGTCAACCTTCTGCCCATTTTAACTTGTAAAATAAAGGCTAGAGCCGGTGATTGGGCAGTGGAAGGGGAGGTGGAACTGAAAAGTTTTAGGGGAGAAGGAGGAGGGGAGAAGAAGAGAGGGTGACAGAGGAGGAGGAAGAGGTGGAAGGAAAATGGAGCAGAAGCACTTGGCCTGGAGAAACCACAAGTTATAACGTATGTCATAGCTGGGGAATAGAGTAGTGTGGTGGTAGATCTGTTCAATCTAGGCATGCAGCTTGTATTCATATTAACTGAGTTGTGTTTTCTTTGCACAGGCTTGTTTGGGTTGGAGATTTACTGCAACATATACTAAGTAGATTACACACTAAAATGTTCTGTATTATCAGCGTTGTACACATACAGTTTTACAGATATCCAATACATGTAAGCCACCTTCCCAGGAGACACACAGGGATGTGTCCATGGGTGAAGGGCCAAATGTCTGTTTTGATGATAATAAAATTAATATAAAAAGGGTCAAAGGAAATGTGGACAAAGGTCAGGCAATGATGACTCCTGGGCTCAACCTTTATTGTATTATTCTTTTGAATGTAAGTGGAATTTTTTTTTCAAGACAGGGTTTCTCTGTGTAATCCTGGCTGTCCTGGAACTCACTCTGTAGACCAGGGTGGTCTCTAACTCACAGAGATCCACCTGCCTCTGTCTTCCAAGTGCTGGAATTAAAGGTGTTAAAGCCAGGAAGCTAAGAAACTTACATGCAAGTGGCAGAGCACTGTGGTTGAATAAGAGCTACTAAAGGGCAGAAAGGATGGCTCAGAGCCTAAGAGCACTGGCTGCTTTTTCAGAGGACCTGGGTTCAGTTCCCAGCACCCACATGACAGCTCATAACAGGCTGTAACTCTGTCCCTAGGAGACTGAATTCCCTCTTCTGCTGTCTATGAGCACCAGGCAAGCCTGAGGTTCACACACATACATGCAGACCAAATACTCATGTACGTTAAAAAAAATTTTTTTTTAAATTAAAAGCTCCTGCCCAGAGTAGGCTGTGCTTAAATTCCCCCTGTGCCAGGGAACAGCCTAAGTGTATGAATAAACATGCTCAGAGCCAACCAGTGCTTCATGCTTTTCTGCAGCCGGAGCGGGAGGGGGAATGGAGACAGCTGAGGAAGGAGGCGGTTTGAATGAGACAGGACACTTTCTGACGTTTCTTTTCTTTTCTCTGTTTGCTCTGTTTGACTACCTGCCTACCTTTTTTTTCCCCCCTCCCTCTACCCTCTTTTTGAGGGTCCTGAGGACTGGGCTCAGGTTGCTGTGTTTGTGTAGGAGTGCCTTTACCTGCTGAGCTATCTTTCTGCCTCCCGTGAATCTTTTTTTTTTTTTAAAGATTTATTTTATTTATTATATGTAAGTACACTGTAGCTGTCTTCAGACACTCCAGAAGAGGGAGCCAGATCTTGTTACGGATGGTTGTGAGCCACCATGTGGATGCTGGGATTTGAACTTACCACCTTCGGAAGAGCAGTCGGGTGCTCTTACCCGCTGAGCCATCTCACCAGCCCCGAATCTTTTCTTTTGAATGGTTTATGCTTCTTTTTTTTCCCCCTCATGAGTTCTTCCTTAATGGATGGGGACATAGCTCAGTGGTAGAGTACTTAACCACCTTCCTATCATGTGCAAAACTGTAGGTTCAATCCCTAGTACCCTAAAAGATACATAAATAGATAGACAAGCAAGCAAGCAGGCAGGCAAGCAAACGAAATTCTAGCTCAGGTCTGAAGGTTAGAGGCAAGAGCGAGTTCAAAGCCAGCCTGGGACACTCAGGGAGATCTTTTCTCAACAATAACAACAACACAACCCATAAAGAAAAGTGCCAAGAAATCTTTCCCTGTCCCAAGGTCAGGCCACAGAATCATTATTTTCCTTTGTTTTTCGTCTAGGGGGCTACGGGGTTTGTCTTTCAGGTTTCTGCCCAGAATGGGATTGTACAGTGTGAGGTAGAGAATCTGCTTCCATTTTCTCCTTTGGAGCCGAACCTAGCAGGTTGACAAATACGCCTAAGTTAGAGATCAGGGTAGGCTGTGACACAGGTTTTAGTGACAAGCTGTTCAGGGGAGGGGTTACTCAAAAAAATGAGCAAGGTCCAGGACTACTGTCCCACCACACACACTTGATCAAACATTAGGTTTGATCAAGCAGAAGAGAACCCTTGGGTGAGGCTGCAGGGTTGGAAGAGGGACCTTATTAAGGAAAGGGATGTTTGGTAACCATGGTGATCTCCTATAGACACACAGCTGATGGATTGAGCTTCTTTCTAAAGGAGGCCTGAAATCGGACTGGACAATGACCTGGGGGCTGAGCAGGCACCCAAGCTCTCTTCTGCCAGCTCTCATTGAAGCCTAGCCTTGCCCTTGGCCCCACAAGCCTGCCTCCTCAATGCCCTGAGCACTCAGACTGCTCAGAGGGCCTCTTTCATCCCTGAACCCCACAACCACTCAGTGCATTAGCTGCAGCTAGGGGCAGAAAAGGATCTGACAAGAGGACCCATCAGAGCCGGCAGCTTGGGGGAGTGTCACTTCCTATAGAATCAAGCACGGACCGCCCCGCCCACTGTGGGTGGCGTTAGACCATGGCCCACTGCCTGAGCGGTCTGTTCTGCTCTGGCTCTACTAAGGTGTGCTCCAGAACTGACTTCAGCTCTAGCCTTCACCACAAGTGAGATTCTAATGACAGGCGGTTGCTGTCCGTACAGGGACAAAATTCTACATTTGCATCAAGCTGTGGAGCAGAGCCACAGCATCTCCCCTCAACCGGCTTTCGTGCAGCACACTCCTCCACTTCAGCTGTGCAGAGTCACTCCCCTGCGCATGGCAGCCATGTTCTCCTGGGGGTCTGGTTCAGTCCATAGAGCCAACGATAAGCTGAGTGTGATGGAGCCTTTAAGCAAAAGGCGTGCTGCAGGACCAGATGAAAAGGAAAAATACAGTCAGGCATTGGTGGCACAGGCCTTTAATCCCAGCCTTTGGGAGGCAGAGGCAGGCAGATTAATGAGTTCAAGACCAGCCTGGTACCTTTGGGATGAGGCAGGGCGAAGGAGCAGTATAAAGTAGATGCTTTGATGCTATCCTTAAGAGGATATATCTCAACACATGCACGCGCGCACGCACACACACACACACACATACACACACTTGCACATGTGCACACACATGCAAACATGCACAAACACATGTGCACACACACATGCTCATGCATATCACATGCACATGTACACATGATCATACACACATATACACCCACATATGGTCCTGCCCATGCACGTGCACACACACACACACACACACACACACACACACACACACACACCTTATTGAGAGCTGCCAACGCTGACTGCCTTTGAGCTCACTGCAGTCCAGGCTAGTGAACGTGCTCCTTTTTTGATTAACTGTCTGTGGCGTTGACATTCCTGGCAAACCCTGACCTGGCACTGTTCTGCGCTGCTCCTGGCTTCCAGTGGTTCTTGCAGGTGGGGGTCGGGGAGCTCTGCTTCCCACGCCCTCTCAGCCTCAGCAGGCTCTGCTGCTCATCTTCCCACTGTTCAGGCAAGGCCCAGAGGTTGAACAACCTCCTTGAAGACACCTGCCAAGTAAGGAGGGGGCTGAGGTTTTAATGCAAGCAGGGGAGGTAGCCTTTAGCTAGCACACAGCATTGCCTCTCTTATTTCAATTTTATTGATAAATTTATTTACTTTACATCCTGATCGAAGTTCTCCATCCCTCTTCTTCCAGTTCCTCCCTCTTATCTTCCCTCCCCCCATCCCTCTCCATTTCTCCTCAGAGAAGGGAGGCCTCCCGTGGATATCAACCTGCCTTGGCACATCAAGTTCACTGCCTCTCTCCATAGATTTAATAACCAACAGCCATTTTCTTATAGGCCATTTTTAGCTTCACTCCTTTATATGCTCTGTGTGTGTGTGTGTGTGTGTATGTGTGTGTGTGTGTGTGTGTGTGTAAATAAAAGCAAAATCAACCAATGGCTTGTAATTAATGATCCCATTGTCTGAGCTTCTTATTGTCTACTGGTAGGTTTCACCTCTCCCTTATCAAGGCTTGATGGAATGTCCCGGTAAGGGAAGAATGTGACTTTGGCAGTCTGGAGACCATTCTCACCTAGGCCTTCACTGATGGCAATATGACCTTCCTCCCCCGACCTTCCTCTCCCCGGCTTCAGCTTCCATCTGCAGAGGTAGGACAGTGCCACGGAGCCCATAGGCTCTGTGGGTCCTCCTGCACAAGGAGTCTCTGGTTCTCTCTGATCTATTTTTGTCTGATACCTCTCCCGGAGGCCTGTGGGTTGAGCTAATTTCTCTGCCTGGCCCTGATCCAGGCAGCTCAGGTGGAGAGTTCTAAGCTAATGAGGCCAAGGTCATGGGCCAGTTAGCATCCCTTGGAGGAAACTGGCTTTGCAGCCAGACTGTGGCTCTGGCCACCCATCTCCAGGCTGAAGCGCAGGCAGCCATGGAGGGAGGGAGGAGAGGGAAGCCAGCTTCTGCAAGTCACCACATTCAAAAGGAGCCACTGGAAGGTCCAGGTCCCAGGTACCCCTTTGACTTCAGGGTGGTACATCCTGAAGACACATCCGTAACACCAGAGGGATGAGAGTATGGGAGGCGAGGGTGGGCAGAGGGAGGACCAGATGGCCCATTATATTCAGCCCCTGACAGCCAGTCAAGCTGAGAAGAGGAGGGCCAGTTCTGCCTCTGAGAAACTGAAGCAAAGGACATGACCGTGTGCCCCCAAGGTCACCATGGTAGGGCTTGCTTGCTGCTGGCAACAGACTTCATTTGTGAACACAGCCACTCTGGCAGCCTAGAACCAGGGCTGGGAAACAGAAAGCCTTCCTCCTTGGTATCCATCCTGCCAGGAGGGCAGGGTTTGGAGGAGGCCTCTGCTTTCTTCTCTGCTGCCTTCCTGGCACCTAGACCAACACCTGGCATACATACAGTAGGCACTCAATAACTACTGTTCCAGTCCGTCCAGTCTCCATTGTCACCGAGAGAGGCTGTGACTGCGTCTGAATGGATGCAGAGCCACCAGTGGGTTCTGCTGTGTTGTTTTCAAATATTTGTATTTCAATGAGTCTGGGGAACATTATTCAGGAACAAATCACATGACGGCTCCAGAAGAAAAGAATCATTTCCTTTCGAGTGTGGCACCGCTCCCTGATCTAAACATTTTGCAAGTTTGGATTTTTCTCATCCCAGACTTGCCCATTCAGTCTGGTGCATGCATAGTATTTAATTATAATTAATAATTGTGAATTAGGTTCCGACTGTATGGCAGGCTGTGAACTAAACGCAGACCATGCGCTGATTTGTTTAATTATCATGACAGCCATATAAGAAGGGTGCTTCCTCCCTCTCCCCAGTCCCCACTTTCCAAGTGAAGAAACAAAGGGATGGAAATGGCATCCTCGGCTCCCTCTCACCTGGATGTTGAGCTCAGGGGTTTCCTAGTCCAGAGCCCACTCTCCAAGTCAGAGTCTCTGCATACCAGTATCGGTGCATATGGCACTGCCAAGTGAAAGGTGAAAGCCCCCCCCTGCACCCCCCCAGGCTATCTGCACCTCTGAGCACCTGTATGAGAGCTTGAATGAGTCTGCAGATAATTGTGCTGAGCATAAAAAGCCAGTCCCCAAGGTTACTTGCATGGTCTCCCACGCCTCTCATATAACCATCCTGGAAGGTAAGAGTATAGAAAGGAAGATGGTTAAGAAGGTAGGGTGGGAAGGGAGTGGGTGTGGTCATATAGCTCTAGGTGGGGAGATGGATGGCTCAGGGGCAGAGCTGCTGCCTGCCAGGCTTGTCTTCTTAGTTCCATTCCTGGAACCCACGTGGTAGAAGGAAAGAACTGACTTGTGCAAAGTGTCCTCTGTGCCAATGATAATCATGTTTTCTCTCTTCCCTTCCCCCTTCCTCTTCCTCCTCCCCCTCCCCACTCCCCACTCAACAAGAGTAGCAGAGCACAGGCATAGGGTTACAGAGCTGGGAAGGCAGAGGCTCACTGGCCAGCCCACATAGCTAAATGGAGATCTGAGTAAAGAGACTACACAGCTCCTCGTAATTTCTGGCGTCCATATCCATCCACCCACCCACCTCCCTGACTCAGCAAGGATGTGGTATGTGCTCTCGCTTGCCCCCCCCCTCAGGTCTGGAGATGACACTGCATTCCACCCCGCACAGTAGTGGTGACAGAGAAGAGTCCTGCCTGGTGGGGGAGGGAGGACAGTGGGGTATGGTGGGGGGGAAGCAGCACTGTAGGCTGCTAGGCCTCACACCTAGGTAGGGAGGACGGTGTAGGGAGGACGGTGTCAAGCCGGCCATGTGGTGTCTTTCCTGAGTTGTGGATACGCCTGAAGACCTGTGACCGTTCACTCTGCTATGCAACAAAATGCATAATGCAGCCCACTTCCCAGCTTGTTCAGAGCAATTTCAAGTGACAGACAAAATGATCCCTTTGAGTTTTTTCTCAAACCCATGCTGCTTGCCGCAGCTTATCTGGTAAAGCACCTAATCAGAGGAGAAAATGAACGAGGCTTCCCGCACGAGCAAGTGAGCGAGCGAGCGAGTGAGCGAGCATCTCCGGTCCCTGATCGCCTTTCACATTCAATTCATTCCTAGTGCTGCTGCTGATACTCATGTTTCTCCTGTTAAAAAATAATTTCTTTAAAAACTATTTGCTTCCTTTTCTTTCTTTCTTTTTCTTTTTTTGGAATGCCTAGTCCGGCTTTGTGTAAAAGAAGGTGTTGAAACCGGAAGCTTCTATATTCAAATTGTTATCTTGGTATATACTAGTTACTGCCACGACCTCCAGCAATAAAGCTGCTTTAGCCTTAGCCTCTGAGCCCTGTAATGAGATTACTAATACTAGACAGGATGATGACACAAGGACTTTATGATGACACTTTCCATAGGACTGTGGAAAGGACTAATGAGAAACCACCTGCCAAAAAGCCCAGTGTCATTCATGACACATAGTCGTCAAGTGGTTCTCATTATTGTTAATGATTCTAGCTAATGTAAGGAGACACATGCCTTCATAGCCTTCTGCAAGTATCCCAATGATCTATATGAGTTTGTTTGCACCAGTCAGGAGAGTCAAGGTAATGCTGCTGTAACAAAGAGTCCCAACAGAGTCCTTGTTCATGCTGCATGTCCATTATGATTTGTCTCATTTCTTGGATCCAGGGTTATGGAGCAGCTGGTGTCTAGGACATCGAAGATTGTCATGATCCAGAGAAAGCTGATCTATCAGCATTAAGTGCTTGGCTTAGAAAGTCATACTCCCATTCAAAACTCCTTGGGCAGAGTTGGATATACATACTTGTGTGACTACAAGTGTGTGTATTTGAGCATGTGCACACATGGAGGCCAGGGGTAAATATTGGGGTGGGAGAGTCTCTATCGTTCTCAACCTTATTTTTTTGAGACAGGGTTCTCACTAAATATGCTGGTCACCCACTTCACTAGACTGCCTGGCCAGCGTGCCCCAGGGATCTGTCTGTCTGCACCTCCCCCGTGCTGGGATTTCAGGTGCACAGCTTTTTATTTGGGTGTCAAGGATTCGAACTCAGGTCCTCATGCCTTTGCTGCAAGCACTTCACATACTGAGCCATCTCTACAGCCTCTGGGTTTTTTTTTTTGGTTTTTCGAGACAGGGTTTCTCTGTGTAGCCCTGGCTGTCCTGGAACTCACTTTGTAGACCAGGCTGGCCTCGAACTCAGAAATCCGCCTGCCTCTGCCTCCCGAGTGCTGGGATTAAAGGCGCGCGCCACCACGCCCGGCTAGCCTCTGGTTTTTTATTCTTACCTGATGTCAAGAACTCAGAAAGAATAAATCCGACCACATTCAGAAAGGAGGAAGGCTGGAAGAATGAGGCCCGCAGTCCTAACAACTACCACGGTGGTTTCAAAAACGGCTGCCTGGGCCAGAGATATGGGGGCTCAGCTAGACAATGGGGAAAAGGACGGTAGAGGAGGATGAGGAGCACAAAGGTTTAACCTCCTGGACTGCAGGGCAGGGCTTAAGCATGGGAACGCCTGTCTCAGATGGGCCTGAACCCAAACAGCTCAGGGACCTATTTTTTTCCCCTCTGGTAGAGCAGCTGGTCCTGATGGAAGCAGGGTACCGGATTGTCCACACTGATGGGGAAGCTTCACAGAATCTGTGTTTTCCTGGCCCTTCAACGCACACAACAGCCTCTCCCACTCCGTTGGATGCCAGAACCTAGTCAATTCTTTCTGGTGTGTTTTCAATTTAGAGCCTCCCCCTTCTTCCTGGCCACGGCCCCTCACAATCCTCGGGCTTTGTACCTCTCCTGTTACTGCTGACGTCGGCAGCTGCTCCTCCGCGGGTGCCGGCTTCCAGGTCCCCAGGCCTGGAACTGAGGTCGAGTGTGCCGTCAGTGCCACCTGCTGTCCTTACTCAAGCTGTGCAGGCTTCCATTGTCCCAGATCCCACACAGCTTTTGGCCAGAGGATTCAGGGAGGTCTCTGTACTGTTTGGTAAACCCGTGGCTAGCTCACTTTTCTTTCAGATCTCCGTGTTTACATTCTGGACTTCTCCCTGGCCACGGGTCTTTTGGGATGCAGCCTGCTGCCCAGAACACCCTCTTGCTTCCTTTCCTTCAGGTCTCTGTCCCTTCGTCAATCTTCAGGGTGAGGCTCCAGCATCACTCCCGAGGGCGCTGTCAGCTGTCTTTGGCTCTTTGGATGAAGTGTAATCCTGGAGGCTCTGGAAGAAGGACCAAAAGCATTTTCAAGGGGCAAATGATGTCTTCCTATTGGCGGCTCACACTGTGACCTTTCTGAGAGAGATGCAAACTTGCTCAGCATGATGGATGGATGACCTTTTAGTGAGAGATCTCTAGTTTTCTTTTGTCTTAACCTGCTGCTGTAGATGGTCCAGAGAGGAATCCTCTCCTTTATTCTCTTTGCCAAGGACAGCTCCCAGCTTCCTTGTATCCAGGAAAACCTTGCTCTTCTAGTCACAGAAGGCCTTGACCCCAGCGTCCTTCAGTAGCTCAGTGAACAGAACCTAGATTGGAATTCAGGCTGTTACCTCAGGGGGGGGAGGTGTCACTGCCCTGCGCCTTGAGTCCTTGTTTGCCAGATTAGACAGCGGCCTCTTCCTTTCAGGGTCCTGTGGAGGACAGTTGGAAGGGAAGCATCATCCCCTCTTTGGCCCTGGGATCATGGAGCATCTGAGGATCTGGGTAACTGACTGTCAGCCAGCTGTGCACTCTAGCATCCAAGAAACAAGAGACATGGAAAGGGAAACTGAAGCCGGACAGGAGGAAGTGGCTGTATCCTGAGCATGAGCCCCACCCTGGGCTGGCCAAGTCTAGCCTCACCCCTCATCTCCAGATTCCAGTCATGCTGGGGACCTGCTCCTGGCTCTAGCATGACACAAGCTACATCTTTTCCTTTGGTACTGGCACCACCTCCCTGTGACCTTAATTCTTTCTCTATTCTAGTCTCATCTCCTACAGACTCCAGGCCCTACCTCAGCCAGCTCTGAGTCAGGACACAGAACATAACAGGTACCTCAGAATATGGCCTGATGGTTGTTTCGTTTAATCTGGTTTTGCTTTTATCCTGAAACCTCTAATATGACATTGTCACAGGGCGGGGGGCTGGAGAGATGGCTCAGCAGTTCAAAGCACTGGCTAGTCTTCCAGAGGACCCCGGTTCAATTCCCCAGTCTCCATGTGGCAGCTCACACCTGCCTACAACTCCAGTCCCAGGGGACCTGACACCCATAGCCACGTGTACACGCAGGCAAAACACCAGTGCACATAAAATAAATAAATTTTAAAAGTTAAAAAAAGAAAGAAGATTGTCATCGGAGACTGTGGGTAAGATTCAGCCGCCACAGTGCAGTTAAGTTTCGAGCCGTCTCTGGGGTGAGTTTTTACACAAACATCTGTGTAGACCCAGTGACTTTTCCTTCTCTGCTCTCTTGCTTTTCAAGGATTCAGTGACTTGGGATCAGCTGTGATCTGAAAATTATTAAATGAAAAATGCCAGAAACGACATAACTCTGACCGAAGCCTTTTTTAATTTTTTAAAAAAAATACTTATTTACATTTTATATGAGTGGGTGTTTTGTCTGCATGTGTGCATGTGTGCAATAGGTACATGCCTGGTGCCCATAGAGGCTGGAAGAAGGCACTCGATCCCGTGGAAGTGAAGTTACAGGCGGTTGTGAGCTGCCATGTGGATGCTGGAAACTGAACCCAAATCCTTTGTATGAACAACCAGTGATGGTTTTTGTTTTTGTTTTTGGTTTTTTGAGACAGGGTTTCTCTGTATAGCCCTGGCTGTCCTGGAACTCACTCTGTAGACCAGGTTGGCCTCGAACTCAGAAACCCGCCTGCCTCTGCCTCCCGAGTGCTGGGATTAAAGGCGTGCACCACCACGCCCGGCCTGACTTTAATTCTGATGAAAGAAGTTTCTATTCAAAGCAAAGATTCCCCAGAACACCTTCTGGGAAAAATCAAGGATTGGAGTTTGAGGCAGAGGAGTTAATTGGTTGTGGAGGAAAACACAGATGGAGACCCTAAGGAGCCCTCCAGGTCACTACTGTGCACCAGGCACGGTGGTGTTTGCCTTTGATCCCAGCGCCCGCCCAGGGAGCAGAGACAGGCTGATCTCTGTGAGTTCGAGGCCAGTTCATGTCAACAGTGCACATTCACTCAGGACTTCTCTCACGCAGGGCTCCCTATACGAAGTGTAATGGCCACTGGGAGAACTAGGGTCTCAGAAGGGGAAATAGAATGTGAAAAGAAATATTTAGAGAAATGAAGGCCAGAGTCTTCCCGATTTGGTGAAAGGGATAAATGTACCTATATAAGAGGGTCTGTGAATCTCAGAGTCAACATACAAGTCCATCACAGTAAACCCGGGGAAACCAAAACTAAACATAAAACTTAAAAATCATCCTGAGAACACATTACATACATGTTGCATGTGTGTTACATACATGTTACATGCATGCCAATCCAATACAGACAGGGCTGCTTAGGTATGAAGCTGTGTGAGGTAAGCATGTGGCCACTAGAGGCTGTTTCTGTATTCATTTGTTGGTTTTGCTTTTGGGACAGGGTCTCTCTATGTAGTCTTGGTTGTCCTGAAACTCATGATCTAGACTGGGCTGGCCATGAACTCACAGAAACCCACCTGCCTCTGCCTCCCCAGTGCTGGGATTAAAGGCGTGAGCCACCACGCCCAGCCCTCAGCATCTATTTTTTTGTTTGTTTGTTCATTTTATGTATGTAAATACACTGTAGCTGTCTTCAGACACACCAGAAGAGGGCATCGGATCCCATTACAGATGGTTGTGAGCCACCATGTGGTTGCTGGGAATTGAACCCATGACGTCTGGAAAAGCAGCCAGTGTCTTTAACCTCTGAGCCACCTCTCCAGCTCCCTTGGCATCTATTTTTCAATAGAGGTTTGATTTTTTTTTTTCCTGGTAGAAGCAGTGTGGCATCACCTTTGACACAGTTTCCAGTTCAATATTTCACTGGAAACGTGCTTGTGTTACTCTGTGCACCAAATAAAAGTGTAGACTTGTGGGTCCTGCTATCCTTCAGCCTCTGCTTCTCTCTCTCTCTCTCTCTCTCTCTCTCTCTCTCTCTCTCTCTCTTTCTCTCTCCCTCTCTCTCTGTGTGTCTCCTCTCCCTCTCCTTCCCTCTCCCTCCCCTCCTCCACCCCCCTTTCTATCCACCAAGTATGCAGGGTACCCCCTGGGACCTGCAGACACCATAAACTCTTAAACCTTCCTATTTCAGCTGTGCCACTGAAGCTGTGCTGCACTGTAACCCCTGACAGCAAGGCCACATCAAAGGGACCCATTGAGGGGGATCTCTGCAGGCTCTGTAGGTATTCTTCTGTCTGGGTCTATAGTGGCTGCTGGGGACTGGAGCCACCCGCTGAGTTGATAGAAAATACTCAAAGAGAGTCTTTCCAAACCCTAGGGAAGCTAGAAGACACTGGCTCGGCATCATTAACAGGTTGGGGAAAGCCTGTCAGCTCAAAATCCTATATTTGGAATAAAATTATCTCTCAGAAATGAAAACAGGTGAGTGGTAGATACTAGTGCATTTGATCCTCAGCAATGCACACACTGGCCTTAATCAGCACTTGGGAGATAGAGGTAGGAAAATCAGGAGTTCAAGGCAGTCCTCAGCTACATAGTTAGGTCAAGGCTAGCCTGGGCTACAGGCAATCCTGTCTTAAACGAAAAGACAAAACCATGATGACAGTGGGACTTCTAGATAAAGGAGAGCTGGACATCAGGATGGGGCTGGAGAGCTGGCTCATCAGTCCGGCTGCCCTTGCAGAGAGAACCTAGGTTTAGTTCTTAGCACCTATTTGGTGGCTCACAAACATCTGTAACTACAGTCCCAGGGGCTCTGACACCCTCGTCTAACCTCTGGCACCAGACAAAACATTCTTGACATGGAAGGAAGGAAGGAAGGAAGGAAGGGAGGGAGGGAGGGAAGGAGGGCAAAGAGGTCATCATCTTCAGAAATGTCTGCCTATTTGCAGAAACAAACCCCTCAGGCCAAAGTCAAATGACACCAACAGGAGAATCAATTTTCCAGAATCAGACAGACATCAAAAATTATAAATACGCCATGTGCCTGTAATCCCACCCACAGGGCAAGCTAAGGCATGACCGTGGATTCAAAGTCAGCCTGGGCTACATAGCAAGACCTGTTTCCAAAGGGGGGAAAAAGAAATTATTAGTAGCTGAAGGACTAATAATAACTGAAAAGTCTTTCTTTCTTTTCTTTCTTTCTTTTTTTTTTTTTTGGTTTTTCGAGACAGGGTTTCTCTGAGTAGTCCTGGCTGTCCTGGAACTCACTCTGTAGTCCAGGCTGGCCTCGAACTTAGAAATCCGCCTGCCTCTGCCTCCCAATTTTTTTTTTTTTTTTGAGACAGGGTTTCTCTGTATAGCCCTGGCTGTCCTGGAACTTACTCTGTAGACCAGGCTGGCCTCGAACTCAGAAATCCGCCTGCCTCTGCCTCCCAAGTGCTGGGATTAAAGGCGTGAGCCACCACGCTCGACTTTTCATTATTTTCTTAACATATGCATTTATGCTTTACTTGGGGCTCTAGCAGTTCAGAGCACTTGCTGCTTTTGCAGAGGACCAGGGTTCGGTGTCCAGAGCCCACATGGCAGCTCACAACCAGAAATACATGTTACATTGATGCAATTGGCAAAATTCTTGTAAGGTTTATATTATGGGCATACCTGGTAACAGTAACAGGAAGGGTAGAGGGTGGAAGACTTAGCTTAGCTGCTGCAAGCCCCACCCTGTGCTTTACAGGATTGGTAATTAGGAGCTACCCAACGGTCAGAGGAAGCCTGTGGGACCATGGGAGCATAGAGGAGAAGCGTCAGTCACACTGAGGGGCCAGGTAGATCCCTGGAAGAGCTCACTCCCTGCTGTGTGTGTTAGGAAGAGCAAGAGGAGCCAGATGTGCAAGGTGTGGGGGTGTGGGGGAGTCCAGAAAACAACCTGGGGGTATGTGGGTGTGGATGGGGTGGGGCCGGAACTTAAGTGCTGTTGGAGAAATATGGGTAAGACCTTCGTGAAAGCCTGCGTGTCTCAGTGCATAGCCTTTGTGTCTGCGTGCTTACCATCTTACCTTTGAGCTCCAAAGAGGAAAAAGACTCTGCCTGACTCATCTTTATCTTCTTAGAGCCAAGAAAGTACCCGGTATTATCTATGGAGGTTTGATGGATGGATAGATAGGTAGATGCATGAATGAATGAATGAATGAGCGAGTGAATGAATGAGGTGGGATTCCTCTCAGCTCCGCTTCTCTACCTCATTCTGTAGTCTTCCTGCCAGTTCACACTGTCTTTAAGTTATTTGGGGTAGGTGGGTGGGAAGTGCGGCGACACTTTCTTCGGGTCCTTTGTGTCACTTGCTACACTTCAGCTTTGTGACCTTGGAGTCAGCCCGTGCTGGTGGGTAAGAAGCAGATCCCCGAGTGGACCTTTTAAATATTCATGGAGGAGAAGCAATCCCAGCTGGACCTTTTAAATATTCATAAGAGTAGAGGCTCTGGCAGGCTGGACGAATATGAGCAGAATTCGGAAAGGCCTTGTGCAGTGGACGTGCTGAATTAAAGATGAAGCTGTGGTGGGCTGTCTGAGGGGTGCGATTGAAATGAGGAGACCCAGGCAACCTTCCTCTGCTCCTTCCCAGAGCCTGGTGCCCTTGGACCATCAATTTCAGGCTCTGGGAAATGCATGCGGCTTTGGTGGCGGCTGGATTGCTCCTCCCTACCACCCCGTTCACCTGCCACCACCGTGGGGTCCTCTTTCTTCTCAAACCTGGGCAGGGCTGGCATGGTTTTCTGGGTCGCAGGCCCTGGTTGTTTCCCCTATTCTAAGTCTCTGAGTCTGTCTTGCAGAAACTACCATCTTGAGAGACATAGAATCAAGAAGCACGGATCTGCAGAAGTTCTCACTCTGGAAAATACGCAGCACCTCCACCCACTTCCCAGAGTAGCTGACTCATAGGCTAAGTCTCCTCCCACCAGCCAACATCTAATTTGGGTCTGAACTCCACCCATGGTTCCCTTGTCTGAGTGTTTGAATATGTCTTTCCTGGACCTGTTTTTTTTCTTTCTTGGTGTGTGTGTGTGTGTGTGTGTGTGTGTGTGTGTGTGTGTAGTTGGGTACCTGTGCATGTGTGTGCATGCATGTGGAAGATAGAGGTCAGCCTTGGGTGCTGTCTCCCAGGGGCTGGCCGCATTGATTTTTAATTTTTTTTTAGGTATAGGTCTCTCATTGGCCTGGAGATTATCAATGGTAGGCTAGGCTGACTGGCCAGTAAACCCCAGGGCACCTGTCCCTGCCTCCCCAGCTCTGGATTTACGGATATCTGCTACCATCTGCTACCACGGCTGGCTTTTTTCTTTTTTAAAGAATTTTTAAAAATCTGGGTGTCGCCGGGCAGTGGTGGTACACGCCTTTAATCCCAGCACTTGGGAGGCAGGGGCAGGAGGATTTCTGAGTTCGAGGCTAGCCTGGTCTACAGAGTGAGTTCCAGGACAGCCAGGGCTATACAGAGAAACAAACAAACAACTAGGAAGCAGTGCTGGGGATTAACCTTGGGCCCTCGCAGCTGTGTAGCAAGCACCTTTTCACTACTTCCTAGCTCATGTTTTCCTTTTGGTCCCATCCTTGCATCCCCCTGATCTCCCTGAGTCTCCTCATACTCAAGAACTAAGTCTTCTGAAAGCTCTGCCCTGGTCTGCCCTGGTCTGCCCAGGTCTGCCCTGGTCTGCCCTGGTCTGCCCTGATCTGCCCTGATCTGCCCTGGTCTGCCCTGGTCTGCCCAGGTCTGCCCTGGTCTGTCCTGATCTGCCCTGATCTGCCCTGATCTGCCCCGATCTGCC
Source organism: Mus minutoides (assembly GCA_902729485.2). Classification (NCBI taxonomy): domain Eukaryota; kingdom Metazoa; phylum Chordata; class Mammalia; order Rodentia; family Muridae; genus Mus; species Mus minutoides. The sequence goes on along the minus strand of LR750083.1, from coordinate 627,080 downwards.
CTGGTCTGCCCAAGTCTTAGCTGTTCTCCTGTGGTTGTTATGGTAGCTTCTGTCACCTTTAGAAAGTGCCGCTTGAGCCGGGCATGGTGGCACATGCCTTTAATCCCAGCACTTGGGAGGCAGAGACAGGCGTATTTCTGAGTTTGAGGCCAGCCTGGTCTACAAAGTGAGTTCCAGGACAGCCAGGGCTACATAGAGAAACCCTGTCTCAAAAAAAAAAAAAAGTGCCGCTTGCTCCCATGGCTTGCTCAGTTTTCTTTCTTTCTTTCTTTCTTTCTTTCTTTCTTTCTTTCTTTCTTTCTTTCTTTCTTCTTTTTTTAAAGAGATTTATTTATTATATGTAAGTACATTGTAGCTGTCTTCAGACATACCAGAAGAGGGTATCAGATCTCTTTAAGGATGGTTGTGAGCCACCATGTGGTTGCTGGGATTTGAACTCAGGACCTTTGGAAAAGCAATCAGTGCTCTTAACCACTGAGCCATCTCTCCAGCCCTCAGCTTTGCTTTCTTAATAGAACCCAGGACTACTTGCCTAATGGTGGCACAAACAACAGTGACAGTGGCTTGCCTACAACCGCATGCGCCGCCGCCACCACCACCACCAAAAACCCAAACCTAACCACCCCCCCAAAAAAACCCAACCCAAACAAACAAAAAAACCAGAACACCCAGCAATTCCCACTGCTAACAGCGGAAAGCCCTCAACCTCATGCCTGAGTGGACCCTCATTCTCAAACACAGCCAAAAGATTTTGAAATTATTTATGTATTTATTTTTTAACCAGTGTATTACTAATTAGTTCCCTTTTGGCATTTCCAAACATGATTCGTTTTTACTAAGCTCCTTCCACCTTGTTCTTGTACCCTTCCACCTTGGGAATCTCTTTCCTGTTTTAATTTCACACGCATTCTATTACCCCCCACCCTGAGAAAATATACTCCCCTTCCCTCATGGTACCCTTTCTAGTTTCATGCCCTATGCTCTCATTCGTATCTATAAATGTACACACATGTATATAGCTATGCATGGACACACATGCGCGCACACGTGTATTAATAACTAGGATCTGCCTATGAAAGACATCATGTGGTATTTGTCTTTCTGAGGCTGAATTACCTCACTTATTATAATAATTTCCAGATCCATCCGTTTTCCTGGAAATTTAAAAATAGAACCATCCTATGACCCAGATATTCCACTCCCGGGCATGTACCCAGAGGGCTCCACTCCCTGCCGCAGGGACACTTGCACGATCAGGCTTATTGCTGCTCTTAAGGAAGTCAGGAAATGGAAGCAATCTGGATGCTCCTGCAGCAGCAGAGGTCTCACAGAACAGAAAAGGCTGGGGAGCGAGAGACAGTTGTTACACTTACTAACCTCCGGAAGCCTGAATAACAGGAGTAGCTTTCCCAGCACAGCTCAGAGAGCTGAACAGAGCAGTCTCTTTCCAGCAGCCTCAAACCTTTGCCTTGTCCACAGCTACAGTCCCCACGTGAATGCTGGTGTCCCCACATTGTCCCGTGGTCCTTATCGCCTGGTCTCTCTCTCTCTCTCTCTCTCTCTCTGTGTGTGTGTGCATCTTCTCAGCACACAAGTTACTCCAATGCAGGAGGGAGGCTCTGAATACAGCTGTGCTCCCCAAATTCTGCCCTGCACCCCTCCTGTGTCTTGGGCTTCTTGTGGCAATCAACAGGCACAGAGGACGAAGTGAGCTCAGACTGACCAGTGTTAGGAAACTTCATATGGGACTGTCTGTAATCCCACTACTGTGGAGTCTGAGGCAGGAGGATTATGAACTCATGACTGGTCTGGGCTACCGAATGAGTTCAAGACCAGCTTGGGCAATTTAGTCAGTTTTAAAATAGAGATGGGGATGGGGAATTGGGGGGGCGGGGGGAGGGAGGGGGAGAGAGAGAGAGAGAGAGAGAGAGAGAGAGAGAGAGAGAAGAAAGAAAGGAAAGCCTGAAGACAGTTTAGTGAATTCCTGTCTCCAGCCTAGTGCAGAAACTCTTTGGTGTTTGGTCCTGTTGCAGACACTGGCCTTGGAGCTTGGGGAGGCTCTCCCTGTGTCTCCCGGTAGCAGTATCGTTGGCTCCAAGAAGCCATGTGGTAACCAGTTTAAACATTCGGCCAGCTCCTCCTCCACCCGCCTTCTGCCAGATGCTAATGGAAAACTGAACCAGGTCTCTAGGGGTGGGGGTGGGGTGGAAGCCGGGAGGAATTGGGAAGAACGAGCCAAGAAGCTTGAAGTCCTTGACACAGAAGAGGCAGGCTTTGACTGATGTGTGAGAGCGTAAGGAGGAGGCCACAGCTCCAGAGCTCAGTCGCCTTGCCTGGACAGTGAATACAGCTACCCAGCTGGCCCAGAGGCAGGCAGTTCCTGTCCTGTGGGAGGATGTGACAAAGTCAGTACCAGAGGGAGGAATGTCGGATTTCTCAATTAGTACACTGAGATGAGGAGGAAGCCCTCGAAAGGCTCAGGTTTATGCCTGCCTGCTCAACGCATCTTTCTACTACGTCTACTGTGTCTCCTAGCCGTGGGCATGGCTCTAAGACCCCTTACGGGTAACCGAATCTCTCCCTAGTAAACAAGAAAACCAACAAGGAAATCCTCAGAGGGAGAAGGCTGTGGAACGAAGGCACGGAGGGAGGCTCAGCCCTACTGCGCAGATTCCTGGTCCCTCTGGGGACCCGCTTGATCCAAAGCATCTTTTAAAAAGTGTGTGGGCGCCCTCGTGTGGACGTTCTGTTAATACTACAAGCTTGCTTTTTTTTTTTTTTTTTTTTTTTTTTGGTTTTTAGAGACTGGGTTTTTCTGTGTAGCCCTGCCTCTCCTGGAACTCACGCTGTAGACCAGGCTGGCCTCGAACCCAGAAATTCGCCTGTCTCTGCCTCCCAAGTGCTGGGATTAAAGGCGTGCGCCACCACCGCCCGGACTCTAGCTCATTTTATTCCTGCTCAAAACTGTGATTTCCAAGCTTGGTAGGCAGACCGTTTCCGGAGGTGGGGCCTAGCTGGCAGAAGCAAGTCACTCGGGTGGACCTTTGAAGGCTATGCCCGCCCTTTTCTCCTGGGCTGCAGTTCCCTCTAATGTTTCATTCTTTTGGCTTCTCTAACTTCCTGATGTCTCCATTTCACTCTGACTGCTTCCCTGGTCTCTCCACTTAGGGGCTGCAGGGTGGGAATCTCACTCTGTCACACAAGCTCCGGCCTCCCTTTGAAACATGAAAGTTCCCATGAGCCTGTAACTCTTCTGTTTTCTGTGTGTGCAAACCCAGCATCATATGGTTGATATGTGTCTGGGTCTCCTTAAACCACGGCTGCACTGGCTCCCGAGTGCCAGCCAGGGTAACTTTACACAGCAGATAATCTTTTAGGTGGCCCTAGGGAAGCAATGTGTAGTGAGGGTGCAGGGCAGAAGGTGCTGTTCATATGTTCTCGCAGGTGTACAGTCACCCTCTCTCCTTAAAATGGAGTCTAAAATTGCTTGTAAAATGAAGTCTCCTAGGGCAAAGAGGGGAAATAACGTATTGTTTTAAATAACAATATGGAGTAATTTAATCATTGTACAGCCTGATCTTAACACTCAACCTCCTTGTGCCACTAGGCCAGGCTAGAACATGCACCTTTTTTTGGATGTCATTATTCAGTTTGGTACAGATTGTCTATAAAAGAATTTCAAAAGGCAGGTTGGAGATGGCTCAATGGTTCAGAGGATCTAGCTTCTATTCCTAGCACCCACATGGAAGCTCACAACCATCTGTAATTCCAGTTCCAGGGGATATGGTGCCTTCTTCTGGTCTCTAATGGTACTAGGCAAGTGTGTGGCGCACAGATATATATATCTAGGCAAAACACCCATACATATAAAATTAAATTAAGTAGAAAAGCCAGGCGTGATGATGCATGCCTTCAATCCTGCACTCAGGAGGCAGAGGCAGAGGCAGAGGCAGAGGCAGAGGCAGAGGCAGAGGCAGAGGCAGAGGCAGAGGCAGAGGCAGAGGCAGAGGCAGAGGCAGAGGCAGAGGCAGAGGCAAGCAGAGCTCTGTGGGTTCGAGGCCAGCCTGGTCTACATGGTGAGTTCCAGGACAGCCAGGCAGGGGTGTTAGACAGAAACCCTGTCTCAAACCAAACCAAACCAGATCAAACCAAACCAAACAAACCAAACCAATCAACCAACCAAACAAAAAAAAAAAAAAAAGAAAGAAATTAAAAAATTTTTTTCAATAGAGATATCTGAGGGAATTTGTTAAATCCCACCCAATTCTGAACAAAAAAAATCTAAGGGCTCTTTGGATGTGTAGCCTTTGCTAGAGGAAATACTATTCTAGGAACATATGGGCCCAGGCGCTTTTCGTGCAGCCAGCCGACTAAGACTGGAAACCAGGGCTCCTCCCACTAACCAGGGAGAAAAAATGCAGACTAGAAAGGCCAGAGACGCCAGAGAAGCACTGTTGGAGCGCCCCCGTGTGGACACGACGTGCGTGAGCGGCATCCAAGGTCGATCAACAAGGAAAGAGCATACTGTGGTTGTCAGGAAGCTGTGGCTCTGACGGCTGAGAACGGGCCCTGCAGCTGGCAACCAAAGGCAGGCCACCTCCCCGTGACTCCAAAAGCCAGACAGACTTTGTATGAATTGGAAAGAGAAGGGGGAGAAAATGAGATGGAGCAAGAACGGGGAAGAAAAAACGGCAAGAGGAAGAAGCAGGCAAAGAAACGAAGAGGGTGGGGGTGGGAAAGAGGAGAAAATGCCTTGAGGGCAACAGGACTGTTAGAGTTAGGTTCCCAGTGAATTAGGTTCCTAGGGACTTCTGCCACTTCTGTTCTTGCCTGGGCAAAGAATAAATGAATAAGTAGGAACCCCACTGAATAGGATGAGGGATAGAGACCTTCTGAGAGACCTCTCCTCAGAGGTAGTCTGGGGCCAAAAGAAAAGTATGGGTGGAAGAACAATATGAACTAACTAGTACCCCCAGAGCTCGTGTCTCTAGCTGCATATGTAGCAGAAGATGGCTTAATTGGCCATCACTGGGAAGAGAGGCCCCTTGGTCATGCAAACTTTATATGCCCCAGTACAGGGAAACGCCAGGGCCAAGAAGTGGGAGTGGGTGAGTAGGGGAGCAGGGTGGGGGATGAGGGAGGGTTTAGGGGACTTTTGGGATAACATTTGAAATGCAAATGAAGAAAATATCTAATAAAAAGTGGAAAAAAGGGCTGGTGAGATGGCTCAGCGGGTAAGAGCACTTGACTGCTCTTCCGAAGGTGATAAGTTCAAATCCCAGCATCCACATGGTGGCTCACAACCATCCGTAACGAGATCTGGTGCCCTATTCTGGAGTGTCTGAAGACAGCTACAGTGTATTTACATATAATAAATAAAATAAATCTTTTAAAAAAAAGTGGAAGCCGGGCGTGGTGGCGCACGCCTTTAATCCCAGCACTCGGGAGGCAGAGACAGGCGTATTTCTGAGTTCGAGGCCAGCCTGGTCTACAAAGTGAGTTCCAGGACAGCCAGGGCTATACAGAGAAACCCTGTCTCAAAAAACCAAAAAAAAAAAAAAAAAAAGTGGAAAAAAGAATATTATCAAAATACATTATATACACATAAAAATGGCATAATGAAACCAATTATTTATCATTGATATATGCTAATAAAAACATATCTTGAAGTAGAAAAAAAAAAGAAAAGTATGAGCAGTGGGTACTGTGTTGAATAGCAGGGCTAGTTCAGGGTCAGAGATCAGAAAGCAGGGACCAGGGATCAGGACAGGAGAAGGACTATGAAGGGAGCTTGGACAAGGATGCTTGTGGTCCGTCTATCTTGGTCCCGCTATGCTGACCTTTGCCCATACCTGAACACAGGCCTTCCAAACAAAGTCAAACCTCTGCTTAGCGACAGGTAAAGAACGCACCTGTGCCGGGCGTGGTGGCGCACGCCTTTAATCCCAGCACTCGGGAGGCAGAGGCAGGTGGATTTCTGAGTTCTAGGCCAGCCTAGTCTACAGAGTGAGTTCCAGGATGAGTTCCAGGACAGCCAGGGCTATAAAGAGAAACCCTGTCTCGAAAAAAAAAAAAAAAAAAAGTACGCTCCTGTGTTCACTCCAGCCAGACTTGCGTGAACTTCACCCTCTGTCCCAGTGGGACCTGAGGTGACAGAATCTGAAAGAAATGCCTGGGTGGAGGGGCAGCGACTGCACAGGAAGAACAGGAAGGACTTGCTGCCTGACATCCCACAGGAACTCAGGTGCCCAGGGGAGCCAGTGTATCGCAGCATAGGCTCAGTGAGCCAGTGCAGGGGTCCAGGTTGGCTGCAGCCTTCTTGAGTCACAACCGGCAGGGGAATCTGAAGGAATCTTCCCCTGCATGGCTCCCCTGTCCTTACAGTGACATATGGATGGTAACAACAAGACCCCAGAGCTGTCAGAGTTAGAGACGTGGCGTGGCCGGTATCCTTAGTGTCAGCAGAGACAAGCGGATACGTTTGTCTCTGGTGAACGTCACCATTTTCCTGCTTGGCATACAAAGCCCTCCCCGTGACTCACGTGGCAGGCCTTCAGGCATTGGCCATAGCTTCTGCATGAGTTATCTTTCTATTGCCAGGATAAAACACCACGACCAAGACAACTTATAGGAGACTTTATTTGGGCTTGTGGATCCAGAGTTTGTCGTGTCTGGGAAGCCTGGCAGCATGCAGCAGGCCTGGTGGCCGAAGCGGAAGCCGAGGGCTCACACCCTGAACTACAAGCATGAAGGAAGCAGAGAGTGAAGTAGAAGTTACAGTCTCTACACAAGGTGTGTTTTATCTTCATCAATCATACAAATAATTTTCTATAATATCCCAGGGCAAACCAGTGAAATTTGACAGCCTAATCAGTGGAGGGGTCCCCTTCAGAGACCCACGAGCTGATGGCATTGGCTCTGAATGCCCGGGTTCACAGTACAGCTGTGTCTCGCGTCCTGCGTCCATCTTGCAGGTGGCTCTTCCTCCACATCACGAGGGAGTCTCGGAGATGGTGGAGCAGGGCGGGGCAATTTTCCTAGACTTTTAGGAGACTTCACTCCTCCTTTCCTGTTTCATGTCTCTTTGGTCGGCAAGGTGTTCTTCTCCTGCGGTCTTGGTTTTGTTCAGCTTGGCCTTGTCAAAGCTGGCGATATCCCCCATGTCCGGCTTGTCTGTCATTTTCTTACAACACGTGGATTCTCTTTCCGAGCTTGCGCTCGAGGTGCTCCCACTCACATTGCTGCAGCAAGAGACTGAGTCCTTACACTCTTAAAGCCCAGCTCCAATGACACAGTTACTTCAACAAGGCCATTTTAAGTGTCACTGTTGGCTATTGACACCACTCCAGAGGTGGGCAAAGCCTTCCATGTTGTACTCCCTGTGTAAACCGTAAACTCCATGTTCTTTGTAAACTTTGTAAACCCTCAAGACAGGATAGTGGCCAGGCCTCTGCTTGAGGGGCTGGAGCAGCCAGGATCCCCCGCCCCCCATATCTCCCTAACTGTTGTAACAGGTTTCCAGCCTCTTTAACCGTCACAATGTACAGCTCTGGTCCCTTAACAGGACCCTCTCTAGATTATGCTAATTTTAGGTGGTTGAACAGGAAATTCCACCAATCCCTGAGATCTCTCAAACTCAGGTCTTGAAAACCCACCAATTCCCACCCTGGAAATCTCTGCTCGTAGAAAGCTCCACCCACTAAGGGATCCCATATAAAGGCTGTGCTCAGCGTCCTGCTGTCTGCTCCCTGGAGCAGAGGCAGCCACCCCTGGATTTATCCCTCTGCACCCCAGATCCTCCCAATAAATCTCTTTTATGAGATTTGCTGCCTGGTGTGACTCCCTCATGAGAAGAAGCCAAGAAGCGATGAAGAGAAGGGAGGAAGGAAGGCTCCTGAACTCCGGAGCTCAGCTGGGCATACCTTCCTCTGGGAGCTGCAAAGCTTCTGCTGAGGCGACTTCCTCTCAGAGCTGTGTGGTTCCTGGGCCCCCATGTCTCAGGATGCTTTTCCGTTGTGATACCATCTCCCCTCAGAGCAGTCTAATTCCTGAGATTCCGAGTCCCAGGACACCTTCCCACCCCAGCAGGAAGGCCAGCGTTTTGGTTCCGCCACCCACTCAGACAGGCTCTCCTGGTGCTTGTGCTCCCCTCATGGTCTGAGCAGCACTAGGACCCTATCCTTCATCTCTAGTTGGCCTGTAGCAGACTCACCTTCAGGCTCACCCCGCGCCCCCCCCCCCCCCCCCCCCCCCCCCCCCCAGCAACTGTTAGGTAAACTTCCCCTCCTGGTAGGTGTAAATGCTTCCTTGAGTCCAAGGAAGTGACAACTGAGAGTCCGGCACCCATCTAGTGCTCCGGGAGGTGGAGGTCTTTAAGGCTACAGCTGGCCCTCTTCATCTGACCCCATTGGAGCTGCAATCCAGCTGTTCCCTTAGGTCCTGCTGGGTCATCCCGCCCCTTTCTGCCCTCTCTACCTGACCCCATCCCAGCACCCTGGGAGCTGCAGCCTGCAAGTTAGTTAGGTCCAACTAGGTTATTGTACCCCTCCCTGCCTTCCTCTTGCTGTCTCTTCCAAGATGCTTATAATGCCACAGCTTCTCTAGGCCCTCGTGGCTTGTGTGACCCCTTTCCTTCACCTTTTCCTGTGGATGAGACCCCATTCCTAGAGACTCAATTCTCTGCCTTTAGGCTCTGCTCTGGGCTTAGCCAGGCGAAGCTCTGATCCCCATTGAGTGTGCAAGGATATGAAATATGAGTGTGTCATTTCTACATTTTCCCCTCCCCATCTCTCATTCATGGGAATGGAGTCTTCCATATCCTCTCACCTCCAGCCCCTCTACCTGAAGGGCTCAAAATCTATTTACCTTCGCAATCAAATTTGGCCTCACTCTCCCATAGGCAGTCAATCCAAATGGCCACATAATGGCACCCTAGATCCCAATGGTATTTGGGGTCTTTACAAATTCTGCAAGCGATCAATGGGGAAGTGGAAAGAGATCGCTTGCATCTAAGCCTTCTTTTTTTTTTTTTTTTTTTTTTTTTTGAGACAGGGTTTCTCTGTGTAGTCCTGGCTGTCTTGGAACTCACTCTGTAGACCAGGCTGGCCTCGAACTCAGAAATTCACCTGCCTCTGCCTCACAAGTGCTGGGACTAAGCCTTCTCTTACCTCTGCTCCAAGGCTTCTCTCTGTTCTCCCTCTTCTCTCTCTCAGCTCCTTTTAGCTACACACTTGAACAAGATGATTTACTCCACTGTTTTCGATCCAGCTCAGGAAGCCCCTCCCCATCAGCCTAACCCCACAGATCCCTCTCCTCCCCCCAGTTTCCTATCTCCATCTGAAGCAACAGGTTGTCCAGATCCACTCTCCCTGCTACCCACTTTTAGCACAGGAGCAGCCTCTAGTTGCTTGTTTCTGCTTTGCCAAAGGACCTCCTTTACCTTCTTGTACTGAGCCTAAACCAGCCATGGATTTGTGGGAAGTTGTGGATGGATGCCCTTGGATGTCTTAACTGTGGCTTTTTTTTTTTTTTAAGATTTATTTTATTTTATTATATGTAAGTACACTGTAGCTGTCCTCAGACACTCCAGAAGAGGGAGCCAGATCTCGTTACGGATGGTTGTGAGCCACCATGTGGTTGCTGGGATTTGAACTTATCACCTTCGGAAGAGCAGTCGGGTGCTCTTACCCGCTGAGCCATCTCACCAGCCCTTAACTGTGGCTTTTAAGGTATAAAAAAGATATGAAAAAGCCCCCAAACAAAAATGATGCTATCTGTGTAAGACCTTATGGCCTGCATTAGCAACTGCCCAGGCTCCCAAATCTCCAAAGCTTGAGAACCCCCAGCTCCCTGTTTTAAATGTGATCAGGAAGGTCACTGGGTCCAGGCCTGTCTGAGGCCTCATTAGCTGTTCTATGTCCACAGTGCCATCAAGAGGGACATTGGGCTACTGATGATCATGTCCCTCAAGGTATGAGGGCATCAGACCCAGAAGCTCCTCTAGCTGATCTCCTGGCCATGGACAATTGAAGGGGCCTGGCTCCTTTGGCCTGATGACCACCATAATCTCCAACAGGGAGGCTTGGGTAGTCATTATGATGTCAGGGTGTTCAGTCTCTTCCTTCTGGATGCTGGGGCCATCTACTCAGTCCTGACAGAGTTTAGGGACCCATCTATCCTTCCTGTTTCCCTATTGACAGCTTTATCAAATTCTCCAGATGCTACTACCACTTAGCTGTATATTTAGGGGTGTCTCCATTATCCATTCCTCCCTAGTGGCACCAACCTGTCCCATCTCCTTGCTAGGAAGAGACCTTGAAGTGGAAATTTCTGGTTTCTTTGGAGACTTAGTTGCGTTATGTGTTATTTTTTGTGGAAAGCTGTTTTGTGAGAGGACATGTGATGTTTAGAAAGAGTATAAATGGCACTCCACAAATAGTGAGAGGAGGCCCTTGCACTGCTATGCTTTGCAATGCTTTGCTGGTCTTCATGGAGAGAAACATACCAGTCAACATCAGGACTTGGTCCTCCTCTCTCCTCCTAGTCACAACCCCCAATAGACAGGCCTCTTCAGGGTCAACCTTACTATCCCAACTGCAGCTAAACCCGATGGCTTCCCTCACTGGATTCACCTTTCTCATCCAAGTCCCTTTATTCCGTTACCTCAAGGCAATCCTCTTTTTTACATCTCAACCCCAACGGGACCTCAGAAGAGAGCAAGGTGGAGCAGCTTGCCTCCCATCTTGGTAGAATGAGGCCTCATCCATCTGCCAAGACCCAAGCCGATGACCCTTTCGGCTTATGTTCTACCTCTTTTCTGTCTCCTTCCTCTGGCTCACTCCCATCAGCAGTGAGCTCTACATATGGAGATGTGAGGTTCAAGGGAACCTATACTCAAGGATTCAACCAGACCATGCATGTGATAGGGCTGGAGAATGCTCACCAGCAGAGCCCCAAAAGGAGATGCTAATCCCCATGTCACCTGAGTTGATTTCTAAGACACCTTTCCTCTATGCTTGCTTTCTCTATGTTCAAACTAGGGATTACTGTCGATGTTGGCCAGAGACTTATGGAGGCTGTTCTTATTGGTCCTATAGGAGGCATAATGCACATTCGGGAAAGCATACTACCTTCTATACAGAATGGGGAATATGTATATCCAAATTGAGGACCTGTGGCACCCCACAGGGACAGGAGTCACGGGTAAACTTTATTATAGCATTCGTTACAGCTGTCCATCAGGCATGATAAAAATGCAGAGGATACACACCTCAGGGTATAGACACAGTAAAGGATGTGGTCCAGCATTCCTCAAAGGTTCTTACATCTCTAACTTCACTCCCTTTATACCATACTGATCCTACCTATCACACTATCTCCAATTTCAGACCTTAACCTCTGCCTAACAGTTATTGGATATTGCTCTGCCTGACCACTCTGAAGAACGTTGGTTATGTGTCCTCCCTGGGTCAAACTCACAACCACCATTCAAGGTCTCACCAATTAACTTATTAGACTCACTTTGCTGCTCATTAATTGTTCTAAGCCAAACATCACCACTGTATATCTCTCTTACACCTCTCTCCTTGGCATGGCAGACTGCTCTAACTCCTCAGGGGCATACATTGTAGGTACACTGGATCCTGCAGACCACAATGATGCTTTAACCCTTGACACTACCACTCAGCCCTTATGCCCAATGACTCAATTCTCTGGGGCATTCACTGAGTGGTCTGGGACTTGTGCCCTGGTCTTCCTCTTTCCAAAGCCTAGAAGGTGGTACCTGGTGAAGAATGTTTGCTAGTTTCCATCATAGGCTGTGTAGCAACAAGGCATAACAAGTGAGCAGCCTGGATTCCCTTGCAGTCCTGGGTGGAACTGCTGGTGTTGCCTCTGGAGCAACAGGAGTCCTTCTCTAGCCATTTACCATCGCTTTCCCTCCCAGTTCATTCAGGATCTCCAATGAGTGGTTCAGATCATCACTCTGTAGAGCCAAATAGACACTGCACTGGACGCTGTAGTGCTACAAAATCGACAGGGGTTAGACTTGCTAATGGCAGAGAGACGTGGTCTTTGTCTCTTCTTTGGGGAGGAATGTTGCTTTTATATCAAGCAGTCAGGCATAGTAGACGATCGAATCCCACAACTCCAGATGGATCCCCCAAACTGTAGAAAACAGCTTGATGCCTCTGGCCATTAACATGCACTGACCATTGACAGTCTGATACGGAATTGGACACTACCCTTTCTATCTCCTCTTCTCCTCTTTTTCCTAATCCTATTAACCACACTCTGCTTCACACACCTGTTGTCTAGGTTTCTTCAACAACAAATCTAAAAGACGTCTTATCGGACTTTTATTCAGTTGTTATTACAGGATTACTGGCCCTTGGTTCTGAAGTCAGTGAAAAGGTCAGCTCAGGAACTTTGGAAAGGTCATGGAACACTTGCTCCTCCAGAAGGGAGAGGCGAACTAACATTCCTCAGACCACGGGTGGGGGTGGGAGGGGGGAAGGAACCGACCTTCGGGTGGATACAGACAAGGAAAGTCCTTGCCACCTCATTCCCTAAAGACCAATCAGTTTAAAAAGTCACACTGTTCTGCCAATCACATTGTGCCTAATGGTGGTGGCCCTGAGAACTGTATAAAGGCTCGCTGGATGGGCTGCTTGTGGTTGCTCTCTCCCCATGTGCAGGGTGACCCCAGCATGCTGGATTAAATACAATTCCTCCTGCTTTTGCTTCGATTCCCGTCTCCATGTTGTTCCCTCAGGGGTCTTCGGTAAGTTAAGGCTCACCATAGTCTTACATTTGGTGTATTGGCTGACCTGTGGGGACATGCTGGAGCAGTGAATGAATCTCCAGCCGGTACCTTTTTGGTCTGTCTCACTATTTGTCAAAGTCTGAGTCTGTAAGCCTGTCTGAACTTTTGATTTGCTTGCAAGTGTCTGGGAGGCTCAGAGAGCCTATGGTGTCTGGTGCAGTCGAGTGCGGCCTGGTGTGGTCAGGTACAGTGGGCAGATGTGCCTTAACACTGAGATCTCGGGGACCCTGAAGGACACTTCAGGTTCACAAGCCCCCCCCTCCCACACCCCCAGGGAGCCAGGAAGGCTCTACTCCTTCTGGAAATAGCAAGACAATATCAGCAGCACCCCAGTCTTGCTTTAACCTGATTTATCTGGCTCCTGCCAGGGGGACCTGGTTTGTTTTGGTGCGGCTAGAGTCAGCCGATCAACTCTGTTCTGCATCTGTGGAAGGGACGAGCTGTCTGTAACTGGGCCCATGGAAGGGGCAAACTGTGTTGTTCATTGTCTTTCTCTGTGTGCTTGGACCTGAACACCTGCCCATGGCAGGGTCAATTTGTCTGTGTTTGTTGGTATCTTGTTCTATGATCTTGGACTTAGACTGACAACAGTTTTTTGGACATTGGATAGACTTAAAGACAAGTTAGTACTCTCTGCTTCTCCGAATGACCCACCATTGGAGTAGGGTGATCACCCATAGAGACCTTCGACTTGCAGCTGATCAAAGCAGTAGAGAAGAGAGTCATTAGGCCAGGATCCCTTGGGTACTCAGACCAAGTGCCCTATATAGTTACCTGGAAGAATCTAGTAGAGGACCCCTTCCACACTCATAGATAAAAATCTTTCTTTTCCAAGACCCACCTCACAGGTTCTGGTCTTCAGGAAGAAGGAAGTGCGAGAGGAGAGATCCGGACCTGAGAAGAAGTCAATCCTTCCAGACCCTTCAACAGCGGACCTGTTGCTCCAAGACCCTCATTTTCCATCCATATCTTCCTGCCCTTGTCCCCATGGCCCCACCAGTCCTGGTACTGGTTCCAGGATCCTTAGCCCATATGGGTCAGGGAGAAGCAGGAGGACACCTGAGAGCCATCTCCCCTGATACCACGGTGACTCTCACACTGAGGGCATATGGACCTCTGGAAAAGGGCAATCAGGCTATGCAATATTGGCCCTTCTCTTTGGCTGACTTGTACAACTGGAAGGGCCAGTCTCCTCTCCTTTTTCCAAGGGGATGGTTAATCTCTTTGAGACTGTTTTATTTGTAATGCAGGAAGCCAGAAAGAATGCCCCCTCAGACACGGGCCACCATCCATTGACAGCAGGTTTTCCCTGACTAGACCTGATTAGGACTTCAGTATGGCAAAAGGTAAGGGGCACCACCAGACTCCAGTGGCAGGTCTCAAGGGGGCTGCATGATGATCCATAAATTTGACCAAGGTACGTGAGGTTAAGCAGAGACAAGAAGAGTCACCCACAGCCTTTCTTGAGCGGCTCATGGAGGCATTCTGCCAATATATACTCTCTGACCCCAGCAGCAAAGAGCATAAAACTTCTGTGACAGTGGCTTTTATAGACCAGGCTGGTAGAAATATCAGGAAAAAGTGCCAGAGGCTAGAAAGACAGGATAAGCCATTGAGGGATTTAGTGCAGGTTGCTGAGAAAGTACCATTACAGGGAAACAGAAAGAGAAGGAATAGAGAAAGAAAGAAAGGTGACAGGGAAGGAATCTACAGAGAGTCTGGGCTACAGTAGTTAGGGAAAGCAGAGAAGAGAGACTCCAACCAGAGAGAGACAGAAAACCCCTTGAGAAACTCCAACCAGAGAGAGACTCCAACCAGAGAGAGACAGAAAACCCCTTGAGAAACTCCAACCAGAGAGAGACTCCAACCAGAGAGAGACAGAAAACCCACATACTGCAGGGAGAGAGGCCACTGGGCCTGAGAGTGCCCTAACAAATGGAAGCCAGGAGCAGGAAGTCCCAGGCCTTGGGGAAAAGGCCCCCCAAAAGCAAAGGTCTTAGCCTTGGGTGAAGACAGTGATTAAGGGAGACAGGGTTCGGACCCCCTCCCTGAGCCCAGGGTAACTCTGAAAGTGGAGGGGAAACCCACTCAATTCTTGGTGGACACAGGGGCTCAACACTCGGTCCCCCAAGCCAGTGGCCCCATTTCCAAGAAAAGATCTTGGGTCCAAGAAGCCACTGGCACCAAAATATATTCATGGACTACCTGAAGAATGGTGGACCTAGGGATGGGCCAGGCATCCCATTCTTTTAGGGTCGCCCCAGACTGTCCCTATTCTCTGTTGGGGTGAGACATACTCTCCAAAATGGGGGCCCAGATACACTTTCTGCCCTTTGGGTCACAACTAACCTGCTGAAAGCTGAGGCTACCTGGTTTACAGACAGGAGCAGTTTTCTCCATAAAGGTCAGAGATGAGTGGGTGCTGCTGTGGTGGACAGCACAAACGTCATCTGGGTGGAACCTCTACCCCTGGCACCTTTACTCCCTGGCATGTGAATGCAGAAAGTGGAGCTAATTGCCCTCACCAAGGCCTTGGAACTTAGAGCCAGCAAGAAAATTAACATCCATGTGGATAGCAGGTATGCCTTTGCCACAGCCCACATCTACAGGGCTATAGGCTAAGAGAGAGGACTGCTCACATCAGAGGAAACAAGCAGGAAATCTTGGATCTCTTGGATGCCCTGATGAAGCTGGCAACTGTGGGTATTATTCAAGGCCCAGGACATCAGAAGAGAAGGTCCAGGGCAATAACCAGGCAGATCAAGTGGCTGAACAAGTGGCTATGCAGGAGCCTTTCCTGGTTATGGGACTGCAAGAAACACCTGCTGGGAAATAGGACTGGACTAAGGGATGGCCTCACTTAAAATATATGGAAGAAGAAAGGACTCAGATTGCTAGCCACCCTACCAACTATTACCAAGAGAAGGAAGGACAATGGCGCACACAAGAAAGGAGGGCTATACTTCCCAGAAAGCAAGCAAAAGACTTAACTAGGCCAAATGCACTGATGCACTCATTTAGGGGATAAAAAGCTTGTCCAAGCACTTAAGGGACATAAAGTATATATAATCGACCTCAGGTTCTGGGCCAGAGAGATAGTAGAACAGTATAAGGTATGTCGACAAGTGAATGCTTATGCAGCCAAGAGTAAACAGGGCAAAAGACCTAGGGGAGAACAGCCTGGAGTGTATTGAGAGGTCGATTTTACAGAAGTTAAGCCATGAAAATATGATTACTGTACTGGCTAGTTTTGTGTCAACTTGACAAAGCTGGGGTTATCACAGAGAAAGGAGCTTCAGTTGGGGAAGTACTTCCATGAGATCTAGCTGTGGGGTATTTTCTCAATTAGTGATCAAGGGGGAAAGGCCCCTTGTGGGTGGGACCATCTCTGGGCTGGCAGTCTTGGGTTCTATAAGAGAGCAGGCTGAGCAAGCCAGGGGAAGCAAGCCAGTAAAGAACATCCCTCCATGGCTTCTGCATCAGCTCCTGCTTCCTGCCCTGCTTGAGCTCCAGTCCTGACTTCCTTGGTGATAAACAGCTGTATGGAAGTGTAAGCTGAGTAAACCCTCCCCAACTGCTTCTTGGTCATGATGTTTGTGCAGGAATAGAAACCCTGACAAAGACAGTTACAAATACTTTCTAGTGTTTATAGATGTTTTCTCTGGATGGGTTGAGGCATTCCCCACCAAGCAGGAAACAGCTACACATGGTAGCTAAAAAAATATACTAGAGGAAATTTTCCGGAGGTTTGGAGTGTCCAAGGTAATTGGATCAGACAACAGTCCTGCTTTTGTCTCTAAGGTAAGTCAGGGATTGGCAGAGATATTGGGGACTAATTGGAAGTCCCACTTGGCATACCGTCCCTAGATCTCAGGGCAGGTAGAGAAAATGAACAAACCCTATGAGAGAACTTAACTAAATTGACCTTGGAGACTAGCTCAGACTGGGTGGTACCCCTCCACTTGGCCCCGTTCTGAGCCCTACCATTTTAACCTGATCCCTTTTGAGATCCTGTTTGGTACCCCAACTCCCTTGGTGTCCACTGGGCCCTCCCAGGAGGTATCCCACAACATCAGATTTGGCCCAACCTGTCTGCCTTAAATGCTCCAGGGATGCCAGAGACCCCTCACCTCTTTCGGACTGGTGATTATGTAAGGAGGCTTTGGGGACAGTCGCTGGGACTCCAATAGAAGGGACCCTTCCTGGTTCTGCTAACCACTCCCACAGCCCTCAAGGTGGACGGTATTGTGGCCTGGGTTCACGCTTCCATGTGAAACCTGCAGACACCTCACTCCCCAGAGACCCCCACTGGATGATACAGAAGATGGACAATCTGCTCGGTCTTGATCATGACCGCCTGGTGATACCTTTGGATTCTGGTTCCTTCCCCCATCCTATGTGCCCGTCCGCCAAACCTATTAGAGCACTCACTGTCTCCCTTCTGTTGAGGTTGGGGGTGGTCGGGACAGCCACTGGGACCTCTGCTTTGGTCTTACAAGGGGAAAATTATGACAGTCTGAGGGCCGCCATTGATTTTAGAGAATAGAAACTTCCACCAGTCACCTTGAAGAATCACTGACTTCATTATCAGACGTGGTACTGCAGAATAGGAGGGGATTGGACTTAACTTTTCCTCCAGCAAGGAGGGTAGGTGCTGCCTTAGCTAAGGAGTGTTGCTTTTATATAGACCATTCTGGGGTTGTTAACCCTGTTAGGACCCCTAATTGTTCTCAAGCTATAGTTGACTTTTAGCCTCTACATTTTGGACCACTTGGTCGCTGTTGTTAAGGAACACATAGGTCCAGTACAGCTAATGATCTTAAAGCTGAGATACAAAGAGCAAGACACAGAAGACCAGGAGTATGAGCTATCAGAATACCAGCAATAGCTTCAGGATTGAAGCATGCACAAAGAAAAGGGGGGAATGAAAAGGCCAGTTCAGGAACTTTGGAAAGGTCATGGAATACTTTCCCCTTCAGAAGGGAGAGGCTAATTAATTAACATTCCTCAGACCACTGCGGGGCAGTGGGGCAGGTAGCCAACCTGCAGATGGGTACAGACAGGGGAAGTCCTTGCCGCTTCATTCTCTAAATACCAATCAGTTTAAAAGTCATACTGTTCTGCCAATCACATTGTGCCTAATGGCGGCGGCCCTAAGAGCTGTATGGATGGGCTGCGCGTGGTCACTCTCTCCCCATGTGCAGGGTGACCACAGCATGCTGGACTAAATAAAATTTCTTTTGCTTTTGCATCAATTCCCGTCTCCATGTTGTTCATTCAGGGGTCTCCAGAAAGTTAAAGCTTGCCAGAGACTTACACCAGAGGCCTGCAACTCCCAACGATGCCCTGACAGAGAAGATAGAACTTGCCCCACAGACCAAAGTCCACACAGCAGTGGGAGGATGGGACCTCTACACTGACATTCAGCAGGAAGTCGTCTAATGATCACATTGCCAGCCTTCCCAAGCCCTGACTGTTCATCAGTAGTAAACAGAAAAGGGGAATGTTGGCTATTCACACCACTCAAGTGTCAGGAAAGGCTTTCCCTACATGACTCTGTAAACTCAAGGCAGGAAAGTGGCCAGACCATCACCGAGGAGCTCCAGCAGCCAGGCCTCTCCTTCAGACTTCCCTATTGGCCATAACAGGTGGTTCCAGCCTCTGTAACTATCAAAAATATCATCTCCAGCTCTTTGGCAGGAGCTTCCCTGGATTATGCTAATTTTAGGTGAAAATCTGAATGGGAAAACCCACCAAAATCTTGACTTCTTCCAAACTCAGGACTTGAATTCCTACCAATCCTCACCCTGAAATCTCTGTCCATAGAAAGCTTCCCCTACTAAGGGATCCTATATAGAGGTTGTGTCTGCTCAGTTCCCTGCTGTCTGCTCCCTGGAGCAGAGGCAGCCACCCCTGGATTCATTCCTCCATTTGGATCCTCTCAATAAATCTCTTGAATGAGATTTGCTGCCTGGTGTGACTCCCTCATGAGAAGAAGCCAAGAAGCAATGAAGAGAGGGGAAGAAGGAAGAAGTGGAGAGGGGCCGAGGCTCCTGAACTCCGGAGCTCAGCTGGGCATACCTTCCCCTGGGAGCTGCAAAGCTTCTGCTGAGGAGGCTTCCTCTCAGAGCTGTGTGGTTCCTGGGCCCCCTTGCCTCGGGTTGCAGGATGCTCTTCTATTGGTATATCTTATCTCAGAGGGGTGTGGTTTCCAGGCTTCTGAGTCCTAGGACACCTTACCATTTGAGCAGGAAGACTGAAAACAGCAACAATACACAGTGATCATTATTCAGTAGCTATCACACAGTGACCATCATGGAGTGTCCATCACACAGTGACCATCACAGAGTGTCTGTCACACAGTGTCCATCACACAGTGACTATCACAGAGTGGCTGTCACAGAGTGTCTGTCACACAGTGGCCATCACACAGTGACCATCACACAGTGGCCATCAAAGAGCGTCCATCACACAGTGGCCATCACATAGTGACCATCACAGAATGGCTGTCACATAGTGTCCATCACAGTGTCCATCACAGTGTGTCCATCACACAGTGTCAGTCACACAGTGACTATCACAGAGTGTCCATCACAGAGTGGCCATCACATAGTGACCATCACAGAATGGCTGCCACACAGTGTCCATCACAGTGTCCATCACACAGTGTCCATCACACAATGTCCATCACAGAGTGGCCGTCACACAGTGGCTATCACAGTGTCCATCACACACTGTCCATCACACAGTGACCATCACAGAGTGGCCATCATAGAGTGGCCATCACACAGTGACTATCCTACAGTAGCTATCACAAAGTGGCCATCACAGAGTGACTCCCCATTAATTGTAGTCAGTGGCATCCTGACATTTCCTGCTTTTTTCCTGGTCCTATGCCACCTTCTTTTGTGACATCATTTCATATTCAAGTTTTGCCACTCAAGTAATGTTTATTGAATTCAAGTCTACAGAACAGTAGACAGGCAGAGCCAGGTGCTCTGAAATTTCATCTTACCCAGCACCCCCTGAGAGGAATTTGAGGCCCATAACGTCATGACTCCTCATGGTTTATGTCACCAAACTATAAATTGACCTTTAACTCAAATCTAGCGTTGCCCCTCCCCCATCCTTCCGTCAAACACTGTCTCAGCAAAGCATATGGAAATTCAATTTAATTGCACTGGGTATTCATGTCATCTTGTCCCCTTGGAGGACTGGACTGGACTTGCCCAAAGCTCCATCTACTTGGTGGTGACCACCGCTAGTCTCCATATCAGCAGCATCAGCACCACGAGCATCACTCCTGTCATCTGGAAGTCTTTGCTTGGAAGGCACAGGGTGAGTTGGTGCTGAGGATACTGGAAAGGGCTGCGTTCCATAGGGCGTTGTCCTATGAGGAGGGATATGGTGGTCTGCCATGTCCCTTCCATATCTAGAAATAACACTCTTGCCTTTCTCCTAGTTTTAGTTTACTAGGTTTTCCTGCCTTCTCATTGCCTGTTTTTGTACAGTCCTTCCAGTCCATACCCACCATGTTTTAATCCTGTGTTGGGGATTGGGTCTAATGCTTTGATTTGATCAGGAACCTGCGTTGCCAAATGCTGAAGGTCCTCATCCCCAATTGGTTTATGATCAATCAATAAAGATGCCAGCA
>LR750083.1:499712-606503 GCA_902729485.2 Mus minutoides | reverse complement strand
TTTAAAATTAACTGGTGTGTGTGTGTGTGTGTGTGTGTGTGTGTGTGTGTTCCACTCATGAATCCAGATAATTTCTGGGTGGGTGCGTACATGCGACCCACAGCCTGAGCTAGCCAGACTCTTGCCTGGGTGGGAACCACCCAGCACCCTCTTCCCCTGTCCCTTTTCCCTTTGGCCACAGGGCAGACTGAGCTACCCCCAAGACTCATTCTCACCTATTCTCAGCTCTTCTGCGGTGTCCAGTGACATCCTGCAATGCCCAAGAGCTAGAACCTGTCATCCCTGGACTCCATGAGGCCCAGGGACCCTGGACTGCTCCCTCTCTACCCCCTTGGCCTGGGGTTCTGTGGCTTCCCACAGCCAGATGCCCACCCAAGTGGTATGAAAAACCCGTGGCAGTCCTCCATGTCTGCCCGCCCAGAGCCCTGGAACTCTGGCGGGACTCAGGTCATCTCTCCTACCCCTTTTATTTCCCCATGAGCAGCGCCTCATAAGGCTATGCAGTGGCAGGGGTCATTATCGATGTCTGTGGCTCGTATTATCATTAGAGAACATGGGGATGTCCCTGGTCAGGGTAGCCACTGGGAACCACCTAGATGTCCAGGGGCTGTGCAGAAATGGCCCGGTCCATCACTGGATGTGCTCTGGAGAGCAAGCACTGTGCCTTGCTCAGGCAGCTCAGTGAACTTGGCCTTGATGGCAGGCACCCCCCCCCCCCACCATGTGTGTGTGTGTGTGTGTGTGTGTGCTGGTCCCAAAGGCATGAGTGAGGGGTTTTGACCCTATCACACTTCTACTGTGGGGTGGCACGGGCACAGAGGTCATCACCACCACCTCCAGCAGTTGAGAAAGCTGCCCACAGGGTCATGAGCTCAGAAGAGCTACCCCTAGCCCCTACTGGCTGCAGGACTCAGGAGAATGGGCCCTATATTTCGCTTGAGTGACACAGTGGAGCTGGCTGTGACAGCAAAGGAACAACTGTGCCAGCCCCAAGGGTGTGAGAACAGGAGAGCTAGCCCAGCCCCTTGCTCACAGCCTGCAGCGCTTGCCGGAGAGGGCCCCGTGTCTTAACTGGGCAGCACAGTGGAGCTGGCTCTGGTGGTGTGGATGTGAGTGGGCCAGCTCCAAGGGCTTGAGAGTAGGAGAGCTGACCCTGCCTTCTGCGGATGGTGACATTGGGTGGCCTAGCCAGAGCAGTGCTGGAGAGCTTGCCCTCGTGGTGTGAATAAAGGAAAGCCAGTGGGGTAACCAGCTCTGCTACCAGCTAGACCCAGATCCAGGGCTCTGAGATGGTCCACCCCAAAGTCTATATCATCTGAGAATGGCTGGGATGTGTGAAAAGACCAGTCCTGCTGATCCAAAGCTGCAGGATCTCCATGACACAGCGCAGCAACAGGATAACCAGGAGGAGTCCTGATGAGGAGCCAATATCAGTGGTGTCACAGAAGCCAGAGATCTTGAATCAGACCAGTGACTCAGTGCAATGAACACTCAGAAGTGAAGATGCATGGATAACATGGGACACGCTGTGACATACTACAGCTTCCTCAATGAGATGTTTCCATGCTGTGGTGTTGTTGGTTTTGTGTGTATGAGTGTGTGTGTGAGTGTGAGTGTGTGAATGCGTGTGAGAGTGTGTGTCAGTGTGTGTGTGAGTGTGTGTGAGTGTGTGTGTGAATGTGTATGAGAGTGTGAGTGTGTGAGTGTGTGAGTGTGTGTTATTTGAGGCAGGGAGTTTGCAAGGGCAAAGAGCAGATATGAAGGGATGGGGAGATGAGTGGTATTGGAGTGTAAGATGTGAAACAAAGAATCAATAAAAAGCTAAAAAAAAAGTTCATGAGTGTCAGGCCTCTTTTCTTCTGATTTTAAGTCTCCATTTGTGATTTCTCAAAGAATTTCTATTTATGAACATGTTTGGATTCTCAACCTTCCTCTAAATCAGAATTATTATTATTATTATTATTATTATTATTATTATTATTATTATTATTATTATTTTTGGTTTTTCGAGACAGGGTTTCTCTGTGTAGCCTTGGCTGTCCTGGAACTCACTCTGTAGACCAGGCTGGCCTCGAACTCAGAAATCCACCTGCCTCTGCCTCCCGAGTGCTGGGATTACAGGCTGCACCACCATGCCCGGCTTAAATCAGAATTCTTAACCTTCCTAATGCTATGACCCTTTAACACATTTTGTCATGTTGTGGTGATCCTGAACCATACAATTATTTTTGCAACTTCATAACTGTAATTTTTTCAGGGTTCTTAAGAAAGCTTCTACATTTTTTTCCTTGCATAGCTCTGAATGAGTCATAGAGAAAAGAAGGGCAGCAGGCAGAAGGGAGGTGTGACAGTCACTGTAATTGTCCACTTGGCTGAACTGCAAGGCCATATGGCTTCTAGTAGAACTTGCCTCTGGCTATGTCTGAGTTTGCAGAGATGGCCTGGGGAGGCCCCTGACTTGATGACTGGATTTCCTTATTGAGTGAGTAAATTTCTGAGTTGTCTATTTGGAAGTGGGGTTTACTACAGACAGGAGGTCACTGGGAGCACACCATCGAATGCTACATCTTGGCTGTGTCTCTTTCCTCTTACTCCCAGTCTCTTCTTGGCTGCCACTTGGTAAGTGTCATTTCTTGGTAAGTGTCATTCCTTGGTAAGTGTCATTCCTTGCATACAGTAATATTGTACCTATGAGCTTGACCAAAGAACACACCAAAACTCCACTGGCTTTGTCAGCACTCATTTCCATGTGTCGGCAGTAGTCCCTGATTATTTACCACAGTTGTGGGTTCATAGAATCACTATGACAATCAAGGTAAAGATTTTCCAATCGCCACAAAGTGACGCTCTGTGGTTAACTTTTCAGGATCCTGTGCCTTCTCTAAACCCAAGGCAACTGCCCAATGTTCTAAAGCATCCACACTTTTTCTATTTCAATAGTTTTGTTTCATAACAAGAATTGTAGATGTACTAGCCCATTATAGTTGACTCTGTTTTGACTAAGCACATGTCATTCTCAGCCATCTGCAGTGCTGTGCACGTGTTATTTCTTCCCTTTACGTGGCTGAGGAGTCACAGCTCACCATGAGGGCCCCCCTCCCACATGTCAGGACCCTCAACAACCCTGAGGTGAATGCGGTACCTGTTCAGGGGCAGCAGCGCAGTGACAGACCTGGTCACAGCTGCTTCTCCCCTGCACTCTTCCCTTTCACCCTGACCATCTCTTCTGTCCCTTTCAGGGGCCTCTACTCATCTCTGAGCTTCTCCTGGTCTCTCTCCATAGCCTTTATTCTTGTTAAGAGCACTTAGAAATTGAGAAATGTTATTACATAACTTAAATTCCTTTTAAGTTCTTTAAAAATGTATCTGTTTTGAAAATATTCAACCTCTTACTAGATACTTTCATCACACATACAGTAATATTGTACCTATGAGAAGTCACATGGGCAGCCTCGATTCTCCCCCATACCCGCCGTGGCTTGCATCCTCTTCTTTGAGAAGGAAGGTGTGTTCCTGGGTGGCAGACCTATGGAGGTGAGGTGGCCCTGGACTGTGAGCCTGAGGGAAGTGATCTGGATCCTGGACAAGTAAGTGGTCACTCACTAGAAGGGCTGTGGTGTAGAGGTTTGTGGGGCATGAGAGCCTTGGAGAGTTCAGTGACAAAGGCTCAGGGTTCCAAGTAACTAATGTCCCAAAGAGCCAGACTGAGAGAGTCTGGAGAGAGAACAGGGTCAAGGTCCAAGAGGGGTGGAGTCTGGTGATAGCTCTTGGTTTACTCAAAGGACAGATACTGAACAGCTGGCACAGGGGTCACTAGAATCACACATGGGCTCAAGAGAAGGGAGGGCTAAATGAACTTGGACCCTGAGGTGCAGCTGCAAGACAGCTCATGGTATAGGTGGATCTCTACCCAGTCCATCCAGGAGTCTATCTTGTCCCTGCTGTGCACCACAGGAGAGGTTGACTCCATATCAAGCTCGCCCTCAGCCACACAATCCAGCCCAAACTGTGGGACACCAGAGTGTCCTCTAATGGACAAGACCTAGAAACTGCACATGTCATCGCTTACTCTCCATTGGTCAGATCATGGGCAGAAGGCCACCTGAGCTGCCGTGGTGCAGGGGACACTGCGCACTGCACTGCAGTCTCAGGGGAGCCTCAGCCGTCAGAAAAGAAGTGCAACAAGAAGAAGGAAAAGGCCCATGTGGAAATCTCAAACATTCCTCTCAAACCACAATAAAGAAAACACACTTTAAAAGAGATGATAAAAACCAGAAGGAGGGGGCTGGTGAGATGGCTCAGCGGTTAAGAGCACCGCCTGCTCTTCCAAAGGTCCTGAGTTCAAATCCCAGCAACCACATGGTGGCTCACAACCATCTGTAACAAGATCTGATGCCCTCTTCTGGAGTGTCTGAAGACAGCTACAGTGTACTTATATATAATAAAAAGAAAGAAAGAAAGAAAGAAAGAAAGAAAGAAAGAAAGAAAGAAAGAAAGAAAGAAAAAAACCCAGAAGGAAATTACCACTTGTCTATAGTCAACAATTCAGAAAATATATTGTTTGCAAAAAGCACGCAAAGCATGTCCAGGTCAATTTTCACAAATTTATTCTTTGAAAATTATGGAGCAAGTGTAGCCCTTCTTGTTCATCTTGGCAGATCTCATCCAACTACAGCAGATTTTAAACATCAATAGGCATTAAAGATTCTGATTTTTCCTGGAGTCTGGTAGCAGAGAGAAGAACTCACCAGTCATAAAATGTCACCTCTCAGTCATACAATGTCACCTCTCCTTTCCTTAGCATCCACAGTGGCATGTAAGGCCAAGACCTTGTGATGACTGGACAGATGGTATTCCCAGCATCCTCTCTTTCTAGTCTTGAGCATTTCACCAACGGCACCCATGTGACCCAAAACCAAGAACAGGAAATGTTCACAACCAGAGTCTGATTGTAAGATTGAGAAACATTTGGAAAAACACACAATGAGGTAGAAGAAAAGAGGAGAAGGTCTCTGTGCCATCAATCACAAAGCAGTGGGAAGATGGACAGCTCAGTGGACAGTGAGGCTGGTGAGCCTCAGCTGGGAGCAGTGCAGTGGGCACAGCTCGGGAGCAGCCATGCTGTGGCTCAGTCAGGACGTGAATGCACTCCCCAGCTTGGGAGCTTGGTTCTTAGTGGGGAAGTTGATGGATCTAAGAGCTGGAGTCTGATAAGAGGTCATGAGATCGTCCCATTTCTGTTCTGGTTTCCTGTCTCTCAATGTGCCCTCTCCCTTTAGCAGGGACTGCTGAGAAGGGGTACAGTCAGGGGCTCCCATGTGTTCATGGCTCTGTCCAGCACATTCCCTCCCCAGTCCTCTGAGCTGCATGAAAGAGGAAGAGGTCAGTGAATCAGGCTGTCGTGAACCTCTTTGAGCTCCTGTAACTTCTGCTCCAGGTCCCAAGCTTGCTTCCTCAGCTCTGCAGCAGACTGTGACTTAGCACCCTCATGCAAATGCTTCGAGTCTTCCACAAGGCTGACCAGATCCAGCAGGAGGAAGAAACCTGCAGTGGCTGCACCCATGATTCGGGCTCCTTTGGTCATTGCCAGAGCAGTACCTCCAAAGGCTTTATGCACCTGTTTAGTGTTTCTGGCAGATATCTTCCCTGTGGTCATGAGACGCTTGGCATTATTTGCTAGGCGAGGGTTGGCTTTGGCCAGCTGAATGGCTTTCATGCTCTTCTGGATGCCTTGTATTCTCCGGATGGAATTTGTAGATACAGAAACAAGTCTGGGGCCACTCTGACCCAAAACATCTTTCATGCTCTTCATTGTGTCTTTGTTGGTTGGAGCCAGCTTGCTGGCTTCATCTTCAGCAGACACCATACTTACCTTTTCCACAATGCTTGTGGAAACACTAGTCACAGCGGCTGCTGCCCCCAGCCCCAAGCCAGTGGCTGACAGTGCCAGACTGACTCCTGCTGTCACAGGTGCCAGAGCCAGACCAAGGATGGTCAGGACTCCAGACACAGCAGAGCTGGAGCTGGCCACCACCCGTGAGATGGTGCAGTCCCTGTGCACCTTCTCAACCCTGTCTGCCAGGGCGTGGAGCTTCCTGATGCTCTCCTCTAGCTCCAGTTTCACCTGACGATAAGCATCCAAGAACCTTGCCTTGTGCCACAGGTCATTTTGGATCTCTTCTTTATCTCCTGTATCACTATCTTCATCTTCTCTATTACTATTTTCATCTTCTATATCACTAACTTCATCTTCTGCATCACTATCTTCATCTTCTGCATCATTATCTTCATCTTCTACATCAGTATCAGCTACACTCTCACCAAGATCTTCACTCAAGGAATCTTCCTCTTTCCTGTAACAGGAGAGACAGCTTATAAAGTAAGATCTGTCCTGTGGGAACCACAGAGCATCATTTTTTGTGAAGCACAGGAGAATGTTACAGCTGTATAAACTCTTTCTTACTGAGATGAGCATGCTTGACAAATCACACCATTCTCAGTTCCTAAGGACACAGTAAGTTCAAAACCTTATATAATTGTCCTTTTATTTTTTTTAAGATTATGTTTTTATTTATTTTATGTGTATGAGTACACTGTCATGGTCTTTTTTTTATTTTTTATTTTTTGGTTTTTCGAGACAGGGTTTCTCTGTGTAGCCCTGACTGTCCTGGAACTCACTCTGTAGACCAGGCTGGCCTCGAACTCAGAAATCCACCTGCCTCTGCCTCCCAAATGCTGGGATTAAAGGCGTGCGCCACCACTGTCATGGTCTTTAGATATACCAGAAAAGGGCATCTGATCCCATTACAGATGGTTGTGAGCCACCATGTGGTTGCTGGGAATTGAACTCAGGACCTCTGGAAGAGCAGTCAGTACTCTTAACCACTGAGCCATTACTCCAGCCCTGTCCTTTTAATTTGTCTTATGTGTATGAGTGCTTCATCTGCACGTTTGTCTGGGTACCATATTCACTCCTGAGGCCCGTGGAGGGCAGAAGATGGAAGGCATCAGATCCCTGGAATTGGAATCCCAACAGTCCTGAGCCATCATGAGGGGGCTGGGCACTGACAGACTCAGTCATCTGGAGGAGTGTGCTCCTCATCGCTGAGCCACTTGTCCTGTCTGCCAGCACACCCTTTTATTGCTAGACATTTAAAATGGGAGCCTTCCCCTCAGGGTCAATGTCACCATTACCAAAACACTTCTCTGTAGGAACTCTATACAAAAAGAGAGAAGTTAGAGAAAAAAAAAATCTTTTCATTTAAGGAACATTAGAGTTCACCGAAGAATTCACGTCCCTCAAGAATAGCAGTCTCCTGGCCACAGCTGCTGGAACATGACCTGTCTGCTCTACATTGTCCTGCTGACCAGGAGTGTCCATGTTTGCCTGGAGCCTTGTGCTGTGAGACTCTGCAAATTGCACATCTCTAAGAGAGAAACGTATATAGGACCTTCTTTGAAGCTTGAGGTCTTTTTTGCACTGCAGTGGTGTGTACTCCTGAGCTGATGTGATATCTCACAGCTAAGATCTGTCCACTCAAAACACAGCACATAGATTTCCCTTCCAGCTGTGAGTAAAGGTAAAGAAACATGAGTGGATTCCACATTCACATGTGGAAAGTCCCCATTCACATGTGGGGAATCCCCGTTTACATGTGGGGAATCTCCGTTCACATGTTGGGAATCCCCATTCACATGTGGGGAATCCTCATTCACATAGGCTCCTTCCCTAAGGCATCTCACTGTGCCTCTGTAAAAGATTAAGTAACAGGGAATTGAGAATTCAAAACACACAGGTTCCTAAGCACTTCCATTAAGGAATTCTCAGCCTGAGAAAGGTGTGGTGTGATGGGGATTTTGCTGTCTGTCACCTCTGACCCCAGAGACATTGAAGGCATGCACTTCCATGGTGAAAAAAGACCCTGATCACTCACTGGAACTGTGCATTTGATGAAGGCCCAGCAAACTTCTAGACACTGAAGTCAGGTCGACAAGATTTTTGTTCCTTGAGAAAACTTTAACTCTTCTAAACTGTTTCCCCAGTATGGATGGACCCTGGCTTTCTGTGCTCTTCCTGTGTATCTTATGCTTGCCCTGTGCAGACTTGTCAAGAATCCTAAGTCAGGTTGTGAGAACACACTACCTTTGATGCTTAACCTCCATCAGGTTCCCATGCTCAGCCTTTGGTGGGATTGGCCTTGGCTTTCCTCAGGAGGAGTCCCATGAGGTCAGCTTCACAATGTCCCTAATGTCACTACTCTCTGCTCTCTACTGCCTGTCACTCAGCTCATCTGCTGTGAGGCTCCAGCTGAGGAACTGACAGACTTGTTGTGTCTTTTGTCTTAGAGCAGCAGGCCTGAACTGTGCCTTCCTGCCTGTGGTAACGTGTATCAGATTAACTGTTCTTTCCCATGGGAGCTTTCTTGGTGTGTGACACTCCATGTGGCCTCTCCCACGAGGCATTGTGTCTTGAGGACAACAGAAGATTCTGCTTAAGTCTTAGAAGGAGCTGTGCAGTCATGATACATGCCTGTATTCCCAGCATTTGGGAGGCAGAGGCAGGCAGATTTCTGAGTTTGAGGCCAGCCTGGTCTACCAAGTGAGTTCCAGGACAGCTAGGACTGCACAGAGAAACCCTACTTCTAAAAACCAACCAACCAACCAACCAACCAACCAACCAACCAACCAACCAACCAAACCAAAAAAACAAAACAAAACAAAACAAAACAAAACAAAACAAAACAAAACCTTTGAAGGGACCTGAGGATGTGGCTAAGTTGGTACAGTGTTTGTCACACAAACAGGAGGACCCAAGTTCAGTCTTCTAGAGGCCACATTGGAAAGCCAGGTTCAGGGCCTGGGCCTGTCATCCTTGCTTGGGGATGCAGAGTCAGTAGGGTCCTCATGCTCTCTGGTCAGCCAATCTGGTCACAGTGATGAGTTCCAGGTAAATAAATATACTTGTTATTGTAATGGGCTTGAGAGAGTTTCTTTATTCAGAATGCATGGTTCTCTTGCAGAAAAAGTGAGTTCAGGTCTCAGCACCTACAGTTGGTGGCTCACAGCTGTAGGGGTCTCGTGTCTTCTTGGGCCTTCATGTACTATGGATTTGAGTATACTATGGGTTAGGGAGCTTACACACCCTCACTTAATTTCAATACTGTGGGTCCTTAAAATTCCATCTCCAAACACAGTCACCAGGGTTAAGGCTTTTACCAATGAGTTTAAGGGTACAACTCAGTCCCTAACACTAGTGACATCATTGAAATAGCCTCTGTGGCAGGTCTTCAGGCATACACTTAATCAGCTTGTCCCTGAATATTCAATATCTTGTGCATGATCCTCTAATCATGTTTTTCCCCCTTCCTATCTAGAGAGAAAAGGGCTTTATTGGGTCATTGGCTGAGTACCTCTCGATCTTGTCCTGCAGGTCATTTTGGAGATTATCTTCATCTTCTCCATCAGGATCTGCAAAGATCTCAGCAAGAGCTTCTCGCAAGGCAGCTTCCTCTTCCCTGTAATAGGAGAGACTGACTGATACAGGAAGACTGCTTGTAAAATAAACTCACCCACATGCAAAAAGCACATATGCACATGCACAATGCACATGTACACACACACAGAGACTTTAAAAGCTAACTTTTGATGAACACCTACTGTGTGCAGGCTGCCTACTGTGTACTGGACATATGTTGGGCTCTCCACATGCATTATCTTATTATTCTCACAATGCCAGTCAACAGTAACCAAATAAAGAAGAAGGTAATGAACTAACTTCCTGTGGTCACAGGAATGCCGATGGCAGGAATAGTTTTGTTCCCTGTGGCTCCTGCCATCTCCCCCCAGGCAGAGGCTCTTTCCTGGTAGAGAACATGGTGAGGGAAATATTTGATGAGAAGAGACACCCTGAACCCTAACTACTTGGTCTGTCTGGAGAGAGTATTCTTGCCCAGAACAAGCCAACCAGGCCTGAACCCTGGTACTGCAGGCATCCCTCAGGGAGGCGACCTGGACAAATCAACTTCTGCCACAAACTGTTTCCAGGTTTCCTCTTCTGTCAGCAGGAGCTGCAGGTCCTCTGTGCTCCATGTGTCCAGGAGGTAGTTAACCACACTCTCAACAAAGCATTCTCTGTCTAGATGAGAAGGAAACATATATGGTTAGAGGACAGTGCACAAGAGTTTGAATGGGCCAGGGGCATGTTGGGTAATTGCTTGTCTGAGCCCTTGTCATGTTGAGGATTTTAATGGTGTCACTAGTGTTAGGGACTGAGTGTGTCCTTAAACTCATTTTTTTTGTTTGTTTGTTTTTTTCGAGACAGGGTTTCTCTGTGTAGTCCTGGAACTCACTCTATAGTCCAGGTTGGCCTCGAACTCAGAAATCTGCCTACTTCTGCCTCCCAAGTGCTGGGATTAAAGGTGTGCACCACCATGCCCGGCTCCTTAAACTCATTTGTAAAAGCTCTAACCCTGGTGACTCTATTTAGAAACAGAACCTTTAAGGACACATAATATTGATATTAAGGGAGGGTGTGTGCGAGCTCTTGTTAGCACTCTTACAGAAACAGGAAGAAACTGCCCTCCCTTCTCCCTCCTTCTCTTTCTTCCCCCTGTCTGTTTTCTCTTTTCCTGCCCCTGTCCCTCTGTCCGGGCACACACACAGGACATGGGAACTATCTGCCAAGCAGGAAGAGAGTTCTATCCAGGGCCAACCTGCTGCCCTTTGGTTGTGTGTGTCAGAGTCCAGAGCACTGAGAGAAGAGAACTTTTCTTGATAAGCCACCTGCCCAGTGGCCTTTTCGATGACATCCTGAGGAGGCTAATGCACCTGGGAGGTGTCCTGGGACTTTGCAGGGATTGGTGTCTCTTTCATTTGAGAACAATGAGGACGTGAGCCTGTCAGCCCCGGAAGAGGGGAAATCCCGGCGATAGCTGCCTTTTAGTGCCTGAATGTGGACTCACATCTTTCTCCTTACTTCTATTTTGTATATATGAATGTTTGCCGAGTTTATGTGTGTGCACCATGTGTGTGCCCGGAGCCCATGGAGGCCATTGGATCCTGTGTAGTTGCAGTTTACAGACTGTGAGCCTGATGTGGGTGTTGGGAACTGAACCCAGGTCCTCTGCGGAAGCAGCAAGTGCTCTTAACCACTGAGTCATTCTCCAGCCCCATATGTGACCTCCAACACAGGAATAGTCAGTCTTTAATCCCAAATTTCAACATCAGTGGATTAATAAATATCTAGGAGTTCAGTAACCCTTATCTGAGGGTTGTGAGGGGGTTCTCCATCTAATCAGAGAGTAATGCCTGAGCTAATGAGGTTCACAGACTGAGAGGAGGCACCATGGGAAGTGGGCCCTGCTAGAGTCTGGAGTGCTCTGGGCGTGTCTCTGAGGGTGATGGCCAATGTCTTGTTTTGGCTGTTTTTGTCACTGCTTTGTCTGTTTCTGCGTTATGTCTGCCATGATGTGAACTGATAACTTTTCCTCCTGCCTTTTTGCATCCCTGGAATTACCAAATCACACAACATTGTAAGCATAATAAATCTCTTCTTATTAGTCACAACAACGATAAAAGCAAGTAACACCAGCTTTAAAAACCATGAATGGGGGGCTGGAGAGATGGCTCAGCAGTTAAGGGCACTGACTGCTCTTCTGAAGGTCCTGAGTTCAATACCCAGCAACCACATGGTGGCTCACAACCATCCATAATGAGATTGATGCCCTCTTCTGGGGTGTCTGAAGACAACTTCAGGGAGCAGGGCCAGAATGAGCAGGTCCTGAGCAAGAGCTGGAGAGTTGGCTCAGCAGTTAAGAGCACTGACTGCTCTCCTGGATGTCCTGAATTCAAATCCCAGCAACCACACAGTCTCTCACAACCATCTGTAATGGGATCAAATGTCCTCTTGTGGTGTGTCTGAAGACAGAGACCAAGTACACACACAATAAATAAATAAATAAATAAACAAACAAACAAATAAATAAATCTTTAAAAACTCTGAATGCATGGTTGAATGAATGGTCTATAGAGCCGACAGAAGAATTTTAAACATGAAAGGAGCCTGGCATAGTGGTGCATGCTTTTAATCCAGAAGTTGGGAGGCTGGAGCAGGGGGATCTCTGTGAGTTTGAGGCCAGGCTTCCCATCAGAATGAGTTCCATCACACCCATCAACCTCAGAGACACCCCCAGCGCATTCATGAGTCCAGCAGGGCCCACCTGCCATGGTACTTCCACTCAGTCTGTGAACCTCTCATTAGCTCAAGCATTTAAGCTCTGATTAGATGGAGAAGCTCCCTCCCAACCCCCAGCTAAGGGCTACTGAACTCCTAGATATTTATTTATCCAGTGCTATTGACATTTAGGATTAAAATGTGACCATTCCCGCATTGAAGGCCACATTTAAAACTGAACAATAACTCAGGCTGGAGACAGGTACGCTGCCTCCTCAAGGACTATGCCCCAGGCTCAGCTAATAGGAAGCCACCTTGAGAGGGATAGAGCTGCCTGCCTGTAATTTGGCTCCCTCTCTCCTTCCCTCCCTCTTTCTTCTCCTGGCTTCCATTTTTCAGGCTGGGTATTGAGGAGGTGACTCCTGGGAATTTACCCAAGACAAAGTGAGGAAGGGGAGCCACTGTGACCCAGGACTGGGAAACTCTCTGTGCTCCCCTTGGGGTTCTCATCTGTATCTTTGACTCCCCAACAGGCACTCAGCACAGAGGCTCTGGCAGTTGTAGGTCAGGTGCAGGAGTGGGGTAAAAGACTGCTTACCTGGGGTGCCCATAACAGCTGCTAGGTCTAGGTGTCAGGCAGAGGACTTGACAGGTGTTCCTTTCAGCTCACCAGGTGTCCAGGCTACAGGAGGAAAAAGCAATTCCCACATCTTAGTCATTTGGGACCCACAGTCCTCTCAAGGGTGGCTCACAAGGAACAAAAAACCTACAGTTTTCTGTTTCCCTGGGCTTTGTCTTATTATGAAGGCTCCCTTGGGCTAGTTCACTGACCCCAAGGATTGAGACCAGGAGAATTGCCATGTCATGGGGCAGGAAGAGAAAGAGAATGGGCATGCTTGCAGAGAAAGAAGAGGAGAAGAAGAACTCTGTCACTGTTATTAAATGAAGTTGACCTGTGGCTTCAGCCCTGCTACCTTCTCCCCAGTCAAGTCAGAGGACCCCTGTCCTGTTGGAGACACTGAAGAAGGCATCAGCTTAGGAGAAAGGGCTGACTCTGAACACAAAAAGAGATGGAGAGGAATGTTCCCGTAGCCATATGCAGGAGGAAACTATGTATTTATTAATGGTTACTTTGTATACTCATTGTTGGGAAGAGATACCAAGGCCAGGACAAGGCTTTAAGCAGGGCAGTGGTGGCACATGCTTTTAATCCCAGCACTTGGGAGGCAGAGGCAGAGGTAGGAGGATTTCTGAGTTCAAGGCCAGCCTGGTCTACAGAGTGAGTTCCAGGACAGCCAGGGCTATACAGAGAAACTCTGGGGGGAGAAAGAAAGAAAGAAAGAAAGAAAGAAAGAAAGAAAGAAAGGAAGGAAGGAAGGAAGGAAGGAAGGAAGGAAGAAAGAAAGAAAGAAAGAAAGAAAGAAAGAAAGAAAGAAAGAAAGAAAGAAAGAAAGAAAGAAAGCATTTAACTGAGGCTTGCTTACAGCTTCAGAGGTTTATCATCATGGTGGGAAACATGGTGGCTTGGAGGCAGACAGGGTGTTAGGGAAGTGGAGAGTTGTAATCCAGATCCACAGACAGCAGGAAGAAAGAGACACTGGACCTGGCCTGGGCTTTTGAAAGCTCAAAGCCCACCTCTAGTGACACACTCCAACAAGACCACCCTTCCTAATTCCTCCCAAGTATCTCCACACTCTAGTAGCCCATGGTGGCCTTTCCTAGTCAAGCCACAACCCTTACTCTCTGTGATGCTCTGGGTTCCTTACTCTTATGTAATGAAGTCCTTACATTTAGCTAATGTGTGTGACTATTCTGTGTTGACAGAGTGAGACTTTGAACCTGGGACTTTCTAATCCATATCTCACTTTCAGATGAGCAAGCTCCACTGTCTAAAAATACACCACATTCACTCAAGTTTGTATTACACATTTGTGTTGTAGTGTGTGTGTGCTATAAACGGCTCTTCTGTATCCACAGCACTGCCTTGTGCCAAGTACCAGGTCCTCAGTTTAGCAAATACATTGGCGTAACCTGTGGCTTCTCAGGGAGCACACCCTCCTAGCTTCTGTGATATCCTGTCCCATCAGGTCCTAGAGTCCTCCCTGGTCCCTGCCCTGCTGTGGGCTGCCCTGGAATCCTGCTTGTCTCCATGACTCCTGGACCTCATCATATGTAAATACTAATACAGAGAATGTTCTCAATCCTGTCAGTGCCTGCATTTGAGATTCTTCTTATGTTATTTGTATAAGGAGATAACTGGGTTAAAGAGCGTTCACATCTGAACACAGGCCGTGTTTGAGAGTGTTCACTCCTTCATTCTCTCCAGTGATCAGGTGATTTTGCAGAAGGGGCGGATCTCACAAAAACAGAAACAGAAACTGCACTGAGATTGCTGTGGAAGCTAAGGAAGAAGGAAAGAAACTGCAGTTAGCAGTATTGGGAGAAGGCCCCAGCCCCTCCTCCTGGGACCAAACTTAACTGAGAGTGAATGTACGTGTTGCTATGGTGAGAGCTGAAGAAGGTGGTGACTCAGACTCAGGACCACTCTCCACCCTTCTAACCCATAACCCCCTTTTCTTGCCAAAGCTCTCCAAGTGTCCATGTAGCCTCGTCTGGCCTCACATGTACTGTGTCGGCTGAGAGAACCTTGAACTCCTATACCACCCAAGTGCCAGAATAGCAGCTGTGGTTTCCCCCATCCCCCACCTCGCTCAAGCTTTCTCATACTCACATGAAGTCAAAAGATGATAGGAAGAGAATCTTTTAAAAAACAGAAGAGCAGGTCAGAGTCTGAGACATGGCATGGATTCTGCAGTCCCCTCCCCAAAGGGAAACCAAAGTCAGCTCCTGAGACCCAGACTCCTGTTCAATGCTGCTAATAGGGACTTGGGACTTTAGGGGACAGGGGTGGAGTCATCTCATTATTGGCAAGTAAAAAAAAAAATCATATAAATTCAAAAATGCAGCCGGGCAGTGGTGGCGCATGCCTGTAATCCTAGCACTTGGGAGGCAGAGGCAGCCTGATTTCTGAGTTCGAGGACAGCCTGGTCTACAGAGTGAGTTCCAGGACAGCCAGGGCTATACAGAGAAACCCTGTCTCAGAAAAACTAAAACAAACAAAAAATAATAAAAAAATAAATACAAAGATGCACTTTAAAGCTCATGCAGTGGCCAAAGAATTTATATGTTGGGAAGAGGCCTATTGATCCTGCTCTTGGGGCACATCTCTGCTGTAGCTGTCAGGTTGTGGAATTTTATAGGACAGTCACCACACCCCACCAGGACTGTCGGATGCCCAGGTGGGGCCACACATCCACATGTCTAGCAGGCAGCAGAGTGAGTAGAGGAAACCTTGTGCTGGGGTCTGAGGCGTAGCTCAGACTAGCTTGCTGTAAAGCCATAGTGGGGTAGGGAGGATTGACCATCTGTCTTCATCAGGGTTCTCTAGAGTAACAGAGCTTACAGAAGGCATCTCTCTCTGTATATAGAATCATTAATATAGATTCATGAATGAGAATGAACTCACAGGCTCTGGTTTAGCTAGTCCAACAAAGGTTGTCTCATGCATGGAAGGTTGGAGTCTCCAGGAGTTGCTCAGTCCACAAGGCTGGATGTCTCAGCTGGTTTTCAGTACACTCTGGAATCCTGGTGCCATTGTAGAAACGGACTTGCTAGTGAGGTGTGGCAAGCCGGCAAAGAGCAAAAGCTTCCTTCTTCCAGTTCTTATGTAAGCTTCCAGCAGGTGGGGCCCAGATTAGAAGCTGGCCTTACCTTCTCAATTGGTGTGTCTTAATAGCCATCATAGCACCAAAACAGAGTCCACAGCATACATGGGTGCTGTGCCACCTAGAGGCAAAAACTATTAGGACATAAACACTTTTGGAAACGTGTGTGATGAACTTTGAAATACAGCTGTATGGAGCTAAGTGTGATCAGGAACTATGTGTGCGTCTGCATATAGGTTCACTGTGTTAGCATGTTGTTTAAACTGGTTCAAGGAAGAAATTTAAATGATTTCCACGATCTATACTCCAAGTCCTCCATAGTTGTGGGATCCAGAATGAGTGGCCTGGTTTCTTCCCTCTGAGCACCTCCAGGATCAGAGACCAGCACAAGTTTCCTGGGACCTAGTTTCCCTTCTAGTTTCTGGCATGCATGTGACAGCCGAAGAGACCAGATATCTGCTAGGGATGAGCAGGGCAGCCAGGCTGAACTTTATTTATCAGATGGTAAAGGGATATTCCAAGAGGAAAATTGCAGTACATAATGCCACAGCTCTGATTTTGACTTTAAAGGTGAAAATGTTATTTTCCAGTAGTCCAAAGTTTCTAGAATATTCTTTTCTTGTACAGGCATATAGGTGGCCCCTACCTGGACTCTGCCCTTCTTTTCTTTTCTTTTCTTTTCTTTTCTTTTCTTTTCTTTCCCTTTCCCTTTCCCTTTCTTTCTTTCTTTCTTTCTTTCTTTCTTTCTTTCTTTCTTAGATTTAGTTATTTACTATAAATGAATTTATGAAATTCTTAGGCAAATGGACATATCTGGAGGCTATTATCCTGAGTGAGGTAACCCAACCACAAAAGAACAGACATGATATGCATTCACTGATAAGTGGATATTAGCCCAGAAATTTCGAATACCCAAGATACAATTTGCAAGACACATGAAAATGAAGAAGAAGGAAGACCAACATGTGGATACTTTGTTCTTTCTTAGAATTTGGAACAAAATACACATGGAAGGAGTTACAGAGACAAAGTTCAGAGCAGAGCCTGAAGGAATGGCCATCCAGAGACTGCCCCACTTGGAGATCCATCCCATAAACGACCACCAAACCCAGACACTAGGCAGATGCCAAGAAGAGCCTGCTGACAGGAGCCTGATAAGGCTGTCTCCTGTGGGGCTCTGCCAGTGCCTGGCAAATACAGAAGTGGATGCTCACAGTAATCCATTGGACGTAGCACAAGGTTCCCAATGAAGGAGCCAGAGAAATACCCAGGGAGCTGAAGGGGACTGAAGCCCCATAAAAGGAACATCAATATGAACTAACCAGTATCCTCAGAGCTCTTTGGAACCATACCACCAGTCAAAGAACACATGGTGGAACTTGTGGCTCTAGCTGTATATGTAGCAGAGGATGGCCTAGTAGGTCATCAAAGGGAGGAGATGCCCTTGGTCCTGTGAAGGCTCTATTCCCCAATATAGGGGAATGACAGGACCAGGAATGGGAGTAGGTGGGTTGGGGAGCAGGGGGAGGAATGAGGGAGGGTGGATTTTTGGAGGGGAAGCTAGGAAAGGGGATAACATTTGAAATGTAAATAAAGAAAATATCTAATAAAAAAGGAGAGAGAGAGAAAAAATAAGTACACCATAGCTGACTTCAGACAGACCAGAGGAGGGCATCAAATCTCATTACAGATGTTTGTGAGCCACCATGTGGTTGTTGGGATTTGAACTCAGGACCTATAGATGAGCAGTCAGTTTTCTTAACTGCTGAGCCATCTCTCTAGCCCACCCTTTGTTCTTTCAAACACACCACAGCACAGTTCACAGGACTGTGCACCTCCTCCCTGTACCCACACTGACAGCCTTTCCCATCCAGTCACTCAGAACACCCTCTGTCTCCCTTCTACAGCCCCACAGACTGAAGAGAGGCTCTCTAAGGTCAGGGGTGAAGGCTTGACATCCACCTACTTAGCTTCCTTCAGTCTTTTCTGGGCCTCACTTTCCCCTGTGGAACCTGGCATACAGACACATACTCAGTGAGAGAATTGGTCCAAACTCTGGGTTCTTGGAGTCTCACAAGGCCACATGTGCCACCATGCTATTTTTCACTCAGCAATACCTTAGGGACATTCCCAGGGTGGTCACGACACAAGGATGTGTGGACTCTGGGTTCACTCTCTCCCCACCCTATAGTCTTCAAATCCTCGATCCCCAGAGGGCACCCAGAGCAGCCACATTCCCTCCCAGGTTCCCTAGCAATATATGAGGCTGACTGGAACTAAGTTGACCTCCTTGGTGGTGCCATCTGAGGAGTTTCCTGCAGTTTCTTTTGCTTAGGGATGAGGAAGGGAAAACCTAACCGGATTCCAACCAGATGCAAATTCATCTCTAGGCTGCTGAACCTGTGACCTGGGCCAATGCCTAGGAGTCCTTCCTTTTTAGAGTAGCTGTGAGCCTGGGCAGAATTATCTAGTTAAGGAAGAAGCTTTTCCGGCTGAGGTAGATGGAACACAGTGGTCCTTAGCAGTATGTTCTGTTCCAGGTGTGCACCAGAATTGCAACCAGAGGTAAGCTCTGGACTGATATCTCAGCCCATAAAGGCAAGTGAGAGTCATTCCTGATGAGCAGTTGAGGACCCAGAGGACATCCCAGACAAGCTACTGTCTGGCACCAGGCTCAGCAGCGTCCTCATTAGAGTCAGAGGAGTGACCTCTCATTGCTGGATGCAGCTCTGTGGTCTCAGCTGCACTGACTGTGGGACTCTGTGGATCACTTCCCAGCTCTCCTGGGCCTGGTCCCTCTTCCATACACAAGCCATTGCCCGGGCCCTCACCTGGCTTTTTGGTGCAGAGACCTTGACTCAGTGTTCAGGAACAAAATGTGGACAGTGCAGATAACAGTTTCTAGAAGGGATCCCCTACTGACCTTCCCAAGAGGCTCATAAGCTCATTAGAACATCAATAACTGGAGAGGTTGGAGTGTTGCAGATCAAGATCCTAATTACAGTTGTTTCTGATCATCTTTATTGCCCTGAATTGTTCCTTGTTACCTCTGCATTGCCCTTAACATCCAGAGACTAACAGATAAAAATCTTTTGTGGTCTATTAACTTTTTTTTTTGCGTGTGTCATAACTTTAATAGTGTTACTTCTTTATATAAAAGAAAATGTATCACCCACTCCTCTGAAATGTTACTGTACAATAACATTAATTGAAAAATTAGTCATTTATGAGAGGTTGGTTGTTGTGGGGAAGGACATTCTTGGGCTTTTCAGAGACCCTGGTCGATCTACACAGAAGGAATATGTCTCCATGTTTGAAACCAGGAACTTTGTTTGGCAAGCATATAATGGTCCGGGATCAGGGCTTTTGGGAGCTGCAGTTTTGGATGTCCCTGCCAAGGACTGTGGTTTTCAGTTCCCAATGCTTCTGTATTTGGTCTACCATGCATTTAAATATCCTGTGATTCCTTTGTATCACATTAATTTATTAGCTTCCTCTTGATGTCATTCATTTGTCCCGAAAACTGTATACAAGATACTCGTCTTAATGAATGTGCTGGCATGATCTGACATGATTTATCTGCTCATGCAAAATTCCTGATCCTAGCCGGGCGTGGTGGCGCACTCCTTTAATCCCAGCACTCTGGGAGGCAGAGGCAGGCAGATTTCTGAGTTCGAGGCCAGCCTGGTCTACAAAGTGAGTTCCAGGACAGCCAGGGCTATACAGAGAAACCCTGTCTCGAAAAACCAAAAAAAAAAAAAAAATTCCTGATCCTAGTTTTCCATCTGTCTTAGTCAGGGTTTCTATTCCTGCACAAACATCATGACCATGAAGCAAGTTGGTGAGGAAAGGGTTTATTCAGCTTACACTTCCATCAAAGTTCACCATCAAAGGAAGTCAGGACTGGAACTCAAGCAGGAGCTGATGCAGAGGCCATGGAGGGATGTTCTTTACTGGCTTGCTTGATTCCCCTGGCTT
Source organism: Mus minutoides (assembly GCA_902729485.2). NCBI lineage: Eukaryota > Metazoa > Chordata > Mammalia > Rodentia > Muridae > Mus > Mus minutoides. The sequence continues at coordinate 586,628 of LR750083.1, read as the reverse complement.
TCTCAGCCTGCTCTCTTATAGAACCCAAGACTACCAGCCCAGAGTTGGCACCACCCACAAGGGGACCTCCCTGCTTGATTATGAATTGAGAAAATGCCTTACAGCTGGATCTCGTGGAGGCATTTCCCCAACTGAAGCTCCTTTCTCTGTGATAACTCCAGCCTGTGTCAAGTTGACACACAAAACCAGCAGTTCACCATCTTCTTTTATTTCTTCTTGATGTATTGTAAGACCCAGAGGGAATCCTCCCACTCAAGTCTCGGGATGGCGTACACCCAAGGAATGAGGAGAGACCATCTTGATGCAAAAACACATGAGGCCGTTTATTTACGGAGCTCGGGGAGCGATATGTATCTCTTGCAGGGAGACAGAGGAATCACCCTTGAGGCTTGAAAGCTAGGGGTTTATATAGAGGAAGGGTCGGGGTAAGGATAGAAATTGGTGTGGTTACACATGATTAATCATTTTAAACATCAGCAGCTTATTCATCAGCAAGCAGTACGTGCAGGTGTCAGCACTCTGAAAGGCATGGGGGTGCTTATCTGGGGTAGTAGAGCGGCATCTGGCTATTCTTAAACCAAACCATATAAGGAAGACAAAGAAGGCAAAGAGGAGACAGCTGACGAGCTAACCAGTTCCTGGAACAACTTGACAGCTTTTATGTAGACATGTCCCTCCTCAAGCCTATCCTGTAATGTACTTTGCCCTACACCTGTAACTCATCAGGCTTTCCAGCACAAATTTTGAATTCAAATTTAATTTTCTTTTCTTACAGTATTAACTTATCAGACCCCTAGGTTCACCAACCGGCAAGCTAACAATGTCATCAGCTGGCCAATGTCATCAGCTGGCATCTGAGGCCTGTAGCTGAGATTTACCTCTCTGCTTGGCTGTAACTGTCTCTGATGTCTCCACAAGTGTATCAAAAAAGTGCTCTGATAGATAACATTCTTTCTTCCTTTACTACAAAAGCATCATGAGATGGTTAATCACTATGTTGGAAGACGGACTTCGGGTTAACCTAAATCTGCCTTCTGTGTCTGTGATCACTCAGAATAAATAAAGTCTTTTTTTTTTTTTTTTTTTTTTTTTTTAGTTTTTTGAGACTGGGTTTCTCTGTGTAGCCCTGGCTGTCCTGGAACTCACTCTGTAGACCAGGCTGGCCTCGGACTCAGAAATCAGCCTGCCTCTGCCTCCCAAGTGCTGGGATTAAAGGAGTGCACCACCACAGTTTATCCCCTTTGACCTGAGCATTGTTTTTGTGTTGACAGTGGTAATGAGCAGCTGCCTCTGACCCTAGCCTTGGGACTTGCTGTCAGTTGTTGTGTTTTTCAGTTACTGCCCCAGGGGTAGAGGAGGGGGTTCAGGCACACTGTCCATCTGGGCTCCATAATCCACAGGAACAAAACACTGAAGAGAAAGGTGGGAGGGGAGGGGTACCTGTCCACACAGACATGGCACCTCCCGAGGGAGCTTTGCCATGCTGTCCTAGAGCTTCCATGGAGGTGACAGTACCATATCTGGTGCTCTTGTGAAGGCCCCAGGCTGGCCTCCAGCGGTTACAGGCAATGCTGAGAGTTTCGAGGATCCCTGTTGAAGTTTCTAGGTTCTCCTGCCCCAGGACAAAGAACCGAATCAAACACATGGTGAGGAACAATAGAAATGGTTTATTTAGGGGATAATGACATGCCTGAGGATGGGCGTGGGCTGGGGAGCACAGGCTCTAAATAAAGCACAAGGATGGGGCTCATGATGTGTTTACAGAGCACACATCTTTCTCTCTGGTTGGCGTTTTGTGGGGTCTTGTTTGCCGCAGCTCAGAGAGGGAGGGCTTTCTAGTCTTTCTTTTAACTGGCTTCTTCCGGGTTTAGTCCAGAGTTGAGTCTTCCCAGTCCCTCTTGTAGCACACACATTCTTTGGTTCCTCCTCACTGGCACCAGGGGGTCTCACCTGATTGTGCTGTGTTCAGCAGCAGGCCTGCACACTCGGTCCCTGGGACCTGACTGCAGTCTTGCTCTCCCTCTAACAGGGCCTCCATTATCCCTACCTCTGTCCAGGTCCTCTCTCTTGACCTCTGCATGTCTTGGGGATGGGGTGACCGACTGGGGCCTGATCAGATTGTCTCGTAGAATTCGATGAGCCCCTCCAGCTTCTCCTCCAGCTCCCGAGCCAGCTTCCTCAGTGCGTCAGCTGCAGACCCTTCGTACAAATGCTTTGACTCTTTGACAAGGCTGTTCACGTCACGCCAGAGGGCAGCACCTGCGGTGGTGGCACGTTGGATCCGGGCCTCATTGCTCATTGCCAGAGGGGTTCCTTTCAGACTGGCCCGCACCTGCATAGCCCGTTGGGCAGAGATGCTTCCTGTGGTGGCGAGGATCCTGGCATCTTCTTCTAAGCTAGGGTTGGCTCTAACCAGCCTGAGGGCATTCATATGCTGCTCAAGAGCTTCCAGGTCACTGGTGATATCTCTGGTAGCCCGAGGGATCTTGCTGGCAATCCTAGACACACTTGTGCCAGTTGGATCAGCTTCAACTTCATCCAAAACTCTGCTTGTTTCCTCCACGATTGAAGTAGCAACATTAGCCACAGTAGCTGCTACCCCTATCCCCAAGCCAGTTGCTGAGAGCACCAGACTCCCCTCTGCTGTCACAGGTGCCAGAAAGAGACCAAGGAGGCCCAGGATGTCAGAGGCAGCACTGAAGGAGTCAGCCACCACGTTGGAGATGGTGCAGCCCCTGTGTAGTTGAGCTGTGACATCAGCGTGGTTAGCCAGGGCATGGAGCTGGCTGATGTGCCCCACTAGCTCTGCTTTCAAGCGAGGAAATACTTTCAAAAACTTCTCCCTGCCTTTCAGGCCTTTTTGAAGTCGGCTTCTGTCTGCTATGGCCAAGAGCGCTGTCAGATCCCTCAGAGCTTTGTGGAGGGCCACTGCCTTCTCCCTGTAAGATCAGAGGTCAACAGTGTGTATGAGATGGCTTGTGTCTATGTAAACCAGGCCATGTAAAAGAAATCCACCTCATGATGGTCTCTACTATCACAGCCCAGTAAGGATTCTAGGGTTGTGCAGAAGTTCCCCTTTGGTGAGCGATGTTAGGTATTTTTAGCAGGTTTTGTGGTCTTAAAAATGGCATGAGTCATTTTAAGGCTGGGGAGACAGTCAGCTGTGGAAGTGCTCACCCCATATACATGTAAACCTGAGTGCCATCCCAGTGACAGTCAAAAGAGCTGGGCCTGGGTGGCATGGTTTTATAATCTCAGTGCTGGAATAGGTAGAGACAGGTGGATCCTTAGGACCCACTGGCTAACAGGTTAGAATATTTTCCAAGGGCCTTTGAGGAGTGCCTCTAATGCCTTTAACTGGGACTGTCTGGAGTGGGTGTGCCTTCCCCAAGAGAACCAGTCATGCAGGTGTTAAGGGCTGTGCTGGGCATCCCATAGTACTGACCTGGACAACTTGGCCTTCGATACAAATGCCTGCCAGGCTCCATCTTCAGCCAGCAGGCTATGCAGGTATCCACTGCTTGCCATTGTCTGGAGATACCCAGTGGCTCCCTTGATGGTGTGTCTGCTCTCTACATGGAAAAAAAATCAGTGACAGGGTAGAGGAGTTGCCATGGCAGGAAGCATCAGGTTCTTAGTGTCATGTTATGAGTGTTTATCCCATGAAGCTCTGTTGATGTGTTGGTCCCCAGTGTTGTCACCAGCTGAACTGTGTTTTTTGCTTCCTCTGTTCTGGCCGCCAGGCCTGGTATCTATATTTACAGATAAAGTCTCCATGGAAGTGAAATAATTACGATAAACAGTATAAACCTGGCTCCCTAATCCACAGTCCTGGTGGAATGACTCACACTCTCTCCCCTTCCTTCTCCTTCTCTTCCCTCTTTCTTCATATGGATGTCGGCGTCCAGAGCTAAGGGAAAAGACAGACCGTGTTCCAGTCCTCACCCTGTGGTGTTGTGGGACGGGAGCCAAGACGACTCATGCACTGGGGGAGATAGCACATCGCTTTGCAGGGAAATGAACTGTTTTCAGCTTAGAGCAGATAGAGAGTAAAGACTGAGCACAGAGAAGAGGGGGAAACCAGCATGGTCTGCATCCACTGCAGGCATCCAGCACATCAGACACTGGGGTGCCCATACCCTAATGTATGACTTTCAGCCTATATGGTTCTGACCTGTTTTTTTGTTTTTGGTTTTTTTTTTTTTTTTTGTTCAAGAAGAACATTCGGGGGGAAATTGAATTGATATCAGAGTATGTTGAGCACAGTAAGGGTAGATATTGTTTTTGTATTATAGTCACAATGCAAGGCTCAATGTAGATTACAGAGACCCAAATCGTCCTCTTTGGACCAGATTCCAAGAGAAGTCTTTGTTCCTCAACGGAAGCTTTACAGTTTTTAGATTCTCACAGATAAAGCACAGCAGACATTGATCTGCACTGACTTTGGGAGCTGTGACTAAGCCTGGTATCTCAGGCGACACTACATTTTGATAAAGTGTCTCTACCGTATGCCTTAGAGTTCACTGTGATTCTGTGCAGAGGAGAAGACTCCTGGTAGGGCTCTTGCCAAGCACACTTAGCCATGCCTTCGATACTCAGTACCACACAAAACACACAAGCATGTATAATTTTGTCTTTCTCTACCTTTGTTGAGTCCTGCTTCTAGCCAGCTAGACCGTGGGCCTTCTTGGATGAAGGACTCTGTGAACATGGGCCTGGAGGTGTGCAGATGGTGCTGTCCTTCTCTGCTCGAGGCCACCTGAAGTTCCAGGCTGGGAGCCTCCCTTCCGCATCCGTGCACATACTTTCCAAGCACTGCAGCACAGGGGCTCCCAGCCCAGCCTCTTCTGGTGGCTCTCTCACATCTCCTTCACTGGGCCAGACAGAGGTCAGGGCCCCAAGCTCCTCCCCCAGAATCTTCAATTCTCTCCCAGGTTCAGGGTTGGGACCTTGAACCCAGCACAGAGAGATCCCCACTATTGGGGTTTGGTCTGTTGCTATGCATTGTCAATTTAAATATTGGGCCTAGTTGTGTCAAGGAATCATCAAGTGTGTCAAGCAATGCTATGTGACCTTGCTCCTTGATTTAAAACCATTGATGGAATAAAGATGTCGCCAACCTATACCTGGGCAGAAGAGAGGTATGTAGGGTTTCAGTTTCCAGGCTTGGGGTCAGGAGAACCACAAAGAAGGATGGAGAATGTAGAGAGAGGGGAAGATGCCATGGGGTAGGTGAGTCATGAAAACGTTGCAATGAAGTCTGGCCATTGGAGTTAAGAGTGGTCCGGATTGAACATGCAAGTTATAACTCAGGGTTATTGATAGCGAAGTAGATGTTATGGCACAGAGGGCAGGCAACTGTTCTGCTCTCACATTTTAAAGACTTATTATAAATATAAAAATTTTGTGTCTTTTATCTGGGACCCAAATGATCAAAGGTGAGGTTTAATATTAATCCTCTGATTGAGATTAATTAACCCTACAATAACCACAGCCTGCTGCAGCCCCTTTCTTCTTATCCCATAATCAATGTCTCAGGTTTTCTCTGGGCTCTTCCCTCCCTAGAAAAGGCCTCCCTCCTCCATCCATGTGAAGTCTCACACATTGCCTGCCTCTTTCTGGCTGGTTTCTACATTCCCTCCCAGGACTAAATATCATGACTTCCTGGGACAATTTTCTCTGGGCCACCAGTGTCTGCCATGGTCCTGGGAGTAGCCCAGTGTCTATGCCAGAACCAACTAAGTCGGTCTTGTCCTTCTGGGCCTAAGGTGCTCCTGACTTGGGCTCTGGGAGACATTTATTGGACATAGAATCACCAATCTCTTAGGATACTGTCTCGTTAAGGAAAAAAAAAGTGATTGCTTTTTAATTTTCTTCTTTCTCCCACTCTCCATCTTCTCCCAAATTTTCTAGAACACTCTTTGCTTCTACAGGGACAGAAGAGTAATACACCAATCCACACACACCTGAAGTCTAATCATTGACCTCATGATTGACAAACAGGATGTTTATATGATCGTTAACATTTCCCTCCCTGACCCCATGCTGAGACCCCGAATTCACAGGGACCCTTTTCCCTCTTCTCTATCCCTCACAGACTGGACAGAAGGCCAGCAGAGGCCCAAAGGAGGCAGGCCTTGGCCCACCGCTCAGCCTCTTTCACAGACTCTTCAGTATAACACAGCCCCTAGTCTTCAGTCGTCCTGGGTACTGTAAAGACAAGCTCAGAGACAGTTCACGGCATAATCTTTGGGCTTCTGCCAGTTCACATTCATCCCAACCTCATCTTGGCAGCAATAATCCTGGTCCAATGTCAGGATGCTCATAAAAAATGGTGGGTTCTGAGCCTCCTGTTCTCCTCCACATCCCTCTGTTTCTGTATTTCCCCAAGCAGAGGACTCCCATTAATCTGTTTTCTATCTGGGGCCTGCTGTCCAGATCATAGGCATCCCACACCTGAGCTGAGCCCCAGAGCACTTGGTTATCCATTGGAGGGATTGCCCATACTGTCTTGTGTTTAGTGCAGAGGGAGAGAAACAGCCAAACACCAACCATGCAGACAAACTGCAAGGCCATGGAAGACACCTACCTTTTCCCCTGAGTTCATCCCTAGTATGAGGCAGCTATCCCTCTTTCCTGAGGTAACATTGTGAGGATGAAGAGGCAGAGGAGTGAAGAGGCTCTACTTACCGAACAGGACCCAGATGGCCTTGGCTGCGTAGTTGTAATTGGCAGCTGCACCTCTGAATCACAAGGATAAGCAGCCTCCGGCTTTATGCTCCTAACCGGGAAATGGAAACTGAAAGTCTCACCTCCAGGGCAGCCATGGACCAATCAAGACACTGGAATGGGCATGTGTAGGGTGCCACCCAGAATAACACCCACTTTGCCAACTCCAAAGAGTGACCTCAGGTCAACATTCCAAATCCTGCTTGGGTCAAGCCATCTTGGGTGGGGCTTCCATGGTGGGAAGACCCACCAGCATTAACTGTGGAGCTCTCCCCTGATCACGTCCAGTGCCACCTGCTCTGCCAAGCCCTCACAGTCCCCTAGCACACCTCCATCCCACCCTCGGGCACCTCAGGAGAACATCTCCATTCCTGTTGGTTGATGGGGCCAGAGCTGATGCTGAGGGCAGCAGACAGTGTAGACACTTGCCTATGTGCATCCTTCTGCCTCAGGTTCCTGTTCTATGTAGAGACCCATCATGCATGGACTCATCTGAGAACCCCCGGCATCTTCCACTGCAGACTCCCTGGCTCCTTGGTTGGCTCTATGACTCCCAGAGTAGAGTATACAGAGCTACTTTCTGACAGAAGTCTCAAGTCTACAAACTCAATCAGACTAATGGCCGTGGGAGGGGATTTCAGCATGGCTGGGCTTCAATGGCTAAGTACTCCTATATCAGGACAGGTTCCACTCCATGCATGTGTCTTGGGCATTGGTGGTCATCTCTACTCAGCTTTTGAGAGAAGGACAGCAGGTGACATGGGATCTTTCACACTACTGCAACCAACACACTTTAACAGTTGGGAGAGGCAATGGCTTAGACCTCAGGACTCCTGGACTTGCCAAGAATCAAACTAAAACTCGGCATTAGACCTTAGACTTGTGACCATACTTAGCTTGATGGTGGGGAGTTCAGTTACCAGCACCCATAACAAGTGGATAATAACCTCCTGTAACTTCAATTCCAGGGGATTTGATGCCGCCCTGTTATGATCTTCTCTGTAGGCACTGTAAGCAACTGGAGCACACACACACACAACACACACACACGCACACACACACACACACCACTGACATTTAAAGAACCAGTAATATTTATGAAATTTAATGTTATTTCCGGTTTTCTGTCTCTCCAAAATGCCTTGCTTTGTCTCTTCTCTTCATCAACATGGGTTTAGTTAGACAGTGAGCAAATCCACACAATATGTAGAACCATTAAAATATCCACAACAGCTGAGAGGCAGCCTTACAGGGGACTCTGAGAGAAAAGCATAGCATGAACTTGTACATCAGTGCAGTACTGAATAGATGCAGGTTAGGGCATCAGGACCCTGCTGCTTCTTTACCTTAAGGAGAGAAATAAGGATCTCAGCCTCTACACAAGTAGAGCCCATCCTAATTGGACAGCCTGAAGGTCTGCTAAAGGACAGCTTGGTTGACCAGTGACATGGCAAGAAATGTCACCCAGGGTGGCTGCCACTTCAGAGGTGTGGATTCTGAAGCCTGTGCAACCTTGTAATGGCTTAGGAATCAGAGGATGAACACCAGCACCACCTAGTGGAATGGGGTGGGGAGGTCAGAGGCATTTTGCTACTCTGGTTTTCATATCTGCCCAGACCACATCATGGAGAGGACACACAATGTAAACATTCTCAACACTGTATTAGGTCCCCTGAAACATGGATGCATCGCTCTACTGGTTTGTCTGTCTTTCCCTAGGAACATCATATATTAGGGACAGGGATCTTCCAACTAACCATGTGATATAGGGTTTCTGAAGACACTCAAGAGACAAATATTCCGGGCTGCACATCACAGGGAAGTGAGTATACTCCACGCCCACAGCACTGGGTGGCCATCGGAGAGTAGAAGAGGGAGCCACTGCCTCAGCCACTGCAGTCTAGCCTACAGCCTGAATCCAAGCACAATCCTATATGCCTTTGCTCAGATCCAGGGTCTAAAGGACAAGGAGGACCACAGAGGAACAGTGTACAGAGGATGGAACGTGACTCCCGGTTATCATGTGTGACAAGATGCAGATAGCTCACCTTCAGCCTGACACATATGAGGGTCAGCAATTCCAGATGCCTTTGCAGAGGGAACACAGCATCCCTGTGATTCCAGTTTAGACAGGGTCTAGTGATTGACACAGAGCCTGTGTGTGGCTCACCTTGTAGACTCCCTGCTGAGTTCTGAGGTTGGAGCCAGTGGGCTTTAAATAGATCAGGGATCCAACCTCAAGAGTGACTGTTCCAAACTAGCAGCGGGTTGAGGTTCAGGAGTCTGAGGAGGGTCCAGGAAAGTCACCCCATCAGGCAGTTCTGTAGAACAGACAAGCACACCATGCATTCCTTGTTCACCAGAGAGAAGGTTGGCTGGTCACGGTCATGCCATTATATGTCAAATATCTCAGTATTTTCATCTAAGTTCCACTTAGTCTGTTGTAGTAGACATAGGGAGGTGGGTGTGGCTGGGTCCCCAAATACCACTGACTTTGATGCAAGCTGTTCAACATTCAAAAGCCACTGCCCACAGCCTGATAGGAACACCAACTGCAATGTTGACATTACAGTCTACCACACAACAATTGCATGTTGTGGCCTCTACTGTACACTCTGCTTCACACACACACACACACACACACACACACACACACACACATACACACACGGACATTGACATTTTGCTAAACTTGGAGCCCTGCTTTCTGGCCTGACCTTGAGATTCAGAAAGAGAGGAGAGTTTGTGGCTTTTCCACCATCTTAGGGTGTTGCTATGGTCTTTAGCTTTGGGAATCTATGATAGGTTGTGAAGTTTATTTGTCTGTTTGAGGATGATGGCATGAATGGCTACAGCTAAGGATGTGACTATATAGAGTAATGACACATTCACATTCTACCTGACCTGAGATTCCCTTCAGGGGATATCTCTATCATCTATTGCCCTCCTCGTTCCCTGGCTGGCTGGTCCAAGGTCCACTCACCTTAGACCATCTATTGTGTCTCCTGAGGGTTTACAGTTGTAATGGTGAGCATTAGATGTCAAGGTATTTGGACCTAATTGATCTGATGGCAGAACCCTGGTAGAGTGTCCTGGTGTTGGATCTGGGTCCTCATGTCTGGGACCAGAGTGGATGTTGTTCTTTTCCATCTTCAAAGGATGTTCTTCTTGTTCAAACCATCCACCATTCTCTCACTTTCCACCCAAAGACTCTCAATGCACAGTTATCACGAAGGAAGTTCAGTGGTCAGGCACACTGTAAACTTCAGCACTCATATTTAGTACTAAACTGTGGGACTTTGTCTAAAGGCAATGGAAGCCTTCAGGAAGCCGAAAGCAGTATTTAACCAAACCTGTACTCTCAAGGGCCAAGAAGGCCCCCGTTGGAACATGTGCAGGGCCAGTAGCATGGGGAGAGATTTCTGGAAGCTCTTGCATGAGTTAAGGGGAGTCCAACAGCAGACTGGAGGAGGACCTGTCTCCCACTGTCCCTCTGCAGCTGGCCCTTACATTAGCCTTTATAGAGTCCCCTGAGTCTAGCCAGTCCTGGTCTTGCATGATGGCTGAGGAATGTTCCTATGCTCAGCCAGACCAGACAGGCATGGGTTGCAACCATTGTACCAGTGTGGTCTGTATATGGCAGAGACCAAAGGGAGTGCCTGACTGAGGGAAAGAGAGAGAGAGAGAGAGAGAGAGAGAGAGAGAGAGAGAGAGCGCACAGGAGGCCATGGAGGACTTGGTTCCCTGACATCCTTGAAGCAGGTTCACAGTGAAGGGAAGTCACACATCTGGTACTCAGGGAGCCAGTCAGCGGACCCAACACAGGCTTAGTGTGTCATTGAGGGCTTGATTGTAGGAATCTTGAGATGCAGCCATCAAGAATGTCCCTCCTTGCTCTCCCTGCCCAGGCTCCCTGCCATTTCAGTGACACATGGAACCTTATGACAGGACACCTGACATCCTCAGGGTCAGTGAGATAGCAGCAGCCATTTTTGTTCTGGAGATTGTCACTGTTATCCTGCTCACCACACAACCCCTCCCTCTAAGTCCTGGCAGGCCACCAGGCTTCCTGCTTCTCTTGCCTTCACTTCATCCATAGCTCCCCATTGAAGATTGTCATGCAGGGCATCCCTTCACTTTCCGTACATTCCTTTTGTCCCATGCCACCTTCTGTTATGTGGTTGATAGTTTCATCCATTTTCCTGAAGAGTTGACCAAGTCTGCTCTGTCAGTCAACAGGTTCTCCAGTGCGGGAGTGAGGATAAAAAGAAAAAAGACAGACAACATTGTAGCCTGACCCCAGTCAATTCTAAGACTGAAGGCAATTTTATTTTCCAACCCACTTTTTATACCATTTTAATGACATGCAAGTATTTTGGGCAAGCAATACAATAAGGAACAAAGCAGCAGTATGATAAGGAACTGCTAACAAAGCAGCTTTAGGAAGTCCCCGATAGTTGTTAAAAAGGGCTAATCATAATGAGCCCACTTCCTCATCCAAGCCCAAAAATCTTGCCTGATTCCTAGTTCCACCCTAAGACTAAAATCCCTGCCTTATCCTACTTCCCTACCACTGCCTAAAGTTAAATTCTTGCCTTATCTTGCCCTAATGTCAGATTCCTGTCTGAAGCCCACTTCCTTGTCCTTAGCCAATGTCAGACTCCTGTCAAGTGGAACCCCAAAAGGCTTTCCACAAAGAGTCAAGAGTATTTATTCAATCCGTGTCTATAGAACACCAGACAGGCAGAGCCAGGTGACCTAAGACATGATCTGGGGCAGCAACCTTGTTCCCAACTCTGGACGGAGCTGGAAGCGAATGGGCTGTGACTCTTCCTTTTAGTTTGAAATAACCTTAGCATCTTTGAATAATGATGTCTACTTACATTTACTCTCTCAGTGTGTTAGCTCGTGTTTGGTAGGGAGCTGGGTAGCTGCCATGGCAGACTTAGGGTTGTCAGAGAACAGCTTGAGGAGGTCAGCCCTCACCTTCCAGCAAAGGTTCCCCAGGATCAAATCCACATTATCACGTTTGGTAGCAAGAGCCTTCATGCTGAGGACTGGACTCTTTTGGTCCTTTCATCCACAGGAAAATCAGGGTCCCGGTGCAGGTGGACAGGGGGTCAGTTAAAAGGGTAACAAACAGACACAGACACAAGGGAGTGTGCTGTATCTGAATGTAATTTGTCACAAAGTGAGCATCAGATTTATAAGTGACTTTTACACAAAACAGAGGAATGCATACATAAAAGCTAACAGGAACCGATTGGGATAAAAATCAATGTTAACAACTGGGATCAAAAGCAGCCCTACCTAAGGTCAGCTTATTCTTAGAAACCAGGGGCAAGGGCTTCATGCCCTTGCCATAGTGTCAATTCTAGTCTATTGTATAGTCCACCTTTCCCTTAGGCCATTGTAAATTCCTATGTACGGGAGTGACTCCGCTATCTATTGTTCTAAGTATTTACTCTAGTTCCTTCTTAGACCACAACCTTCCTTCTTCCTAGGTCATTGTAAATTCCAGTGTGTGGGAGTGACTGCTGTGTTCTAAGTATACTATGTAGACTAGCCCTGAGATTACTAGCTCTACTCAAGTAAATTGTAATGCCTGATTTCTTTCACTGTCTCTCTTACAATACTAGAGGTAATTCTGAATGTTACTGAATAGGTAACATTATTACTGAATTCCAAGCCCAGGATCTCTCAAGGACTGCCTACGACATTGGAACACTGGTGGAGGTTAATCTGACTTAGCTATATGTCAAAATCAATCCTTTGAGGCATTTTATAATAAAACAATACTGAAAGAAAGCACACAGATCCATACAGCCGACTAACACAGGGACAGGTTTGGAGCATTCGTTTTACAGGATGCCACGGTTCCAGGAGACTAAGTTTCCATGAACTTTTCTCCTTGGGACTGCATCCAAGCTTTTGGGCCTGTCATTCGAGTCACTACTGGAGTAGGTGTGGCACCTTCATCCTTTGAGCCATCCTGCCCAGGCCAAAGATGGTGTTCTTGATTGCAAATTGGTTGATATTACTCACCACAATATGTTTGGCTTTTGATAGAGCCAGTCTGCACCCACTCCCCTGAAATGTGCTGTGTGTAAAGCTTGACCAGCAAAAGAGCAGGCCACACACGGAGAGCTAGAAGGACCAGGATCATCTCATGCTCTCTGGCCTGGACGGGGCTAGTGCTTTGCAAAGTGCAGCCCCAACTTGGACTGTTCTTCCAAGCTGACAACCTTGCTGAATTTGTTCCCTACACAGCCTCCTGCAGAGGGCGCTTCTGGGCAAAGTTCCCTCTGCAGTTAGGTGTGCTTACAGAAGCAGGTTCCAGCAGCTTCTGCAATTTCTGCTTAAAGAGGTAGCTTTTCCCAATGTTATTATCCCTTGGCAGTTGGGGAGGGGCAGTGAGGGTGTGTAGTGGGGGGCAGGGGGGCATCTGAAGCAAACAGGAATCCAGAAGCTGAAGTTAGCATTTTATCCTGAGACCGTTAGAGTAAAATTGTAGTTCATTTTATTTCTACATGACCCTAGAGCCCCGAGGGAGGAATTACAAGTTAAGCTTCCACAGTGTAGAGAGCAGTCTGACCCCTAGGTGCCCATTAAAAGCAATACATATATAACCAAAAATTCTTTCTCACTGTCACTACTACTGTCCCAAGGATGCACTTGAATTCCATTGGTCCTTTAGATGGCTCCACCCACCCCCCTGTCACCACCAATGCCACCTTCAACAGCATCACCAGCTCTGTCACAACCCGAAGTCACTTGGTAATAGACAAAGGGTGAGCTGGTCCTGTTGCAGCCGGAGAGGAAGGGTTGTGGCCGCAGCTCACAGCACCTGTGGGTAAGGAGAGGGAGGAGCCACTGCGTCTTCTCCATATTCAAAACCTTCTCTCTGGCATTTGCCCATTACCAGTGCCTCAGTCTCCCCAGACATCTCATTGCTGTCTCCTGCACAGTGCAGTCTGTGTGTTTCCAGGTCTCTTCCCCATCCTCTAGTCTTCTCTGCAACTCCCTTCAGACTCTCGCTGCTGTCTTCTCTTTGACCCACTAGCTATCCACATTAACCTTGTTCTCAGCCACAGAAACACAAACTCCTCAGTGTTCAGGTCCACAGACTTGCTCTCACCTGCTTCCCCCTCTAACAAATACCCCCACTGTTGCCCACTGTGTCCAGGCCATCCTCCTTGACCCCTGTGCTGCTTAGGGATGGGTGTCACTGAAGCAATCTTACTGCAGTCTTGTGGGTTTGGACGAGTTCTACAGACACAGCTCACCAGCTGTCCTATTGCTTCAGTGGTTCTGACTTTTGTCTCATTGCATGGATGCATTTTGAGTCTGCTACAAGGATATACACGTCCAGTGCAAGGAAGGCGACCCAGATGCTGCCCCTCTGACTCTGGCTCCTCTCTTCATTGACCAAGCAGGACCTGAAATGGCTTTCCACACCTGACCAGACACTGGGCAGGGAATTTAACAGTGAAGATCCTCCTGGCCATCCTGATGGAACAGACATACCGCCTGATTGCTTTCAGATCTCTGTTGATACCTTTCATTGCTTTAGAAACCCTTCTAGGGACCTTAGCTAGGGTCACTGAAGTCACATTCATTATATCCCTGGCAGTTGAAACCAGGTGTCTGGGTTCAGCTTTGTCTGAAACTTGCTTGCTTTAGCCACAGCCACAGTGGTAGCACAGATGGCAGTAGCTGCTACTCACAGCCCTGGTTCAACTCCTAAGAACTGCAGACTGCCCCCTATATGAAGGAGTCAGAATTATACCAGTGATGCCCAGAACCCCAGAGGCGGTGGCCATAGACTGGCCACCACGTTGAAGATGGCACAACCCTGCCCATCTCTTTCATCTTGTCACCCTGGGCTCAGAGCTTCCTGATGGTCACCGTGAGCTTCCTTTTCAGATGAAGGTAACTGTCTAAAACCCCTTCCTGTGCTACTATTTTTGAAGGCTGTCCCTGTCGCCCACAGCCTGTTTGCTCTGTGCTTCATGAGAGCATCAGGTATCAGAGCTTCCTGCTCCTGTGATAGATGAGGTAAAGCACCTGCACCTTGCTGAACCAGTGAATACCACATACAAAGGTTAAAGGGCATTTGAGACCCAGCTGTAGTAAGTGCTAGGCCAGAAGTTGAATTACCCCTGAATTTGGATGGTGTAACAGGGGATATCACTTGTGGATAAGGACCCTGGGAATCCTCAGTCTCCAGTCGTGCAAGCTGTCTTCTGACCACGCTGACTTTGGAAGCTGTCTCACACTTCCTGCTATTCAGGGAGCTCGAAGTAGAACAGAGACGAGTCCCAAATGCTACCTGAGAAGTCTGCAGCAAAGACTGCATGCGGAACACACACTCAAGCACATCCCTGCCCACCCATGGATGACGTCTGAGCAGGGGTGACGAGGTACCCTCCTCCTCTGCTGGGTCTCTGCTTTGTGCCTTCAACCCCTCTCTCCTTCCTGCCCTGCTGTCCTGCCTTCCATCTATGCCTCCATTCCAGGGTCACTCACAGTCTTTCCTGACCCCTGGCTGTGACCCTGGTCCTGGTCTCTCTGGGCTTTGAGAAGAATGCTGGCACCCAGTTTTCCATCCCTGAGGTGTTGCTCATCCCAGTCTGTCCCCACATCCTATGAGACTGAACTCCCTTTCCCATTGTATGGGGCTTAATAAGGATGCTTAGCATTAAACCCAGCTCTGTGCAGCTGCACCATGGGCTCTCTGCCTTCTAAACTCACAGAAGGATCCTGCTGTTGTTACAGCTCCTCAGATGGGAGGAAAGTGCCTGAGCCTGAACCTGGATCACAGGTTGATTTTGTCTACACATTCCTGACTTGTCCCAAAACGAGGTTCTTGAGTCTTCTCTCCTACAGGGAGAAATTTGACTCTAATTTCTTTGCACTAGGATTTCAAATGCAACTTTTTGGAGTACCTACTATGCACTGATATATTTTTAAAAATCCTATCTATCTATCTATCTATCTATCCAATTGCTCTCTTCAGACACACCAGAAGAGGGCATCAGATCCCATTACAGACGATTATGAACCACCATGTTGTTGCTGGGAATTGAACTCAGGACCTCTGGAAGAACAGTCAGTGTTCTTAACCACTGAACCATCTCTCCAGCCTGCACTGACCATATTTTAAGCTCTCCTTGTATATTATGATCATATTTTTCTTACAGTAAATCTCAATGTCGATGACACTAAGTCAGGAAGTGGTAACTGACTTGCTTACGTCAGGTAACTCACAGATGTGGTCCTGCTACTACAGGCATCTGAGTGAAGGTGGTGTCTTCCTGTCCTGTCAGGGTCCTAGTGAAAGGTGATCAGCTGAAGATGCAGCCAAGACAAGAGATTGAATGGGCACCTGGGAGAGATAAGGAACATGGTATGGCATCTGAAGGTGGGAACTGTGTGTAGCGACAGTAACAGCTAATATCAATTGTGAATAGGGTACATAGGTATGGACTTTTGTTGAAGGCCATCTTTGACAGGTCAGGGGAAACTGAGGCAAGGGCATAGAGCTGGCGATTCCTCACTCAGTAGACTTTTTTCTCTGAGGGAATAAAGCTTGATTCACCGGGGCCCACACTCCCTGTGCCTGGGAAGAAAACCTTTGAAATCTTTGGGGACTGGTGAGATAGAAAAATAAAAAAGGGGGAAAAGAATCCTGCAACACACACACACAAACACACACACATACACACACATGCAGACACACATATACACACATACACACACATACATACACGCATACACACACACTCATATACACATTGACACACATGCAGAAACACACATACACAAACACACATACACACACATACAGACACAAACACGCAGATACACATACACACACACTCATACACACAACACAGTTGGTAGGTGAAGCAAAAGAAGCTCCAACACTTTATTTTTTTTCCCCACATCTTATATATCCAAGCAAAATCTTTCAAGCAACCTAAAACTTACAATGTGTGCTGGGCGTGTTGGCGCACACCTTTAATCCAGCACTTGGGAGGCAGAGGCAAGTGAATTTCTGTGTTTGAGGCCAGCCTGGTCTACAGAGTGAGTTCCAGGATAGCCAAGGCTACACAGAGAAACCCTGTCTCAACGGCCCCCCACCAAAAAGAAATTAAAAAAAAAATTACAATGTGACTATATTCTATTAATCTCTTAGCAAATGATTATATATTAAAAAAAAACAGTATGTTCCCAAATACCTTTTTTGAGAAAAACATTTTGTATATCACAGGTGAAAAAAAAAGTAAATTATTCCCAAGAACCTACAGCATTTGTAACTAAGCAACTTGTTATAAGTTAACAAAGTGCAAGCAAGCGATTTAATCAGGCAGTTTGTCTTTCCTGGAAGGCTACAATTTGCAATTAGAAAGAAAGAATCAGTTGTCGTGCGCCGTCCCCGTCCAGCGGGAATAAGACACAAGATAAACAGGTTTCTTCCCCAAGGGTTTACTCAGGAACTTGATGCACTTACAGCTTAGCAGAGCATGATGGCAAATGGCAAATGGCCCCACCACAAGCAGCCTATTTATACCCTGTCCTGGCCAATCACCGAGCTGCCTCTGCCTCGTGGCTCTCGCGTGACTACACCAGGTATTCTCGAGTGACTACACCAGGTGTTCTCGGGCTCAAGATCAAACAGCTGACACTGCCTAATGCCAATTTAAGAGTCGTTTATGTCAGAACAGCTGAATCGGTCAATGCCGTCTTTAAAGAGCGGTTGAATGGCTCCCTACAATCAGTTATTTTGTTATTTATCTTAAAAGACAATCTTCTAAAAATCATAACAATCACAAATCTAAAAAATTTATATTAAAAAATCAGTCATTTCTATCTTAAATTCTCAGAATGCATTACTAATATACTAATTATCAATTTTTAAATTAAATTATATCAGGAAGCTGAGGGCAAAAATGGGTGTAGGAAGTCAATCATCACCTTGATCACAAGCCCAGTTTTAGCAAAAGTGGCACTTCAACTGGGACCAGCCAGTCTTTTATTGCTCTTGTTTCCTGACATTAAAAAATCCCTAGTCAACTATTAAGAGGGTGCTTTTCTGAACTTCAAATTGTTTTCTAGGATTTTCTACATCACAGTTACTAGCAAAAACATATTTTAAAAAATATGTATTTATTCTTTGTATGTGAGTACATTGTCACTCTCTTCAGACACAATGGAAGAGGGCATTGGATCCCATTACATATGGCTGTGAGCCACCATGTGGTTGCTGGGAATTGAACTCAGGACCTCTGGAAGAGCAGTGCGTGCTCTTAACTACTAAGCTATCTCTCCAGACCCCTAACACAAACATTTAACCCAATGTCACAGTCTCCAAACTCTAAGTGTGGTGGTCATTGTTGACAATCTACATTTCTAAGTTCTTTCTGAGGGTGGTGATTGAATCATTAATCTGCTCCAGTAGCAATGTTAGAAAAAGATGAAGCATTATTATTGTGAGTACCCAAGATACTGCTCAGCGAGGGGCTGGAAGCTCCTTTAGAATCTTCACACAAGACATAGATTAGGAAGGATGTGAAGACTGCAAAAACAGCAAGCAGAGCGATGATGCTTCCTAACAAACAGAAGTCCTCAGGACTCTGCCTCTTCAAGGCACACCAATTATGGCTGTGCTAACCGTTCCATGAGTTCTAACACCATTTGATGTTCCTCTAGCACCAGCCTCTACAAGCTTCCATGTTCCGAGAGCAGGAGACCCAGGATCTGCGCACAAGCTTTGTCTACACACAGCATCCTGCCCTGAGACAACCAAGTGATCGATGCTTGGATCTGTTTCCTGAGGACCTCACAATTGTTACCCCACTTGAGGTCTTCCTTGGGAATGGCATCGCCATCAGCCTGCACACAGTACCCTCAGGGTGGGTGATGGGAACAGCCACTTCCCTTGGTTTTGTATTCTTCTTCCCTTCACCGTCTTCCGGATGGCAACTGGACAAGGCTGCCACCACACTCTAGCCAGTGATGGAGAAGGAGAAGATTAACTCTATGAATCCACCCACAAAGTTTCCAGAGTTCTTAAAAAAGCTTCTACATTTTTCCTTGCATAGCTCTGAATAAGTCAGAGGCAAAAGAAGGGCAGCAGGCAGAAGGGAGGTGTGACCGGTCACTGCGATTGTCCACTTGGCTGAACTGCAAGGCTGTATGGAGCCTAGAAGGGATACAGTCAGGGGCTCCCATGCATTCATGGCTCTGCCCAGCACACTCCCTCCACCAGTCCTCTGCGCTACACTGAAGGGGAAATGGTTGACTGAGTCAGGCTGTCCTGGACCCGGATGAGCTCCTGTAACTTCTGTTCCAGGTACAGAGCCTGATGCCGCAGCTCTGCAGCAGACTCAGCCTTTGCTCCGTCAAGCAAATGCTTCGAGTCTCCTACAAGGCTGACCATATCCAGCAGGAGGAAGAAACCTGCGGTGGCTGCACCCATGATCCGGGCTCCTTTGGTCATAGCCAGAGCGGTACCTCTAAAGGCTTCCTTCACCTGTTTAGTGGTTTCTGTTGATGTCTTTCCTGTGGTCATGAGACACTTGGCATTAGTTACTAGGCTAGGGTTGGCTTTGGTCAGTTTGATGGCATGAATGTTATTCTTGATATTTTTCAGTTTCTTGAAGGAATTCATGGATAAGGAAAGAAGTCGGGGGCCACTCTGATCCAAAACTTCTTTCATGCTCTTCATTGTGTCTTTCTTGGTTGGCACCAGCTTGCTGGCTTCATCTTCAGCAGACACCACACTTACCTTTTCCACAATGCTTGTGGAAACACTAGTCACAGCGGCTGCTGCCCCCAGCCCCAAGCCAGTGGCTGACAGTGCCAGACTGACTCCTGCTGTCACAGGTGCCAGAGCCAGACCAAGGATGGTCATGACTGCAGACACAGCACTGCTGGAACTGGCCACCACCCGTGAGATGGTGCAGTCCCGGTGCACCTTGTCAACCTTGTCTGCCAGGGCGTGGAGCTTCCTGATGCTCTCCTCGAGCTCCAGTTTCACCTGAGGATAAGCATCCAAGAACCTTGCCTTGTGCCACAGGTCATTTTGGATCTCCTCTTCATCTTTTGCATCAGTATCAGCTACAGTCACACTCAGGGCTTCACTCAAGGCATCTTCCTCCTCCCTGTAAGAGGAGAGACAGCTGAGCAAGGAAGACAGCTTGTAAAGTAAGATCTGCCCTGTGGGAACCACAGAGCGTTCCTTGTGAAGCACAGGAGAAAGTTATAGCTCTGTAAGCTTTCTTACCGGGATGAGTACACTTGATAAATCACACCATCTTTCGTTCTTAAGGACACAGTGAATTGGAAATCTACCTATAATTGTTTTTTAAAATTTTTTATCTTATGTGTAAGAGTTCTTCTCCTGCATGTGTGTCTGCATACCATATTCACTTCTGAGGCCATGGAGGGCAGAGGATGGAAGGCATCAGATCCCTAGATCTACAGTTCCAGACAGTTGTGAGCCATCACAAGGTTGCTGGGAACTGACTCCAGTCATCTGAAAGAGCAGCCTGTGTTCCTTATCACTGAGTCCTCTAGTCCTCCAGCACACCCTTCTATTGCTAGACGTTTAATAAGGGACCTTTCCCCTCAAGGTCAATGTCATCACTACCAAAACACTTCTCCTGAGGAACTCTAAACAAAGAGAGGTGACATTAGAGAAAAGAAATAGCCCCATATTTTATAGAACGTTAGTGTTTGCTGAAGAGGGCACTCTCCTATGAACAGTCACCCCTTGGCCTGAGCTGCAGGAACATGACCTGTCTGCTCTACATTGTCCTGCTGACCAGGAGAGCCCATGTTTGCCTGGAGCCTTGTGCTGTGAGACTCTGCAAGTTGGACATCCCTAAGAAAGAACCTTTAGATAGGACATTCTTAGAAACTTTAGGTCTTTTTTGTACTGCAGTGGTGTGTACTCTTGAGTTAATGGGGCAGCTCACAGCTAAGACCCATCCATTCAAATCACAGTGCATAGGTTTACCCTCCATCCCTGAGTGAAGATAAAGAGGAGTGGATTTCCCATTCACATGTGGGGAATTGCCCATTCACATGTGGTCCCATTCCCACAAAGTGTTCTAGTAGGAGGCAAACTTCAGGAGTCAGAACACACAGGTTCCTAAGCGCTTCCATTAAGGAATTCTCAGCCTGAGAAAGGTGATGTGTGGTGGGGATTTTGCTGTCACTTCTGACCCTGGAGGAAGGAGACACTGAAGTAATGGACTTCCGGGAGGGAGGGAGACCCCAGTCACTCATGCTGACGGTGTATTTGATTAAGGCACAAAAAACTTCTGGATACTTAAGTTAGGTTTCCATGCTCAGCCGTTGGTGGGATTGGCCTTGGCTTTCCTCAGGAGGAGTCCCATGAGGTCAACTTCACAATGTCCCTAATGTCCCTACTCTCTGCTTTCTACTGCTTGTCACTCAGCTCATCTGCTGTGAGTCTCCAGCTGAAGGAACTGACAGACTTGTTCTGTCTTTTGTCTTAGAGCATCAGGCTTGAACAGTGCCTTCCGGTCTGTGGTAACATGTATCAGATTAACTGTTCTTTCCCATGGGAGCTTTCTTGGTGTGTGACACTCCATGTGACCTCTCCCACGAGGCACTGTGTCCAGAGGACAACAGAAGATTCTGCTTAAAGCCTTAGAAGGGACCTGAGGATGTGGCTAAGTTGGTGCAGTGTTTGTCACACAAACATGAGGACCAGAGTTCAGTCTTCCAGAGGCCACATTGGAAAGCCAGGTTCAGGGCCTGGGCCTGTCATCCCTGCTTGGGGATGCAGAGTCAGGAGGGTCCTCATGCTCTCTGGTCAGCCAATAAGGTCACAGTGATGAGTTCCAGGTAAATAAAGGCACTTGTTATTGTAATGGGCTTGAGAGAGTTTCTTTTCTTTTTTTTTTTTTTTTTTTTGGTTTTTTGAGACAGGGTTTCTCTGAATAGCCCTGGCTGTCCTGGAACTCACTCTGTAGACCAGGCTGGCCTTGAACTCAGAAATCCGCCTGCCTCTGCCTCCCGAGTTCTGGGATTAAAGGCGTGCGCCACCATGCCCGGCTTGAGAGAGTTTCTTTATTCAGAATGCATGGTTCTCTTGCAGACCAAGTGAGTTCAGGTCCCAGCACTTACACTTTATGGCTAACAGCTGTAGGGGCTGGTGTCCTCTTGGGCCTTGATGTACTATGGACTTGACTGTATTATGGTTTAGGGAGCTCACACCTTCCCTCACTTAATTTCAATACTGTGTGCTCTTAAATCCTCCATCTCCAAACACAGGACATGGTCAGGGTTTTTACCAATGAGTTTAGGGATATAACTCAGTCCCTAACACGAGTGGCCTCATTAAAATAGGTCTTGTCAGTTATAATTATTACTATATTGAGTAGCTTGATTTACTATGTCTTCTCAAGTGACAGGGCCCTAGATAAAATCTTACAAACCTTAGAAAGAGTTAGAGGAAACATTAGACGAGATGCAGAATTTCATATATCAGACTGACCAGCAAAGGGGTAGTGATAAAATTTGGAAGCACAGTCTAGAGGATAGTTTCTTAGTAAATCCAAATAGTGTAGAGGCTACAACGTCAAAATGACGACGTAGAGAGAAGTTAAAACCATGGAAGCAGGGCAGAAGCTACAGGAATCTACAGAGCAGCAGGAACAGCAGAGAGGGAAGTTTAAGACCCAGCAACATGCCAAGAGGAGACATTGGAACTGAAGGTAGAGGGATTTAAGGGCAAGATAAGGGATAGGGAGAGAATGAAGGTCACAGGCAGGAGCTGGAAAAGACTGTAGAACAAAAGATGCAGCAGCTCACAGATCAGACTGAGTGGCAGAGAGAGAACATAATGAGAATTGGAAGCAAGGCTCGGAGGAGAAAGTTTTAAAATTAATCAATCAAAATAAATATCAGACAGCAGAACATCAGAATTATAATATGAAGAAAAAACTAAAATGTGGAAGCAGAACCTTGAACAGAGAGTACAGGAACTTAAGGAAAAGGAGGAACTTAGAGTATCAACTCGGGAAAATACTCAGGTAGAGATAGAAGATAAAATTAGAGAAAGCCAAATGCAGGTTGTTAGAAAACAAACTTTAGTTTATCGGGAAAGTATACAAAGAAGACCACCAGATGATGACCACCCACAGAGTTATAGGAATTCCAATGGCAACCCATGGATGTGTTAGAACTGAGAAAATGTCAGGAATGTGTCACTAATTTTGGAATGCATTCACTATTTGTAAAACAAATTCTGACTTCTTGGACTATTAAAAATAGAACAATTCCCCAAGACTGGAAGGATATGGCAAAAGCAATACTAGAACCTGCGTCACAGTTACAATGATTCTCATGGTGGAGAGAAGAGGCAAAGGAGATAGCATGATAAAATAGAGCCAGGGGTAGAGAAATTTCCAAAGATCAAATGCTTGGTGAAGGCTGCTTTGCTGAGATAGAGTTGTAGGCTGTATATGTTAAAGAAACTTTGACCTTGTGTCACCTGGCAGCCTTAAATGCCTGGGACAAAGTCACAGAAACAAGGAAAAGATCTGAGCCATTTTCTCATGTCACACAAGGTCTAAAGGAAGCATTCACTGACTTTTTGCAAAGGTTGACTTCTGTAGTGGAAAAAAGCATATCAGATCCATTAGCAAGAAAGGCATTAATCGAGTTCTTAGTTTCCAAAAATTTGAATGTTAAACGCAAAGAAGTAATAAGACTACTGAGGGCAAGGTAAGTATCAATAGATGAGTGGATTAGATACACACTTGATTTAGATCTCATTCACCTGATATGACCTTAATATGAGAAGCTGTCACCAGAGGCCTTGAGATGGCCCAAAATTTCAGATGTTTTAATTATGGTGAGCAGGGTCATTTTAGAACAAAGTGCAGAGAAAACCAAATTAATCCCAAAGGGGAGTCCATGCCTCCTGGAATATGTAAAAGATTTTGCAAAGGCTGACATTGGACTAGGGAATGTGGGGCAGCAACAAACAAATGGGGCCACACTTTACCAAAAACTCCCAGTGGGGCCTCTTCCAGGGCCCAATGCCAGATAGGGAGAGTTCTCTTCCTCAAGACAATTAAACACCACTGCTCTAAAAACAGACTTTGTGAGACCAGATAACAAGGCCAAGGTAAATTCTACAGACAATATAAAGAACTTAAAAGGGGGCCAACCACAAATATTTTGGCAAACTTCTATAGAAGACCAAAGACTCAGGCTTACAGTATTAGTAAACAATATTGAAATTGAAGGAATAGTCGACACTGGAGCAGATGTCACCATCATCTCTCCCAAATCTTGGCCTTCAGATTGGCCACTTCAAGAAGTAGACATGTAGTTTCAAGGAGTTGGGCCTTTATCCAAAATAAAGCAAAGCACCAGATGGTTTAAATGTATAGGGCCTGAGGGTCAGATAGGAAAATTAAGGTCATTCATTGTTGCTGTAATTTTAAAAACACACTTTCTCCTTTGCCCAGGGCCAGGCTCTGGGCTTAGTTCTGAGATCAGGCTTTGCCAGCCTGAGCTTCTGACTTAGCTCCACCAACAGCCAGTTGGCCATTTTCCCAGGGAACTGTGATTGTTCCACCAGCCCCTCATGGTTAACTTTGCCAAGCTGCTAACACCACCTCCCCTCGCCCCCCCCCCCAGATGCCCACTTTCTCCTCCTGCCCACCTTAGCACAGTGGATGGAAAATACTAGACACTTTTATGATTTTAAAACTAGCCAGATAACTCAATGGCTGGGTGAGGAATTTCCTGCCCTAATCTTATCAACTAGTTCCCTCCATCTTCATTCGCCCCTACTGGAGGTGAAGTCTACAAACTCTAGGAGCCCCAAGACCTACATGTCTGCAGTTTCTTCCTTTCTCCACAACCTGGTCTGAAAGCTTTTTTCTGCATCTCTCTCTTCCTCTTAGGACCTGGAAATCCTACCTTTTTTTTTTTTTTACTTCATCCAGCAACTGACTTCCACCTCCTTTATTGACATAATCAAGAACCAGTTTGACAATCAACACCTCCCTCTACAATATGTGACTGATATAGCCACAAACTTATGGGGAAAAGATCTGTTACAAGAGTGGAAAACACAAATTAATATCCATTCAGTTTCACAGGCTGGCCACAAAGCCAGTCAGGCTCCTAATTAAAAAAAAAATCAAATTTGTTAAGGAATGTTATCAAAGACAGTTATGGACTGCCCAGGCTGTCCATAAACAAGACACAGCAGGGGCTGACAATTCAGTTTTACATTAAGGAAACACTGCTGTTAAAACACCAACAGTCTTACCACTAAGGTGGTTAACGGACCAATCCATTGGGTTGATCAATGGTCTATGACAAAAGAAAACCTCAGGTACTAGAATGGCTAGTCCAGGAACAGCTGGAGGCTCAGCGTATAGAGGAGTTCACCAGGCCTTGGAATTCTCCAGTATTTGTCATTTTAAAAAAAGTCTGGCAAATAGAGGATGTTGAGAGATCTCAGAGCAATTAATAAGATTATTTAGCCAATGGGTTTCCTGCAGCCTGGAATCCCATTGCCTTCCTTGTTGCCTAAGGAATGGCCTATCAAAGTGATTGATCCGAAAGACTCTTTTTTTCATAATTCCTCTACATGAATGTGATAAGGAAAGGTTTGCTTTCTCAGTACCCATCTTCAATAGAAGTCACACATTCAAAAGATGTCATTGGAAGGTTCTGCCACAAGGAGTTTAAAATAGCCCTACCTTGTGTAAATACTTTGTACAACAGCCATTGGAGATGATTTACAAACAATTTCCTCAATCCATTTTTTATCACTATATGGATGATATCCTATTGATACTATTGGCTGATTCAGATACAAGTATCCTAGAAAGAATACTTGATGAAGTAAAACAAACAAACAAACAAACAAACAAACAAACACCATGCTGGGGATTGTAAATTACCCCTGAAAAAAAAATACCAAGAGGGGACTCTATTAATTATCTAGGATATAGAATAAGCCTACAAAAAGTTAGGCGGTAAAAGGTGCAAATCAGAAGAAACCATTTGAGAACTCTTAATGACTTTCAGAAGTTATCAGGAGATATTAATTAATTAATTAGCTGTGGCAGCCAAGTGGCTTAGCTGCTCAAGAGCTAAGTAATTTATTTCAAACGAGCAGTTGGTCATGTACTTAGGTGATATCATGTGAATCTTTTGCCCATTTTTACTGGTTAAATACAGGTTAGAGCCTGTGATTGGGTAGGAGAAGTAAAAGGCGGGATGGAAATTCTAGCGAGAAGAGGAGGAAGAGAAGATGGAACTGAAGGCCATGGTCGGGAGAAATTGTAAGTAGCAAGGGTATCATAATTGAGGGATAGGTTTGTGTGGTGATAGAGCTGCCCAATCTAGGCCTATATCTTATGAATATAATGATAAATAATATAATATAATATAATATAATATAATATAATATAATATAATATTTATAAGGGTTTATTGGAGGTGAAAATTACTGCTCATGTTCTCTGGTCATCCATTTTAGTCACAGTGATGAGTTCCAGGTAAATATAGCAATTGTCATTGTATTCGGGATGGAGAGATAGCTTGTTCATTCAGAATGCATGGTTCTCTTGCAGAATGAGTGAGTTTAGTTCCCAGTATCCACACTTGGTGGCTCCCAGCTGTAGGGGATCTGGTGTCCACTTGGGCCTTAATGTACTATGGACTTGACTGTACTATGGGTTAGGGAGCTCACACCTGCCCTTACTAAATTTCAGTACTGTGTGTCCTTAAATCTTCCATCTCCAAACACAGTCACCTGAGTTAAGACATTTACCAATGAGTTTAGGGACACAACTCAGCCCCCAACATGAGTGACATCATTAATATAGGTGCTGTGGCAGGCACTCAGACACATACTTAACCAGCTTGTCTCTGAATATTTAATCTCTTACGCATGATCCTCTAACCCTGTTCTTTTCCCTTCCTATCTAGAGAGAAAAAAGCTTCACTGGGTCATTGGCTGAGTACCTCTGGTTCTTGTCCTGCAGGTCATTTTGGAGCTCATCTTCATCTTCTCCATCAGGATTTGCAAAGATCTCAGCAAGAGATTCTCGCAAAGCAGCTTCCTCTTCTCTGTAATAGGGGAGAATGAGTGATATAGGAAGAATGCTTGTAAAATAAACTCTCCCACTTGCAAAAACCACACATACACACACGCATACACTACTTTAACAGCTAACTTTTGGGGCTGGAGAGATGGCTCAACAGTTAAGAACAGTGACTGTCCTTCCGAAGTTCCTGAGTTCAAATCCCAGCAACCACATGGTGGCTCACAACCATCTGTAATGAGATCTGATACCCTCTTCTGGTGTATCTGAAGACAGCTACAGTGTATTTATACACACACACACACACACACACACACACACACATTTATATATATATCTTTTTTTTTTTTTTTTAAAAGCTAACTTTTGATGAACACCTACTGTGTATAGGCTGCCTACTGTGTACTGGCCATATGCTGGGCTCTCCACATGTATTATCTTATTATTCTTATAATGCTAGTCAATAGTGACCAAATAATGAAGAAGTAATAAACTAATTTCCCGTGGTCACAGGAATGCCGATGGCAGAAATAGTTTTGTTCCCTGTGGCTTCTGCCATCTCCCCTCAGGCAGAGGCTCTTCCCTGGTAGAGAACATGGTGAGGGAAATATTTGCTGAAAGAGACACTCTGAACCCTAACTTCTTGGTCTGTCTGGAGAGAGTATTCTTGCCCAGAACAAGCCAACCAGGCCTGAACCCTGGTACAGCAGGCATCCCTCAGGGGGTGACCTGGACAAATCAGCTTCTGCCACAAACTGTTTCCAGGTTTCCTCTTCTGTCAGCAGGAGCTGCAGGTCCTCTGTGCTCCACGTGTCCAGGAGGTACTCAGCCACAGTCTCAACGAAGCATTCTCTGTCTAGATGAGAAGGAAACATATATGGTTAGAGGACAGTGCACAAGAGTTTGAATGGGTCAGGGACACACTGGTTAATTGTGTGTCTGAGTAATTGCCACATGGAATATTTTAATGGTGTCACTAGTGCTAGGGACTGAGTGTGTCCTTAAAAGCCATTGTAAAAGCCCTAACCCTGGTGACTGTTTTTGGAGACAGAACCTTTAAGAACACATAATATTGATATTAAGAGAGGGTGTGTGCGAGCTCCTGTTAGCACCCTTACAGAAACAGGAAGAAACTGCCCTCCCTTCTCCCTCCTTCTCTTACTTCCTCCTGTCTGTTTTCTCTTTTCCTGCCCCTGTCCCTCTGTCCAGGCATACAGACAGGACATGGGAACTCTCTGCCAAGCAGGAAGAGAGTGCTGTCCAGGGCCAACCTGCTGCCCTTTGGTTGTGTGTGTCAGAGTCCAGAGCACTGAGAGAAGAGAACTTTTCTTGATAAGCCACCTGCCCAGTGACCTTTTCGATGACATCCTGAGGAGGCTAATGCACCTGGGAGGTGTCCTGGGACTTTGCAGGGATTTGTGTCTCTTTCATTTGAGAACAATGAGGACGTGAGCCTGTCAGCCCCAGGAAGAGGGGAAATCCCAGTGATAGCTGCCTTTTACTGTGCCTGGTGTTGGCTCTTGAATGTGGACTCACATCTTTCTCCTTATTTCTATTTTGTATATATGAATGTTTGCCCGAGTTTATGTGTGTGCACCATGTGTGTGCCCGGTGCCCATGGAGGTGCCATTGGATCCTGTGTAGTTGCAGTTTACAGACTGAGCCTGATGTGGGTGTTGGGAACTGAACCCAGGTCCTCTGCAGAAGCAGCAAGTGCTCTTAACCCCTGAGTCATTCTCCAGCCCCAAATGTGACCTTCAACACAGGAATAGTCAATTTTTAATCCAGAGTTTCAACAGCAGTGGATTAATAAATATCTAAGAGTTCAGTAGCCTTTATCTGAGGGTTGTGATGGGGCTTCTCCATCTAATCAGAGTGTAATGCCTGAGCTAATGAGAGGTTCACAGACTGAGCGGAGGGACCATGGGAAGTGGGCTCTCTCGAGTCAGGAATGTGTCTCTGGGGTTGATGAGGGTCCTCTTGTCTTGGCCGTCTTTTTCACTGCTTTGTCTATTTTTTGTCTGCCATGATGTGACAGCCCACCCTTCCTTCCTGCCTCTCTGCATCCCTGGATGGAGTGATAATGTTACATAGTCAGCAAAATAAATCTGTCTTCATCAGTTACTACAATGATAGACGTGAGTAATACAAGCTTTAAAAAGTACTTACAGTGAATGAATGAATGAATGACGGGTCTATAGAGCTAGTGTTGCAAGGTGGTGCATGCCTTTAATTCCAGTGCTTGGGATGCTGAGGCAGGGGGAATCCCTGTGAGTTTGAAGATAGGCTGGTCATCAGAGTGAGTTTGAGGACACCAGGATCTGGAACAGGTTGCTTCCAGTCTACACATGGTGGTTTGAATATGCTTGGTCCATGGAAATGGACCTTGTTGGAGTAGGCATGGCCTTGTTGGAGGCAGCGAGTCACTGTGTAGGTGATGTCCTATGCTCACTCTCCAGCCTAGTATGGAAGAGAGCCTCCCCCTGGGTGGCTGTGGAAGACAAAGTCTTTTCCTGACTGCATCAGTTCCAACTCTCAGCCCCTTCGGCACCAGGTCTCTCTGGGTGCTGCCATGCTTTTTGTCATGATGATAATGGACTAAAAGTCTAAAACTGTAAGTCATCCTTAGACCCAGTGGAACCCCTAAGACACCATCCCCCTGCCTCTTATCCCCTCCCTACTCCCTTCCTCTCCTCCTGGCTTCCATTTTTCAGGCTGGGTATTGAGGAGGTGACTCCTGGGAATCTACCTAAGACAAAGTGAGGAAGGGGAGCCACTGTGACCCAGGACTGGGAAACTCTCTGTGCTCCCCTTGGGGTTCTCATCTGTATCTTTGACTCCCCACCAGGCACTCAGCACAGAGGCTCTGGCAGTCGTAGGCCATGTGCAGGAGTGGGGCACAAGACTGCTTACCTGTAATGCCCATGACAGCTGCTAAGTCTAGGTGTCAGGCAGAGGACTTGACAGGTGTTCCTTACAGCTCACCAGGTGTCCAGGCTACAGGAGGAAAAAGTACCTGTGAGACAGAAGGGGAGAGCTAGGTGATCAGGTATCTAGGACACACAGTTCTTTCAACAGTGGCTGCTAAGGACCAAAAGAACTTGACTGCCAGTTCTTCTGTTTCCTTGGACTCTGTCACTGCTATGTAATGAATAAGGTCTGTGACCTCAGCCCTGCTGCTCTCTCCCTAATAAGGCAGAGGACGGCTGTCCTGTTGGGGACACTGGAGAAGGCATCCGCTGAGGACTCAGCGGTGGAGAAAAAACAGACTTTGCACACACACACACACACAGAGGAATGTTCCATTAGCCATCTGCAGTGGGAAACTGAGTATTTATTAATGGTTACTTTGTATACTTCCTATCTCAGGCACTGTTTCATTGTTGGGAAAAGACACCATGGTCAGGGTAAGGCTTTAAAAGAAAGCATTTATCTGAGGCTTGCTTACAGCTTCAGAGGTTTATCATCATGGTGGGGAACATGGCGGCTTGGAGGCCAGATCCACCTCCACAACCTCTCTGTGATCCAGCAGACTGCATCTCTTGTTTAGAAAGGGCCTTTTCCACTTCATAATTATACCCATTAATAGTGTGGTATTTCTGAACAACAATTTTATCAACTGTGTCATAATCATCAAAAGTTACAAATGCAAATCAAATCCTCTCTTTTCCCCACTCTGCCTGTCTTCCATAATCTCTATGGTTTTAATTTTGGCATACTTTTCAAAATAGTCTCTCATGTTATATTCTTCCATATCCTCTTTAATACCATTAACAAAAATTTTCTTCACCATTAAATGGGCACCAGGCTTTACAGAATCCTCTAGAAACAGCTCTCTTTGGTTCCACCACACACCCATCAACCTTGTGTGGCCAAGCACACGTTGCAGCAACCACCTCTTCAACACAAGAGTAGGTCACAAACCAAAGCCTCTGGAACATTTTGTTTGGGGATCTCTCATGACCACACAGTCTGTAAGTGTGCCCCATTTCTCAAAATGTTCTCTTATGCTCTCATCTGTGGTTTCAAAGCTCAGACCACCAATAAACAGCTTCCTCAGCTACTCTGGGTCCTGTGAATCATGACCCACCCCTCACAGTGGTGGTGGCGCAGGCCGGAGGCAGGCTAGGGGCGACCAGGTGGCGGTTTTACCTCCATTTTGAGACTGGAACTTTTTTGCATTTTCTTATCAAACAATTTTTACTTGAGGCAACAACTGAAGTATGATTTAATTCAACTAGGAAGGTCTCACTTGGAGGGGAAGGAACAAACGGAAAACTCCTCACAGTAAAGCCAAAGCCCAGAGCTGATGTTTTCAGATTGACAGCAGAAATGTTTGTTTTCATGAAACAAAGTCACAAGTGCAGTCTGCTTTCGAGGCCATTCCCACTTCATCTCCACTTCTGAGGCTCAGCGGACAATGCTTGTGGCCTTTCTCAGGGCCAGGTGACCACAATCGAAGGCAGCCTTCGAATGTCGGAGAATTCCTCAATAGTGCTGAACCGCAGCTTGATCTGAGGGTCTGTGTAGTTGGCAAGAAGGCCTGAAACATCAGAATACTTCTTAGCTGGCTCAAAGGACGAAGGAGCACCAACAAAAAAATAGTTAGGATCCTTCAGTTGCCATGGCAATGGACTTTCCGCAGCAAGGATCCGTTTGAGGTTCTTCCAGGTTCTGTTCTTGCCAGCTACTGCGCTGCCATGGCCAGAGTGCACAGAGTTGGGATCCTTAAATGGCAACGGCTTGGCAGCTTTCTCCACAGGCCCCAAGCTTAACTCCGAGGACGCCATTTTACTCTCACGCGTGGCTTCAGTGCTGACACCCTGAGCAAAGCCAAAGTACCCCCCCTCCCCCCTCCGCTGCTGTTGTGAGAAGGGCTAGCTGGCCTCTTCTTGCTGTTCCTAGCTACGGAGGGGTTTAGAAGTGGTAGCCACGATTGGAATTTGAGCAGCCATTCTGCCCGCAGTCCGCCTGCGGCTCCCCACCCCCACCCCTTCCAAGGCCCAGTTCTAAATTCTAAAGTATTCTTCTCGATGCTCCTGGATGCCACCCACTCTCAAGGCTCTTTGTCTTTACATAGATGGATCCTGACACTCAATAGTCCCAACCCTGACCAGCACTGTCCCCCCTGCTTCAGTGTATAGATGCCCTCCTCCTTTGCAAGCCTTCTCTCTCTGCTAGCCAACCCGACTCTGCCTCATTCCTAAATCTCCTTAGTTCCAGAAGTCACCAGATCTCTCCTTGCAAAGCTCAACTCTCCTTTCCCTAGGTAACCGATCTAGGATTCTCTCTCATGCCAACCCTTAAGCACATCACTTTATAGCACCTTGCCTTTCTCCACTCCTGACTGCTGCCCTCATAGCCAATTTCTTCCACACAGGGGTCCCTAAATACTCATTCCCTGTACCAAGCCATTTCTGGATCTCCTCATGACCACCTTCCTCCCACCCACAAACAATTCCTTAAACTTAAAGCATTCTCCTTTCTACCTCAGCCATCCACCTTCCAAATCTATGCAGATCTTTCCATCCTTACACTTCCAAACACATAAATACTTCCTTTATCCTTTGTCCCTGTCGCCTCCTCTCCAAGAGTCTACACAGGGGCACGCACAGCTGGCTTCCTTGTCTACTCTCTCACCGAAGCCTCTTTGCTCACAATCTAATGACAACACACCCTGGGGTCCCCTCACAATCTATTCCTACCCCTCTATCCCCCAACTCCTAACTCACAAAGGACCCCAGTCCCTTCCCCTGTATTGGATTCTCTCCCTACAAAGTTCTCTTACTGAAAAGTCACCACTCACTGTGCTGACCTGTCCTCCCTCCGGTGTATTAGTCAGGGCCCTCTAGAGTCACAGAACTTATGGGTAGTCTCTGTATAGTAAGGGAATTTGTTGATGACTTACAGTCTACAGTCCAACTCCCCAACATTGGTCAGCTGTGAATGGGAAGTTCAAGGATCTAGCAGCTGCTCAGTTCCATAAGGTAAGCAAGCAAAGAAGAGAGAATCTTCCCTTTTCTAATGTCCTCATGTAGGTATCCAGCAGAAAGGTGTGTACCACCACGCCTGGGAGACTTGCTTTGTCCCAGATGACCTTGAACTCAGAGATCTCCTTGCCTTTGTCTCCTGGGATTCATAGCCACTATGCCTCAAGATCTCTATGCCAAGATCCAGGTTGGAAACTTGTATCTTCCAGCCTCAAGAGCAGGATTGCAGGTGAGCCTTCCAATTGTAGTTCATTCCAGATATAGTCAGGTTGGCAACCAGGAATGTAGTTGACAGCTACTACACTCGGGTCTCTACACTTACCTCTTTGCCTCAATGTCCCCAGATCCCATACACTGCATCTAAACCTCTCAGCGGCCTCCCACCCCACCCTCTCCTCCCAGGAGGGTCCTCTAGCTGCTTCTGCATACACTTTCATACAAATGTCAGCTTCCTGTCAGAAGCCACATCAGACAGACCCTTCCATTATCAGTAAAGACAATAGCTACATGGACATAACAGCTCTTCCAGCTGCCCTTTCATCCCTCACGACTCACCTTACTTCCCTCCAGCCTCCCGTACTCCATGGCTCAGGTAACAACACATCTAGGATTTCCTCAACACAGCATCCTCTCTAACCTCTGCTCTGTGTATTCATCCTCACTCTCTGCTCCTGGTCCCTCAAGGTTACCAGGGGCCCACAATCTCCTCTCTCTTTTCTCACCCCTACTTTTCCTTTGCCTCAATATTTGCCAAACATCCACTGACTCCCCTAAATTCATGAACTGTTCTTAGACATCAAACACTCTGAATACCTTCCCCCCATTTCCAATTACAATAATTAAACCCAAGCCAATACCTCTCTGACACACACATACAAACACACACACACACACACACACACACACACACACACACACACACACACGCATATTCTCTCTCTGTCTCTGTCTCTTTGTCTCTCTCCTCCCCTTCCCATATCCCCAACAAACTCTATTCTATACAATATCTATCATGAAACCTCAGGGAGAAAGGATGCCTTAGCATGGGCCTGCGGAGGCACCCCTCCCACCTTACCATACCTAGCTCTATAAAACATTTCCTTGTCTCTTTATAAAATACAACACTATGTGGGTATGCAGGTGGGAGAGCTTAGACATTCCCCAACTTACCAGGAATCTTCAACAGGCAGTCGTCAGCTGTGTGGACCCAGTGTCTGTCTGTGCATCCAAAGCATAACCAAACGCTGTCCCCTGCTTATATACCCAAAGCAGAAAACGAAAGAGAAAGCCCCAGTTACAAGGTACTCACCACCAAAACAACGCAGGAAACTTGTGGCTTGCTGAATGCTACATCTTGATCCCATGCTCCCTGCTGATCTACTCAAAGCAGTGACCATTGATCTGTGATTATAGGTTCTCCCTGACCCATTTCAAATGGGGGGGTCTCTGTAGTCTGGAGGGAAAAGACCAGCCTCTACAGACTAGGGAACCCTCCACAGATCACTTCCTGTACCTCCTGGGCTCTGTTCAGTCCCTCCTTCCTCACCTGTAGCCTTGGCACCTCCCTAACTCCTAGATCCTTTTGATCATGATGCTATCCCAGGATGCCGTGCACAGTGTCTGGACATCTGCTTTCATGGTTTTCCTACCAGGAGCTCTGAACTTGGAACCACTAAATATCACATCCTTTCGTGTAATAGGCTCCTAGACCTTAGTAGGCCCTCAGACCTAAGCACAGCTAACTCCATGATTGAAGTACCATTCAGACTGTAAACTTCAGCACATAGACAGCGCCACACACACAAAAAAAATGAAAGCAAAGACCTAGTCCATCCATGTCCATAGTTCTGGGAAATTATCTAAATGTTCTAACCTTGTGTTTTTTTTTTTTTTTTAAAGATTTATTTATTTATCTTATGTATATGAGTACACTGTCGCTGTCTTCAGACACACCAGAAGAGGGCACCAGTTCCCATAACAAATGTTCGTGAGCCACCATGTGTTTGCTGGGATGACCAAGCCCGCTCAGTCAGTCAACAGGTTCTCCAGCGCGAGAGTGAGGATTAAAAAGAAAGACAGTTAGACAAC
This sequence comes from Mus minutoides, assembly GCA_902729485.2. Lineage (NCBI taxonomy): Eukaryota > Metazoa > Chordata > Mammalia > Rodentia > Muridae > Mus > Mus minutoides. Next base: position 551,701 of record LR750083.1, on the reverse strand, counting down.
ATTGTAGCATGACCCCAGTCAATTCTGAGACTGAAGGCAAATTTAATTTTCCAATCCACTTTTTATACCATTTTAATTACATGCAAGTATTTTGGGAGAGCAGTACAATAAGGAACTAACAAAGCTGTACACAAAATGTAATTTCCATTTGACCTCTAAATACTTGGCCACCCCCTGACTTACCTGGGCAACAAAGGCAGGGCCATTATCTGACCCTATTGCTTTTGGCACTCCAAACCTTGGAAAATTTTCTTCAATAATCTTGACGACCATCTGAGCAGTCTCATTTTTACAGGGAAAAGCTTCTACCCATCTCGAGAAAATATCCGCAAAACCAGAAGATATTTATACCCATATTTTCCAGGTCTTACCTCAATAAAGTCTACCTCCCAGTAGATGCCGGATCTGTCTCCATGGTACCTCTTTCCTGGATCCACTGTGGTGTGGCAGACATTGACTTTTTGGCAGAGCACACACTGTGCACTACCTGCTCCACAAGGTGTTTTAACCCTGGTACATGACACTTAGTCTTGGAGAATGTCTGGATGAGCTTGTTTACCCCTAAGTGAGTCCACTGGTGTATCTGTTTGATCATAGCCTCTACTTGTCTTTGTGGCAGGATTTTCTTTCCCCCAGAGGTGTTCCACAGTTTTATTTTTGTTGAACTGGTGACTGGAATTGTTGGAAATGAGGGCTAAGTCCTCTGCTGTGTAGGTAAACTTGAGGACTGGTTTTTTTGGCTCTATTGCCAGGAGCACCGGCAGGGCCATGGCTGAAACCGCTCCTGTCTCTCCGCCTGCCATGTTGTTGTCTCTTGCTATCATGGTACCTCTCCCTTCTGGTGACTAGGACAGGGGATGATGTTTACCTTGGCAGGGTCGTGGAGGGCCTTCAGTAGAGCTAGAATTTCTTCTTTGTTTTTAATTTCTTTTCCTCCCGACGTCAGTAGACCCCTCTGTTGATATATGGCGCCATGGACATGGGATGCGGCAAAGGCATACGTGCTATCTGTGTAGAAGTTGAGTCTTTTTCCTTTTCCTAATTCCAAGGCCTTAGTGAAGGCGATCAGTTCTGCCTTTTGGGCCGACATGTCCTCTGGCAGGGCCTGTGCCCAGATAACATGGTGTCTGTCTACCACAGCTGCTCCAGCATGTCTCCTCCCTTCTTCAAGAGAGCTGCTTCCAACTGTGAACCAGGTAACGTCTGCGCCCTCTAGTGGCTAGTCTGTCAGATCTTTATGCCACCCATGTGCCTCGGCAAGAACTTGCTGACAGTCATGGACAGGGGTCTGGGAGCAGGGTAGCTGGGTTCAGACTTGCGGGGTGGGGGCAAAAGTGACTCTATTGGAGTTGAGCAACAGAGTCTGGTAATGGGTCATGCGGGCATTGGTCAACCATCGATCTGGGGGCTGGTGGATCATGCTTTCCAGGGCTGAGGGGCTGACACTACCAGATCCTGTCCTGTCAACTTGCCCGCATCTCTGACCAACACTGCAATAGCCACAATGATCTGCAGGAAGGCAGACAACCTTCCTGCTACTGTATCTAGCTTCTTTGACAGGTAGGCCACCGGCCTCTTCCAAAGACCCAGCTTCTGTATTAGCACCCCTTTTGCTATCCCTTTACTCTTAGTCACGAACAGGTGGAATGGTTTGGTCACAAGGGGGCCCCTCTTCTTCTTGGGGCAGTCTCTTGCCCAGTGCCCTTTTTCTTTCCTTTTTTTAAAATTAGGTATTTTCTTCATTTACATTTCAAATGCTATCCCGAAAGACCCCTATACTGTCCCCTGACCTGCTCCCCAACCCACCCACTCCCGCTTCCTCGTCCTGGCATTCCCCTGTACTGGGGCATATGATCTTTACAAGACCAAGGGCTTCTCCTCCCATTGATGGCCCACTAGTCCATCCTCTGCTACATATGCAACTAGATACATAGTTCTGGGGGATACTGGTTTGTTCATATTGTTGATCCTCCAATAGGGTTACCGACCTCTTTAGCTCCTTGGGTATTTTCTCTAGTTCCTTCTTTAGGGGCCCTGTGTTCCATCCAATAGATGACTGTGAGCATCCACTTCTGTATTTGCCAGGCATTGACATAGCCTCATAAGAGATAGCTATATCAGGGTCCTGTCAGCAAAATCTTGCTGGCATATGCAATAGTGTTGGGGTTTGGAGGTTGTTTATGGGATGGATCCCTGGGTGAGGCAGTCTCTGGATGGTCCTTCCTTTCATCTCAGCTCCAAACTTTGTCTCTATAACTCTTTTCATGAGTATTTTGTTCCCCATTTTAAGAAGAAACAAAGTATCTACACTTTGGTCTTCCTTCTTCTTGAGTTTCATGTGTTTAGCAAATTGTATCTTGGGTATTCTAAGTTTCTGGGCTAATAGCCACTTATTAGTGAGTGTATATCTTTTGTGTTGTTTTGTGATTGGGTTACTTCACTAAGGATGATATCTTCCAGATCCATCCATTAGCCTAAGAATTTCATAAATTCATTGTTTTTAATAGCTGGTAGCATTCCATTGTGTAAATGTACCATATTTTCTGTATCCGTTCTTCTGTGGAGGGACATCTGGGTTCTTTCCAGCTTCTGGCTATTATAAATAAGGCTTCTATGAACATAGTTGAACATGAGTCCTTATTACAAGTTGGAACATTTTCTGGGTATATGCCCAGGAGAGGTATTGCTGGATCTTCTGGTAGTATTATATCCAATTTTCTCAGGAACCACCAAACTGATTTCCAGAGTGGTTATTCCAGTTTGCAATCCCACCAGAAATGGAGGAGTGTTCCTCTTTCTCCACATCCTAGCGAGCATCTGCTGTCATCTGAATTTTTGATCTTAGCCATTCTGACTGGTGTGAGGTGGAATCTCAGGGTTGTTTTGATTTGCATTTCCCTGATGAATAAGGATGTTGAACATTTTTAGGTGCTTCTCAGCTATTCAGTATTTCTCAGTTGAGAATTCTTTGTTTAGCTCTGTACCCCATTTTTAATAGGGTTATTTGATTTTCTGGAGTCCAACTTCTTGAGTTCTTTATATATATTGGATATTAGTTCCCTTTCTGATTTAGGTTTGATAAAGATCCTTTCCCAATCTGTTACTGGCCTTTTTGTCTTATTGACAGTATCCTTTGCCTTACAGAAGCTTTGCAATTTTATGAGGTCCCGTTTGTCCATTCTCGATCCTACAGCACAAGCCATTGCTGTTCTGTTCAGGAATTTTTCCCCTGTGCCCATATCTTCCAGGCTTTTCCCCACTTTCTCCTCTATAAGTTTCAGTGTCTCTGGTTTTATGTGGAGTTCTTTGATCCACTTAGACTTGAGCTTTGTACAAGGAGATAAGAATGGATCAATTCATATTCTTCTACATGATAACTGCCAGTTGTGCCAACACCATTTGTTGAAGATGCTGTCTTTTTTCCCACTAGATGGTTAGCTCCTTTGTCAAAGATCAAAGGTGTGTGGAGTAATTTCTGGGTCTTCAATTCTATACAATTGATCTACCTGTCTGTAGCTGTACTAGTACCATGCAGTTTTTTTTTTTTTTTTTAAAATCACAATTGCTCTGTAGTACATCTTGAGGTCAGGCATGGTAATTCCCCAAAAGGTTCTTTTATTGTTTAGAATAGTTTTTGCTATCCTAGGTTTTTTGTTATTCCAGGTGAATTTGCAAATTGCCCTTTCTAACTCAGTGAAGAATTGAATGGGAATTTTGATGGGGATTGCATTGAATTTGTAGGTTGCTTTAGGCAAGATAGCCATTTTGACTATGTTAATCCTGTCAATCCATGAGCATGGGAGATCTTTCCATCTTCTGAGATCTTCTTCAGTTTCTTTCTTCGGAGACTTAAAGTTCTTATCATACAGATCTTTCACTTCGTTAGTTAGTTACCCTCCTTCCAAGGTATTTTATATTATTTGTGATTATTGTAAAGGGTGTTGTTTCCCTAATTTCTTTCTCAGCCTGTTTATTCTTTGTGTAAAGAAAGGGCACCGATTTGCTTGAGTTAATTTTATATCCAGTTACTTCACTGAAGCTGTTTATCAGGTTTAGGAGTTCCCTGGTGAAGTTTTTAGGGTCACTTATGTATACTATCATATCATCTGCAGATATTTTGACTTCTTCCTTTCTAATTTGTATTCCCTTGATCTCCTTTTGTTGTCAAATTGCTCTGGCTAGGACTTCAAGTACTATATTGAATAGGTAGGGAGAAAGTTGGCAGCCTTGTCTAGTTCCTGATTTTAGTGGGATTGCTTCAAGTTTCTCTCCATTTAGTTTGACATTGGCTAGTGGTTTGCAATATATTGCTTTTATTATGTTTAGATATGAGCCTTGGATTCCTGATCTTTCCAAGACTTTTATCATGAATGGATGTTGGATTTTGTCAAATGCTCTCTCAACATCTAAGGAGATGATCATGTGGTTTTGGTCTTGAGTTTGTTTATATAGTAGATTATGTTGATGGATTTCCATATATTAAACCATTCCTACATGGCTGGAATGAAGCCTACTTGATCATGATGGAGTATCATTTTGATGTGTTATTGGATATTTGGTTAGCGAGAGTTTTATTGAGTATTTTTGCATCAATATTCATAAGGGAAATTCTCTTTCTGTGTTGGGTCTTTATGTGGTTTAGGTATCAGAGTAATTGTGGCTTCATAGAATGAATTGGGTAGAGTACCTTCTGTTTCTATTTTGTGGAATAGTTTGAGGAGAATTGGAATTAGGTCTTTTTTTTTTTTTTTTTTTTTTTTTTTTTTTTTTTTTTTTTTTTTTTTTTTTTTTTTTTTTTTTTTTTTTTTTTTTTTTTTTTTTTTTTTTTTTTTTTTTTTTTTTTTTTTTTTTTTTTTTTTTTTTGTATTTGCTTCCTTTTGTTCTAGAGCTTTTAGGTGTGCTGTCAAGCTGCTAGTGTATGGGCTCTCTAGTTTCTTTGTGGAGGTACTCAGAGCTATGAGTTTTCCTCTTAGGACTGCTTTCATTGTGTCCCATAAGTTTGGGTATGTTGTGGCTTCATTTTCATTAAACTCTAAAAAGTCTTTAATTTCTTCCTTTATTTCTTCCTTGACCAAGGTATCATTGAGTAGAGTGTTGTTTAGCTTCCACCTGAATGTTGGCTTTCTATTATTTATGTTGTTATTGAAGATCAGCCTTAGTCCTTGGTGATCTGGAAGGATGCATGGGATAATTTCAATATTTTTGTATCTTTTGAGGACTGTTTTGTGACCAATTATATGGTCAGTTTTGGAGAAGGTACCATGAGGTGCTGAGAAGGAGGCATATTCTTTTACTTTAGTATGAAATATCCTATAGACATTTGTTAAATACATTTGGTTCATAACTTCTGTTAGGTTCACTGTGTCTCTGTTTAGTTTCTCTTTCCATGATCTGTCTATTGGTGAGAGTGGGGTGTTGAAGTCTCCCACTATTATTGTGTGAGGTGCAATGTGTGCTTTGAGCTTTACTAAAGTTTCTTTAATGAATGTGGCTGCCCTTGCATTTGGAACATAGATATTTAGAATTGAGAGTTCATCTTGGTAGATTTTACCTTTGATGAGCATGAATTGCCCCTCCTTGTCTTTTTTGATAACTTTGGATTGGAATTCGATTTTACTCAATATTAGAATGGCTACTCCAGCTTGTTTCTTCGGACCATTTGCTTGGAAGATTGTTTTCCAGCGTTTCACTCTGAGGTAGTGTCTGTCTTTTTCCCTGAGGTGGGTTTCTTGTAAGCAGCAAAATGTTGGGTCCTGTTTGTGTAGCCAGTCTATTAGTCTATGTCTTTTTATTTGGGAATTGAATGCATTGATATTAAGAGACATTAAGGAAAAGTAATTGTTGCTTCCTGTTATTTTTGTTGTAAGAGTTGGCATTCTGTCCTTGTGGCTGTCTTCTTTTAGGTTTGTAGAAGGATTACTTTCTTGCTTTTTCTAGGGCATAATTTCTGTCCTTGTGTTGGTGTTTTGCATTTATTATCCTTTGAAGGGCTGGATTCATGGAAAGATACTGTGTGAATTTGGCTTTCTCATGGAATACTTTGTTTTGTCCATCTATGGTAATTGAGAATTTTGCTGGGTATAGTAGCCTGAACTGGCATTTGTGTTCTCTTAGGGTTTGTATAACATCTGCCCAGAATCTTCTTGCTTTCATAGTCGCCCGTGAGAAGTCTGGTGTAATTCTAATAGGTCTGCCTTTATATGTTACTTGACCTTTTTCCCTTACTGATTTTAATATTCTATCTTTATTTAGTGCATTTGTTGTTCTGATTATTATGTGTTGGGAGGAATTTCTTTTCTGGTCCAGTCTATTTGGAGATCTGTAGGCTTCTTGTTATGTTCATAGGCATCTCCTTCTTTAGGTTAGTGGAGTTTTCTTTTGTAATTTTGTTGAAGATATTTACAGGCCAGAAGAGGGCACAAGATCCCATTATAGATGGTTATGAGCCACCATGTGGTTGCTGGGAATTGAACTCAGGACCTCTGGGAGAATAGATAGTGCTCTTAACCTCTGAGTCATCTCTCCAGCCCTAATATCCACTTATAAGTGAGTACATATTGTGTTTGTCTTTCTGGGTCTGCATTACCTTGTTTAGGAGCATTTTTCTTTTCCCATCTATTTGCCTCCAGATTTCATGATGCCATTGCTTTTAACAGCTAAGTAACACTCTATTGTAACACCACATTTCTTTCTTTCTTTCTTTCTTTCTTTCTTTCTTTCTTTCTTTCTTTCTTTCTTTCTCTCTCTCTTTCTTTCTCTCTCTCTTTCTCTCTCTCTTTCTCTCTCTTTCTCTCTCCTTCTTTCTTCTTCTTCCTTCTTCTTCTTCTCCTCCTCCTCCTCCTTCTTCTTCTCCTCCTTCTTCTTCTTTTACCTTCAGTTGAGGGACATGTAGGTTGTTTCCAGTTTCTGGCTACTATGAATAAAGCTGCTATCAATAGAGTAGAGCAATATTTTTCAAAATCCAAAATTCTCTGTGAAAAAAAAAAAGATAGCAAAAGGGGGCTGGAGAGATGTCTGAGATTAAAGAAGTTGCCATTCACCACTGCTGTTCTTGTCAAGAACCAGGGTCCAAATCCCAGCACTCACATGTTGGCTTACAAACATCCTTAACTCCATTCTAGAGGATCCAGAAACCTCTTCAGGCCTTCTGGAAAACCAGACATGCATGCAAACACAAACATGCAGGGAAAACACCCACTCATATAAAATATAAAAAATAAATCTTAAATATTAGAGAAAAGGAGTTTTCAGTGTAGACCCTTCAGAGGCCGTCCTGATATGGTTGCAATCACATCTACTGCAGATATACTGCTTTGCTTTAAAATGACAAAACCAAACTTATCCACGACATTGCTGAGGTTACATCCAGGAGAGATTCCTGGTTTTGTTTTGTTTGTTTTGTTTTGTTTTTCGATTCTAAACCACTCTTACTCTGCAAAGGGAGAGAAATTCAAACTGCCAACGGTTCTGAGAATGTGATTTTCATACCTGCAATTTCCCTGGGGTCTAAGATGAGTCATGACACCTCAAATACCTCAAGACCACTGCCCAGTCCCCACCAGGCCTTGAGGATAGTGGACATAGGAAGAGCAATTGCCACTGCTGCCAACACATGTTTCTCCAGCTCTTTGCCTTGTATAATGGGGTAAGGTTTCCTGAAAGGTTTGAAACACAGGGTGTGTGTCAATCACCCATCCCTTGGCATGATGATCCCAGAATTGCTTTCCCTGACCATGTTCTGAGAGTTTCAAATTGTTTTGTGAGTCTTCCTGGGGAGATGTGAACAAAGCCTATTTATACCAGGTAAGGCAAGGTGCCGGTGACAGACCAAAGAAATAATGCTACCTGAGACTAGCTTAGTATAACCAAATGAGTATTCGGGTTACTTACAGAAGCATACTTAAGGGGCAAGTATAGGAGTGTGGGTGACTTAAAGACAGCTCTCTTATGGAACATTCACCATAACATAGATGACAATTCATAAAACCCGTGTCTCTGGAGATCACTGCACAATTTTGAGAGGGGCAACTTCATGGCTGTTTAAGGCTGGAAAACATCATTTATAGGTATAAACACAAATTCATCAGAATGGGAGACTTATGCTCTCCCTTAGGCAGATCCATACTGGCCAACCCTCTTTTCCCAGAAAGGATCATCTGAGGATGCTCTGAGAAGACTTCTCAGAAAGCCTTGGTGGCCTCATCTCCGGTGTGAATAGTGAAATGGAGAACACACCCATTCTCTTTGCTCTTTTTTCTGCCACTCCTCCTAATGTTCCCACTCAGAGCCAGCTCCTCTGCATGGGTGCACCTCTGAGCACTTCTGGATACAACAGGTACCTGTGGGCAGTGTGAAATCTTTATCCTAAGGGTAATGAAACCCACCAGGGAATAACAACCCAGCAGTTAATCAGAGACAGTTTGAAGACAGTTTGAACATTCTGTTCTGTATTTGCAAGTTGGGCAGGGGCACCATGAAAAGTACTATCTTTAAGGCTCTTCTGGGAATTGAGAAGTAAACAAGAAGACATCTTGGAAAAGAATGATGTGTCTAGGTGCTTGTCTTGCCTCTCTACAGCTGAGTTTCATAGAGCCTTGAGCCTGTGCCTCATGGGTGAGGGGCCTGAACTCAGCCTAGCCCGACAGGAATGGGTTTTACTGAGTACCCTAGTGTAGCAAACAGGTAGCAGAGTCTGGAGGAAATGAGTCTCTGTAGAGTGAGAAATCACATAGAAACACAACAGAGGACTTGCTCTCTGACACCTTGAGAGAAAGGGTCACCATACAAGGAAGTCAGGTCACTGGTGTCCAGGGCAGTCAGCTGGCTATCGCGACAGAGGCTCAGTGCATCCAGGCATCTAGGTTGGCTTGATGGCAGCCATCTTGAATCACAACCCTGACCTGCATTTCCTGCATGGGTCCTGCAATGTCAGTGGTGCATGAAGCTTTACAACTGCGTCTCACTGATCTGACCATTAGAGATGTCTCCCTTATCTTGATTAGTGTACAACCCCTCCCTCTGCACCAAGTGGGGGCCATCAGGCTTCCTGCCTCCCTGGGTCCTCCTGTTGTCAATGACTCCTTTGCATTCTCTCTTCATCTCCCAACATGGCAGCCTCAGGAAAGAAAAGGAGAAGATCATGTCCCCAATAGATGTTCTGGCTCAGGAGGCTGGAGGAGGGCCTGGTGAAGGAGCACCTATCATCCCAAACCACTCAGCTGGGCCAATGAAACAGGTGATCTGGCAGAGATGTGTCCATTCATTGGCATGGTGATGACAGGGATGTGCAGAGGGTACCTCTGATTAGTTACTGCATCCTTTTCCATGCTCCTCTCACTGCTTCAGAACCCTATATCAACAGAACTAGTCTTCCCAAATTGCTACTTTCCATTTTGCCAAGTGTGGGAGTGTCTTAGTCAGTGTTTCAATTCCTGCACAAACATCATGACCAAGAAGCACTTGGGGAGGAAAGGGTTTATTCAGCTTACACTTCCACATTGCTGTTCATCACCAAAGAAGTCAGGACTGTAACTCAAGCAGGAGCTGATGCAAAAGCCATGGAGGGATGTTCTTTACTGGCTTGCTTCCCCTGGCTTGCTCAGCCTGCTCTCTTATAGAACCCAAGACTTCCAGCCCAGAGATGGTCCCACCCACAAGGGGCCTTTCCTCCTTGATCACTAATTGAGAAAATGCCTTATAGTTGGATCTCATGGAGGCATTTCCTCAACTGAAGCTCCTTTCTCTGTGATAACTCCAGCTGTGTCAAGTTGACACAAAACTAGCCAGTACAGGCAGTTTGAATAGTTATGGCCACATAGACTCATGTGTTTGAATGCTTGGCCACAGGGAGTGATACTATTAGGATATGTGACCTTGTTGGAGGAAGTGGCACTGTGGGGGTGGTCTTTGAGTTCTCTTAATCTTCAGCTATATGCAGTGTAACAGTCTCCTCCTGGCTCCCTTTGGGTCAAGATGTTAGAACTCTCAGCTTCTCTAGTGCTGTGTCTGCCTGCAAGCTGCTATGCTTCCAACCATGAACTAAACCTCTGAAACTCTTAGCCAGACCCAATGAAATGTTAGCCTTTATGAGAGATGCCTCGGTCATGGTGTTTGTTCACAGCAATGGAAATCCCAACTGAGAAGAAGCCAAAGCAGGAACTGCAGCAGCCAGCCACACTGCATCCAGTCAAGAGCAATGAGAAATGAATTCATGCCTGTGTTCTTACTGGTGTTTATTCTGCTTTTTATTATACAGTTCAGAATCCATATCTAGAGGACATTGCCACCCATGGTGGAGGAATCGACTCACATTAATTAGAGTCATTTAGAAAAATCTAGTGCCCACAGGACAAGTTGAACTAAAGGATCACTCGCTGAGACTCTCTCTCCACATGATTCTAGATTGTGTCAAGAGGCCAGTGAAAACTGACCATCTCATTCTCCCTCTAACAAAATGCTTCAGTGCCTTGAATCTGTCCAGATCATCTCCACTGACTTCCTTGTTCTTTGAGCTGGCTGTTACTAAGGCACCAGGAGGGTCTTGTTGACCTGGGGAATCTCTTTCAACTTCTCCTTCAGTCCTGAGCCAGGGCTGCAGTTTTTTATTTTTTATTTTATTTTTTTTATTTTTTAATTTTTTTGCCTGACTCTGATTTAGCTCCATCACATAAATGCACTGAGTCCCTTACAGGGTAATACACATCCATTTCGAGGCAGGCACCTGCAGTGGCTACACCCCTGATTCTGGCTTTTTTGGTCATTGCTAGAGCAGTGCCTTTAATGATATTCTGCACCCGACCAGAACCTAGGGCAGGGATTCTAACAGAAGTCACAAGGTGCTTGGCATCTGTTACTAAGTGAGGGTTGGCTCTGACTACCCTAATGGCACAAGTGTGTTCTTCCAGGCTTTTCAATTGCTTGATGACATTATAGGTTGTTTTTGCGGATTGAAATGCCTTCTGACCCAGGACAAGAACTGTGTTCAGAGTGTCCATGGTGTCGGACATCAGGCTTCAGCTTCATCTGACCACCTGCTTGTTTGCTCCACAATCTCAGCAGCAGCTCCAGTCACAGTATCTACTGTCCCCAGCCCCAATCCAGTTGCTGAGAGCAGCAGACTGCCCCCTGCTGTCACGGGTTCCAGAGCTAAACCCAGGATGCTCAGGACTCCTGAGGCAGCTCTGGTGGGGTTGGTTACCACAGTTACCACGTTGGAGATGATGCAGTCCCTGTGCATCTGCTCAAGGTGGTCAGCCAGAGCTCAGAGCTTCCTGATGTTTTCCTGCAGCTTCCTTTTCAACTTAGGAAAAGCTTCCACAAACCTCTTCCTGTCCAGCAGTTCTTTTTGAAGTCTGTCTTTGTCCTCCGAGGTGGGGAGTTCTAGGAGCAGCTTCAGTGCCTTCTGTGGTGAAGCTTCCTCATCTCTGTCACAGAAGAGGTCAGAGCATCAGGAAGACAGCCTGTTTCACTGTAAGATGGGATCCCCTGAAATCTGTCTTATTTAAATCACACATTATGCCATAAAACCAATGGAAAAGAATTTTAGCGATGTGTAGAGCTTTGCACTCTACAAGGAACATTTGATGAATACAGATGCTCCCCTGTCTTTAGTCCATAGGCTAATCATGTTAAGACACACTTCAAGACAGGCACATGATAAATATGCCTTCGCTCAAGGTCTGTGCCATCACTAGTGAAATATTTGCCTAGTGTGAACTTTGTAGATGAGCACAGGGGTGTGGGACTACAGCACAACTGGGAGACATGCTGGGGTCTCTGGAGATTACCTGGACAGTTCAGCCTCTGCCACCAACACTTTCTAAGCTTCATCTCTGGCTAACAGAAGCTACAGGTCTTTTCGGCTGTGTCCTGCAGGTACTCAGTGATGTCCTGGATGAATTGTCTCCTTATGGCTTGGGAAGAAAAAGAATCAGATCAGAGAACAGTATGGATGAACATAAATAGTAAAGAGCATGTGCCATTTTATAGCCATGGTATTCAGCATCTGACACTGGGTACCTGATGGAATGTTGGGGAATGAGCTGTGTCCTTAAATTCATATATAAAAGGCTTAATGCCAGCTAGAGTTGGACCTTTAAGAAAGGGAAGTAATGAGGATTAGGTGATGTCATAAATATATATCCCTAATTCATGGGAGTGTGATACTGATAAGAAACAGAATAGACCGTATCTATCTATCTATCTATCTATCTATCTATCTATCTATCTACCTATCCATTATCTATTTATCTCAGTGGTTCTCAACCTTCCTAATGTTGTGAGCCTGATTATCACAGTTAATCATGTTGTGCTGACCCTCAATCCTAAAATTATTTTTGTTGCTACTTCATAACTGTTATGAAGTGTAAAGTAAATATCTGACAATTCTGATGGTTTTAGGGCGATCCCTATGAAAGGATTCTTTGATCCCCAAAGGGGTTACAACCCCCAGGTTAAGAACTGCTATCTATCTACTTATCTATCATCATCGACCTCTCTGTCTACATGTCCCTTCCTCCACTTGGTCCCTTCCTGCCCTCTCTGTGCACACAGGAGAGGCTGTGTGAAGACTTTCAGTTAGCAGGCTGCTGCTACCAAGCAGGAAGAGTGCCCGCACTACAGGCAACCTGTCATTCCCTCATCATGGGCTTTGGTTTTCAGGACAGAGAGAAACAGAGGACTTTGTTCAAGATCTCAGCCTGTGAGACCACAGGATGGCAGCTTCGAAGATTCACACACCAGGGAGGTGTCATGGTGCAAAAATGAAGTGAAATGCCCTCTGCTCCTAACAAATGAAAGGTGAATCTTTCTGCTTAGACCACGACATCCTTGAAAGGACAACGTCCATCTGCTTTAAGGCTCTTCATGGCAACAGTGACACCAGAGCCTGTGAATGGGACTTTCAACTCCTCAGAGACTTGGGACATTCATTGGTTTACTGGTTAAAAGAAGCATTTCAAAGAAAATAAAGTTCACAGTGTCAGAATTAATTTCTTGTTGGAAAAGAAAGGGTGGGTTGAATGGGATTGGTCTGTATAGGCTCATGTATCAGAATACTTGGTTTCCAGTTGGTTGACCATCTCATAAACAGTAGCCTTGTTGGACGAGGTGTATTACTGGGAATGGCTTTTGAGGTTTCAAATGGCTATGCCATTCCAAGCTTTCTCTCTCTGTCTCTGTCTCTCTGTCTCACTGTCTCTCTCCCTCCCATTAATTTAAAAGCATTAAATGTTTTCTTGTTCATGTTACCTTAGCCATGGTATTTAGGACAGCTATAGGAAAGTAACTGAGACAGCAGTGGGCACCAGGGAGAAGGCTGCTGTGACACACCCAGACATGCTGGTTCCAAAGGACTGTGGAAGGCTTAGGAACTCAGGACTAGGAAAGTGGTTGGACACTGTATAGGGGTTAATGGGACATCCTAGTAGGAGCTCAGAAGACAATAGTGTTGAGAGCAATGTGTTGGTCCATGGAGCTCAGGAGGTTTCAAAGGGGGAGTAATATTAACAAATGTGCTAGAAAACTGTTAAAATTGTGTTGTTTTGGCAAAACATGTGTCTGCTTTTTGCCTGTATTTTAAAAATTCCCCTGAGGCTAAACTGAAGAGTTTTGAACTAGTTTTGTTGGCAGAGGAGGTTTCAAGACAGCCTAAGGTAGACTCTGCCATTTTGTTCTTAGTAACCACTCTCATGCATATATACCACTAAGAAGAGGAAGCCAGTGAGCACTATTTCTCTATGGTCTTGAATCAGCTGCTGCCCCCAGGTTCCTCACCTCTTTGACTTCCTGCCATGACTGTGTTTGATGACAATCTGTCATGTGGAAATGGAGATGAGATAAACCCCTTCTTACAAAGTCACTTTTGTTCACAGTGTTTAGTCACACCAATAGAAACCCTTGCTAGTACACTAGCTCAGGTGAGTTTTTGTTGGAGGGGAAGAACCCGTTGACAGGAGCTGTCAAACATGTGAAACCTGGTTTAAACAAGACACATTCAAGAGTTTTCATGTGGTGGGGAGTCTGGAGACTCAGACATTGGAAGTTTTCACTAAGCCACATGACCTGCTGCCCTGCACTTTCCCAGTCTGTCTTAATCCCTCTTGAGAGGCAAGGACAGGAGGACAGGATCTCTGAGCATGACAAAAGGATTGACCAACCAGTGACTGCTGCAGCTGGGGACCCATCCCATAGTCAGCCACCAAACGCAGACAATATTGCATACAAAAGCAAGATATTGCTGAAATGGCCCTGATATAGCTGTCTCCTGTGAGGCTATGCCAGTGCCTGGCAAATACAGAAGTGTATGGTAACAGTCATCTATTAGATGGAACACAGGGTTCCCAATAGAGGAGCTAGAGAAAGTACTCAAGGAGCTGAAGGGGTCTCCAACCCTATAGGTGGAACAACAATATGAACTCACCAATACCCCCAGAGCTCGTGTCTCTAGCTGCATATGTAGCAGAAGATGGTCTAGTTGGCCATCATGGGAAGAGAGGCCGCTTGGTCATGCAAACCTTATATGCCCCAGTATAGGGGAATGCCAGGGCCATAATGTGGGAGTGGGTGGGTAGGGTAGCTGGGCGGGGGATGTGGGAGGATATAGGGGACTTTCGGGATAACATTTGAAATGTAAATGAAGAAAATATCTAATAAAAATTGGAAAACAAAGAAATGATACCACTTTGGGATGGGATGCTAAGACGTGGAAAGACATTAATAGATGCTAGAAGTTCAGGAGAAAATCAAAATATTTCATGAAATACTGAGTGAAGGACCAGTGTGAGTTGATTAATAGTGTTTTTATCCTGCTTTAGATTATAGTTATGCTTTCCACTATATAACTCAACTTCCTCATAAAATAGAAAAGACCGACTGGAACTGGGAAGAAGGCTCAGTAGGTAGAGGCACCTGCTCCTGATCCAGATTCCTGAAGTTCCACAAGTTGTTCTCTGCCAGTGGCACATGCATGTCAATATGAACACAAAGTAAATAAAATGTAATTTTTTTTTTTTGTTTTTTGTTTTTTGTTTTTCGAGACAGGGTTTCTCTGTGTAGCTCTGGCTGTCCTGGAACTCACTTTGTAGACCAGGCTGGCCTCGAACTCAGAAATCCACCTGCCTCTGCCTCCCGAGTGCTGGGATTAAAGGCGTGCGCCACCACGCCCGGCTGCAAAATGTAATTTTTAAATGTGACAAAAAAAAAAAAAAAGAAGGACAACAACTTATATCCAGGTGCAGCAGAGTCCCCTTAGTTTGTTTTGGGAATTCCCTTTTTGTCCTCAACTCAATGGGTTCTCAGGGTGGAGGCCCAGAGTTCTAGACCACACTCAGGAAACAGAGAGAGAAGAGGAATCAGTGCCTCCGGAGGCCATGAGGGCTGCAGGGTCCTTGTTTCTCTCAAAGGTCTTCCTCACAGCTCTCTGTGAGTCCAGGCTAAAAGAAAGAGAAAACCAAACTGTCCAGTGGAGTAGGGACAGCTGTAATGAAGGCTGGTGTCTCATGGTCCTCTCTGGATACCAGAGCAAGTAAGATCAAAGGTTGACTACACCCCCCCCCCCCCCCCGTCACCACCTGTGACAGGTAAGAGACATGGCTCTGAGGTCATGGGAGCAAGAGAGCTGTCCCCTCTCTGACTTGTGGTGGCTTGTGAAAAAGACATCTTCCCCTCCTTGACCCTTGCTCTACCTTGAGGTCATGAGAGCAGGAGAGCTGTCCCTGCTCCTCATCAGCTGCAACATTCCGAAGAGCTGGCTGTGCTCCTTTCCTGGACAGTACAGGTGCCCAGCATAGGTCAGCTTGAGCTCGACCTGGTGGTGGGGGTGTGGTGGAGTCAGAGGACTTCCAGAGAAGTCCTTGTGAGGATCCAGTGTTGATAGTGTACCAAGGGCCAAAGGGCCTTGAAACAGATGACTCATTGCAATGAACATTTGCAAGGAAAGATGTCTGGACAAAAGGGTATTTTGTGTGACACACTGATACACCTCAGCTTTCACGACAAGAGTGACTGACCCTGGGCCCTGGAGCTGCTGCTTAAGGAGTCAGTCCTGGGCTTCCCCTCATTCTTCCATCACACTAGACAGAACAGAGCCCTGCTGTCCTGTTAGGTCCAAGGAAAAGGTGATCAGCTGGAGACATGTCCATGAGAAGAGACTGAATCTGCTCAGGAGAGATGAGAAGCAAGGTTCTGGCCCCTGGGGTGGGAACTGTGTAGCCATGATGATCGGTGACATTTGAAGGAGGATAGAGCATGGGTCTACCTGCCATGTTAGGACTTGTGCCTTTGTGAAGAGAAGGAACCCTGAGTCTCACACTTAGCAGATCTGTCTAGCGTTGAGATGACACCTCACTATGGTGCAGCGAGAAGGTCCTGCCAGACACAGAAGCTGGTGCATGGGACATGCTCTGAGCCTTTCCAGCCTCCTCCAGTGTGCTCCATAAATCTCTCTTTCGGTAAAACATGTTTTCACAGGTAGTGGTTATAGCCT
The DNA here is from genome assembly GCA_902729485.2 of Mus minutoides. NCBI lineage: Eukaryota > Metazoa > Chordata > Mammalia > Rodentia > Muridae > Mus > Mus minutoides. The sequence continues at coordinate 535,218 of LR750083.1, read as the reverse complement.
CAAAACCTATTGAGGCACCTTTCATTGGTGAGAAAAAAAGTATTATTTCTTTGCTGAGTGTGGCTTTGCCTTCCATTCTTTGTCTATAGATTTTGACAGATGCAATGGACACAACTGGTCTTAGCTTTCTGCAGCACATGCCTAGACTTTCCTTCAGGCTTCCAATCCAAAGCTCTGATCCTACGACAGGTTCTTTGTGCTGCCTTTGGTCCAGCCTAGGATCTCCATGGTGAGCCTTCTTCATCACAGAGACTAAACTCCACAGGCTCACTTCATGATACCAGTGTCGCTCTACAAGGACAGCAGAGCACTGACCACACAGAAACCTGTAGAGCCTGTGATGTGGGGAGGAAGGAGTGAGGTCAGGCAGTGACAAAGCACCCCTCCCAGAACACACAGAGCTTTCTTTTAGTCCCTTACCCACAGCTGTCCTGCCCAGTCCTAGGCCAATAAATGTTCAGCTGCTGGTCTTCATTCATCTCACGAGGGTAGTCCCTGTGATCTCCACAGATGCCTGCCTGTGTAGAAGCCACCCTTCCTTCAGGGTGCCCTTCCTTTTCCACCTTGTTTTTTCCAGACATGACTTTCTAAACTTGAAGTCAGTAACACTGAGTGACCCAGTTGTAAGCAACCAGACACTCAGAAGGGTGATGACAGGGTCTTACCAAAGGCACCAGAATGGCAACAGAGTCTGCTGTGCCTACCTCTTGTGTCCTATTTTATAGGCTACAGGAACCCAGAAGTTGTCAGACAGAAAGAGTAGGATTTTGGGGGACCCTATACTTGGGTGACACATTTGCAGTCTGATTTTTATGTTTCTGTGGTGTCACTCTGAGCTGGGATAGCCCATGGTAAAACACTTGTTCAGTGCATAAGTCCTGGAACTGATGCCAAGTGCCACAAAAGAAATGAAAGGAAATGAGAAAGGAAATACCAGGTCTCCTTCACAGTTCCCTTAAGCCTCCCACTAATCTGCTACAAAGAGCCTCTTAGGCTGTGTGCTGCATGTGTGCCAGGAGGAAGTGTGGGAGCCCCAGCCCTTCCCTTCTGATGGCCAGCTGGAAGCCCAGGCTGGGAGCCTCTCTTCTCCAGCTGTGCGCAAGCTCTCCAAGTAGAGCAGGGTAGAGGCTCTCAGCAAGTCTTGCTTCCCAGTGCCTGCAGAGCATCTTCCTAGGGCTCAGGACAGAGTGAACTTGAGAACCTTTTTCTCCCAGGACCAACTTGAAGCCCATTTACCTTGGACAGATGGTCTTCTGTGGATTGCAGCCACTCCCTCTTCCCTGTCTCCTCTTCCATGTCCTTTCTCCTCCCTCTCTTCCTTCCCTTTCCCCCATTGCCACCACAAGCAGCCTCTTGGGATGCAGCACTATGCCGAGGCTCTTCCTTCATAAAGAACATCACCTGTTTCCATGTGGTGTCAGGATCAACCGAGACAGCTTCAACGTGCCCAGCCTTCTGCAGCCTAGGCTTTGGAGACGTTCATTGGACATGGAGCCACTAGCTTCTGAGGACACATCCCCATTGAAGGAAACGTATGAATTTTAATAGAAAATATTTAAAGTTTCTAGGACTTTCTGCTTTTGCAGACACAGAAATAATTTTCCCTACCTCCACCTGTATCTTGGCCTTTGGCCTTTTGATTACCTGGCTCATAGTGCTGAATATGTGGTTTTGCGACTGTTCCCTCCCTGTCCCACACTGTTACATTACCCATGCAAAGGCACAGCACAGCCTGTCCTCCTTCGCCACCCCTCACATGCTGGGCAGAGTCCAGGGAAGTCCCAGGGGAGGCAGGCCTGCCACCTACCTGCTCAGCCTGCATCAAGGCATCCTCAGATGGCTCAGGCTTCCCCAGGCCTCTCAGAGACACACGCTGAGAGACACATTGTGTGGCACAGCTCCTGGGCACCTTGTATCTCCCGTGTCAGTCAACATTTGTTGCATCTGATCTTGACAGCAATAAGTACCCAGGGACAACCTCAGGGTGAACAGGACACAAGGCCCTGCTCATGGACCCGTGGGCACTCAATTGCCTGCCTGCCTGCCTTCCTCTACAGCCATCAGATCCTCCATTTCCAAAGGAGTGGGGACCACCAACAGCCACCTTCCCCTGGGAGCTGCCTGGACATGTCTCAGGCAGTCCTTGAGCAGAGTCCTGGGAAGCTTGGTGATGTCACCTGAGAGGTCCTGAGCTTATGGCAGACAGGGAGAGAGGGACAACCAGAGCCCGTCCTGGCTGCAAGTCTAGACTGTGTCCTGACCTGAGGTCTGACCTTGATCATGGTTTCTTCAAGAGCTGCTGGGAGGATGAACAGGCAGGGAGCTTAGGAGGTCCCCACTTACTGGAAAATCTTCCTGTGGCTGAGGGGGAAGGGAACACAGCCATCCTTCCTGTGTGCATCAGCTCACCAACTGCACATCAGGATCCCAGTAAGCAGCAGCTGCCTGCCTGTTATACTCAGCAGCTAAAAGTGAAAGTCCCACCTTCCTGAGCAAAACCTAACCTACAAAATAGAATGGCCACTCGTAGTGAACCACCCAAATCTCGCCCTCCTGGCTGACTCATGGAGCATCCTTAGCTCCATATCCCATGCCCTCTTCAATCCCTAACACCTGGTTGGGGCTTCTCTGTGGAAGAAAGACCAGCCATCATAGATTGTGGGACATTCCCTAGATCACCTCCTAAATGACCATACTCTGCCCACTCACAATGTCCAGCAGAAGGCTTCTCCTTCCTCCTCCACTTTGGCTGCCCCTCATCCTGGGTTCGCTTGTGCAGACAGGGGTGCTGCTGTGTCTACCATGTCTGGTACCTGGAAATCCACCAACATGGCTTCTTCTGTCTCAAGGCCAGGTTCTGCATCTGGAAACATCATGCCCTGCTTCCTCTCAGATGCTCCTAGCATCCTCCACAACACACCCTTCTGGTCCCTTCTTGTCTCTTACAGTACTTGAGTTCCCCCAATCTCTTGTCTCTAAGCTTGATGGCTGTTGAATAATCCTCCTTTTCTCTTAAGGGAAAAGGGACTTTAAGCAAGACTGGATGCAGGGACCAACTGGCCATTATGTCAAGATGGGCATCATCCTACATGTATGTTCTTGGGGTTTGATGGCTATATTAATCCACCTTCTCAGGGAAGGGTAGCAGGTGACATTGGTCTTTAAGCTACTGCTAGCTTCTCTTTTAATTTACTATATTTTTGGAATTTTAGAGTCATGTCTGAAAAACAAAACAGCATTTTATCAAATCAACATGTTTCACCATGGGGCCTGTGCTCTGAATTTTTTTCCAAGTGTGAACAATTGTGCTCAGAGGTAATGTCTTTCATACCACAGCTCAGTGAGCAGTCAAGACTCAATCCATATTCAGACAGTAGACACCTGTGAACGCATGTTTTTTCTAACGTTATTATCATTTTTTTCTGTAGCTGCTCTTGCTCCCACTTCCCTACTTTTCTCAGCGAAGCTTTATCTCGGTTGTTAGAGGTCACCACAGAGAGATGCAGAACCGTGACAGTGTCCATGAGAGCTGTGCTGTCCATGGGCTGGCCATGATGGAGATCCCCCTGATTAGGGCATAGTATGAACTGGTACATTAATACACTCCTGAAAGAGTCAGGTTGGGGCTGCGGGACCCTGCTACAGATTGACCTGAAAGAGACCAATAAGGATCTCTACCTTCAGATTCACAAGCAGAGCCCATCCCTCAGTGACATGCGAAGAAATGTTAGCCAGGATGCCTGCCACTTCAGAGGTGGGGATGTTGATAATGCCTTTGGTCCAGAGGAGATAGCAGCCAATGGTAATGTGATCTCAACGCAGTGGGAAGCAACCCTGCAGTGGCTTTATGAGGCAGAGGATGAACACCAACACTACCTGGGAGATGGCCTGGGAGCTGAAGGGATAGTCTGATACTGCAGTCTGGATACCAGACCCATGCTCAGGACGACAGGCACACACACACACACACACACACACACACACACACACACACATGCATGCACACACTCACACTCTCACACTCACACACATACACTCACACACACTAAATAAAGCATAAAAGGGCTACACTGAACCTATACTTTTGCTTTCAGCTTTTTATAACTGTTTAGACAAAACTTACCTCATAGCCATAAAAAGCAATTGCCAGATAGAGCCGTTACATCATTTTCTAAGCACTTTTACATTCTGTATGTTCATAGTAAGTTTAAAACAATAGTTCATTGTGGAGCAGTGGACCTTGCCAGGAAACTTGGTAAGGTTGAGTGGGTTCAGAGACCCCGGTACCCAGGCACCCACTGGAGATGGTAGGTGTCTCCCTGCTCCCTACTAGATTCTGGGCATCAGTCTTCTAGGCAAAAACAGTTTTCCATGCTAATGAGGTATCTAGAGGCCTAAGGGTTTAGCCAATAAACTTCCCTTCTGTGACATTCCTTCTTGCAAAAGGTATTTAATCTCTGGTCCACCTTGAGGCGGTGGTATGCACCCATTTCCACAATGAACTGTCAATAAATGATATGGATAACCACAGACTGTCACTTTCATTGAGTACCACCTTGAGGGGCATGGAAAGAGCCTTTGTCTACAGAACCACACCATTTAAGTCTCTCAAAGAAAGCCCCTCAGTTCTCCAGGACTGGTCATCAATGAGCTAAGCCAAAGTTTTCCATTCCCACCTGGCCCGGGACTCATTATCCTCAGCCCATGCCCCAACTCTGTTCCCAACTCTCAGTGACTTAAAGGTGTTTGGATGTTCAGGAGTTTGGAAACTGCCAGCCCTTGGCTCCTTATCGCAGGCCCGTGGACCTCTGATCCTCTGATCCAGACTGTTCTGCACTGTTTCCAGCTGTGACTAGATGTCCATAGGTCAAGGGATCCCAGCTTTGACCTCAGCCAGTTCTCACTCAGGCTCAGTCCTACATCATAGGCTGTGCTTTCTCACCTCATGTGCTGTGTATTAGGGCTTCCCTTGAACCCAGCCCGCTACGGAGGAGCAGGGTAAATGGAGTCTAGCTCACTTCATCTGCCCAGTGGTGTTCTCACACCCCAACTGTGGGGCGAAATTCAGAATCACAGTTCATGTCATAGGTTAATAAAATCAAAAGGGTTATAGCAGAATTGTTTACATGTCTTTCTATTAAGACTAGTACCTGGCTAAACATTCCTATCTATTTTCTAGTTCCATAAGTTCATTATAAGTTTAAAGCAATAATTTTTATGTCACATTAGCAGGGTCTTTTTTTCAAGAGACAAATCTTGACTCTTGTGTCTTATTATTTTGTCCCTTTTACTTTGAGTCTTATTATTTTGAAGTCTTGTATAGATAAACCAGTCAATAATTTACTTTTTGCCCTTGCACTTACAATAAATTGCCAATTTCCAGTTTATAACCATTAATTATTGAGATTAGTGGCTTCATTCGTAACCTAGAAGGAACAGTTCCCTTGATCATAAATTTGTTCCAAGCCTATTTTCTTTTCCTACTGTAATTAGTTCATGACACAGAACTCTATTTGCAGTTTTTTATTCTACAGGGGGCTTAATATTACTTGAATGAATTCAAGAGTTCTATAAGATAATTATCAGGATCTATAAAATCATCAATTTGTCTAAACAGCAACACTACATGAAAGTACACCTTCATATTGATTCTGTTGGAAATCTTCCCAATAGTATGAGCTGCCCAGGAATCATTAGGCTATGTAATAGTGGCAGGGAAAGGCATGTCAGCACTGAGAAGCAATCCTGGGATGAAGTCTGTGGGGTTCATGCCTCTCAGAGCACACCTACCACAGCCATGTAGAACACGGTGAGCCATCTCCAGAAAACTCACGTGCTTGCCATAGCTTTCTTGCATGGCTCATTCAGAGTCTGTACAACATTGTGAGCACACAGGAAAATGGAAAGAGATTCTTGTATTTTTGCCTTCTTTTCTGTTTGTTCCAAGCCTTCTCTGTGACTCCTATTCTCGCTGAACTTTTCTTCTAGGTGTTAACTGTAGCTTGTCAGCTAGGGAACAACAAACAGCTCAGTTCCTTACCCCTAGGTGATCAACCACCGTGTTAGGTCACCAGTCAGTTCATTAACTAATTAATGCTATGAGTTCTCTTATTAAAAGAGGGCAAACAGGTTTACCTTGCTCACAGGCTCCATGTTAAAAGACAGATTTTAGATTTAACTTCACCAAAGAAACAAGTTGTAAGCAAGAGTTTGCTGAAGGGACCCTGATATAACTGTCTCGTATAAGGCTATGCCAGTGCCTGGCAAATACAGAAGTGGATGCTCACAGTCATCTATAGGATGGAACACAGGGCTCCCAATGGAGAAGCTAGAGAAAGTATCCCAGGAGCTGAAGGGGTCTGCAACCGTATAAGAGGAACAACAATATGAACTAACCAGAACTCCCAGAGCTCATGTCTCTAGTTGTATATGTAGCAGAAGATGGCCTAGTCAGCCATCATCGGGAAGAGAGGCCCCTCGGTATTGCAAACTTTATATGCCCCAATACAGGGGAACGCCCGGGCCAAGAAGTGGAAGTGGGTGGGTAGGGGAGCAGGGCAGGGGGAGGATAGAGGGAACTTTCGGGATAACATTTGAAATGTAAATTAAGAAAATATCTAATAAAAAATTGGGGGGGGGGAAAGAAACAAGTTGTATAGCTTTGTTCAGATTCAAAGGGTGTCTTACAGACATGTGTTGACTGCTTTTCCTACAACATGGATTTTAATACAATGGTTGTACTAGTATACCTTCTTTTGTAAACTAAAAATTCTTGTAAGCTTCAGGGAATGCAAGAATTCTTAGACTTGGATCCACAGGTCTAATGGACCAGGTAAGTACATTTTCCTGTTCCTGAAAATGGGATTTTCTCTTGGTCTTAGGATTCCTCACCTTCCCCAATTCCCAGAAAAAATCAACTTCTGTTCCTAGTGTATATTTGTCTCAATAGATTTGTCTCAACAGATTTTTACTTGGCTAGCAGACTCTACCCAGGAATCACCTGCAGACTGCAAACTGTTGAACTCTGGACTTATTGAAAGCTTATGTAAACCAGTGCAGCCAATGTGACTGCTTACTGTCTTTCATCTGGGTCAGCTAACAACATGCTTCTAATAACTACCTCATTGCAGATCAGTTGACTTTCCTTTCACCCTTTCTGAGCACTGATAACATCTTAATGTCAGCTTAATGAGAGTAGTTATAAAAGATAAAACATTATCCATTGTCCCACCTGTCAGGCCGACAGGCTGAGTCCAATGGAAACTCTCTGGCATAAGGACAAATGGCTACCTGTAAACCAACTGACACACCAGAAACGGGTTCACACTTGTCAATTGATAGATTAAGCGAAAGAGTTCTACAATATGATAAGAAACTTGACCTGTTTTATGCAAAAAAAGTTATATATGGGTTTAAGAAATTAGTTTTCCTAAACACACCACTTGAGATTATAATCTGGCTATACTCAAAAACATTACAAAAAAGGGACCTGAAATAAAATAAATACTTAGAGGCCCTTTCATATCCAGGCTCCTTCTAGATAGAAATTCTGATGGTTATTAGATCAATAACAAAATAAACAAATTCCCATCCTAGTGTCAAAGATTTGGCCTGATATACAACTCATGGGAGAGATGTAATTCCCAAAATTAACTTGTAAATCTCACCTGCTCAGAAACCAGGTTACTTTCTGGAATGCTGGGAATTGTACTTCTTGGGAATTAACAAAGCCTCATGGGAAAACACAGCATCCTTTTGGTTTGTCCTTATATGCCCCTGCAACAAGTGGCTTGAAACCATTTTAGCTGGGAAATTCAGGGGCAATGGTCCTGGCTAAAGTCTACCTCTTTGTCGGTGTTTACTATTTAATAAATGCTTGCTTTCAATTTGTCCCAAAATGGTGGAGTTGGGTTTTCTGGTGAATTCCAGGATGAACAGTACCTGCAGAAGCCAGCAGAGGATGTCAGATGCTGTGTAATTGGAGCTACACAGCATTGTGAGCTGCCTTGTGGGTGATGGTAATCAAAGGGTATTTTCTGAAAGAGGAGCCAGTTCTTAACAATGGAGCATTCCCCAGCATTCTTTATTTTATTTATTTTTTTTTTTTGAGAAAGTGTCTATGTAGGTCAGGCTGGGCTAGAACTTGCAATCTTTCTGCCTCAGCCTCCCAAGCTCTGAGATGACAGGCCTGAGCTACTGACGCTTGGTTTCCATGACAGTGCTCGTGTCTGAGTGCAGAATAAAAGGCAGGAAGCTTGGCCCATATAACTTCTTGGTATGCAGATTTCCAGACATTAATGTTTTATTTTAAAATTCTTTACATTTATTATGAGTGTGTGTATGTAAGTGCACATACCACCGTACATCTGTGGAGATCTGAGGACAAATTTGTAGAGTTAGTTCTTCCTTCCACCTTCCCATAGGTTCCAGGCACTGATAAGGTAAAAGCAATATATATATATATATATATATATATATATATATATATATATATATATATATTTGACATCAGTGAAAAATTACACCATGTAAACATGTAAGGAAATGTGGCTCACACTGATGAGGAAAATCCCTAAACCAAAAGTGACCCAAGATCTGGTGACAGCTCAGATGTGAGACGTGGGATTAGTGAACGGTCAGAAGCCATCTAGGAAAGCCTATGGCAAGTAAATAAGTTTCTAAGAGTAGCCCACCATTTTACATGGCTTTGTTGTGTGCACTCTGATATGCAGGGTCCTCAAATACTTCACCCCAGGATTGATTCTTGTTGCTGATATGCCTTTCCTGTCACTTTTACATAGCCTAATTATTCCTCGACACCAGTGTACCATATTGGGCAGATTCCCTGAAGAATCAATATGAAGTAGTAATGCTGTGCAGATAAATTGATGGTTTCATAATTTCTGATAGTGATTTTATAGAACTCCCAAATTGATACAAGTAATCTTAAGATTCCTATAGAGTAAAAGCTGCAAATAGAGCTCTATAAACCTTCATGTGTTACAATCTAATTGCACTAGAAACAGAAAGCAGGCTTGGAACTGATTTACCATCACGGGAAACATTCCTTCTTGGTTAGGAACGAGGCCACTATCTAATAACTAAAGGTCATAAAGTAGGAATGGCCAATTTATTGTAGGTGCAAGGGACAGAAAATAAATGATAGACTAGTTTATCTGTACTAGAATTAAAAATAATAAAACAATGCAGATGATTTGTCTCTTGAAAAGAAACCATGCTAACTTGTGACATAAAAAGTATTGCTGGTGCATGCCTTTAATCCCAGCACTCGGGAGGCAGAGGCAGGCGGATTTCTGAGTTCGAGGCCAGCTTGGTCTACAAAGTGAGTTCCAGGACAGCCAGGGCTATACAGAGAAACCCTGTCTCGAAAAACAAACAAAACAAACAAACAAAAAAGTATTGCTTTAAACTTATAATGAACGTGTGAAGACATAAACTACATAATGAATGTTTAGTCAGGTACTAGTGTTGATAGAAAGACCTCTAAACAATTCTGCTGTAACTCTTTACACCCTATTAACCTATGACATGGGGTATTAGTTTAAACTTTTTATGTAAGTTTAAGTAACTTTACTTAAAATATGTATGTTTAAATAAAAGACCTTAGAAAATCATTTGATCAATTATCCTAAGAACGTATAAAAACTAAGAACAACAATAAAGTGGTGGTGTAGCCTTTTTCTGCTTCATCTATTATGTGTGTGTGTGTTGGTCTGTCTGTCTGTCTGTCTGTCTGTGTGTACCTGCCTTCCTTCTTTTCTTATCTATTCTCTCTGGCTCAAGAAAAGTTAATGAGCTCTGAGGCTTATATCTGGTCAGCAAGAAGCCTAGGTCAGTGAGGCTCCTTTTAAATTTCTTTTCTTAAATCCTCTGCTGGTATCAGCAGGAGCTGATTGCCAAAGCCATCAGCTTTTGGCCTCTGAATAGAAAGAGAGAATTAAATTTCCAAAACTCATCCAATCGTTTGGCCCCCAATTGCCAACACCACTCTCACTGACTTTCCTGGGAACCCAAATGCCCAGTGGGGCTTCAGCAGTGAACCACCTCCTGTATCAATATGATATAAAGAATGTTCCTCAATTTTCTTTGATTCGTTAATAAAAAACTGAACAGCCAATAACTGGGCACAGGAGATAAGAAAGCTGGACTTCTGATCTCAGACAGGGATTCCAGGATGAAGGAGAAAGGCTAAAGTGGAAACTTCTGGCTTCTTTGCAAAGCTAGATATGTCAAAGGATGTTTTTCTGTAGCACACACAGGTGGATGGATGTTTTGCTTAGACAGACACGTGAAAGGAGTAGGTGATAGGACCTTTTGCTAAAGCAAAAATGTGAAAGGATGCATGATGTTAAGAAGGACCCAACAGAGTCTAGATAATGCTGGATGGTATTGGTACACCTTACCATTGTTTCCTGGTTATTGTTTGTCCTCATAGACAGAAATGCACCAAGAAACTTCTGGTGCTGCGCTGGCAGCTTCTTGTTGTTTCCATGGACTCAGGCTGATTGACAGAGTGATGTCAGCTGATAGAGTCATGTGGAGTTTTGCCAAAACAGACTCACTTGGTGAGGCAAGACCCAGGAGAGGACATGTGATGCTTGGGCAGAGCATAAACAGGATTCAATGGACAGTGATGGGCTTGCACAGCTATCTTTGCAATGCTTCTTGGACTCCGGTCTTCATCTTTACTGATCTTTGCTTCATTGAGAGAGGCATAACAGAGAACTTCTCCTGGTGTCCCTGCTGGTCCTCGGTAACTCCTGAGGAGGCCTGGCTGTTTCTGCTGGGTTGTGCCACCTCTGCTGATTTGTGTGTGCTATCCTGACACTACTGAACTGGACTGCTGGTATGTTCGTGAAGTTTTTGCAATTGGATTGAGCTGCAACTACTGATTCCTGTGAACTGAACTGCTGATTTCCTGACAACACAGATTTGATTTGTTCCAAAGAATATCTAAGCAGGTCCACTTCTTCTGTTTCCTAATAACCTTTCTTTTGCACTACCTCTGGTGGGTAGTGGGCTAGAAGGGAGGTTAAAGCATTTAAGAACCCATATTAAAAGTAGGTTTTGAAAAAAAAATCAAAGTTACAAGAGGTCACAGGCACAGCTACACTTGGCTTGTTACCTAATTGCTGAGATCCAAATTCAAGTCCTCAAGTGTACACAGCAAGTACTTTACCATTGGTTGGTCTGTCATCCAACCAGTTTCTCTAATTTTGTTCGTTTGATTTCTTTTTTAAAGATACAATCTCACTAAATAGCCCTGGCTGGACTAGAATTTGCTATATAGATCAGGCTCACAGATTTTAACTTTTTGCTATATAGATTTGAACTCACAGAGATCTTCTGCCTCCTGTATGTTTGGAGTAAGGGCCCATGCTACCAAAGCCTAGCCTTGTTTTGTTTGAGGCAAAGCCTGTCTATAAAGTTCAGACAGGTATTGAACTAAGATGTCCTCCTACCTCATTGTCCTAGCAGCTGATGACAGAGTGCACCTCTATGTGCAGCTGGACAATCCATGTTAATGTACTGGCCATACATGTAGATTCTTCATCCTTGAGTGGCCTAGCACCTTGGCTGTTTTATCTCTCTCTCTCTCTCTCTCTCTCTCTCTCTCTCTCTCTCCTTCCCTGTCCCCCCTTCCTCCTCACCTCTCCCCACTCTTTCTCTGTGTGTGATTGTGTGTGTATATGTGGTACATGTGTGTGATGTGTATGTGTGTGTGTGTGTGTGTGTGTGTGTGTGTGTGAGATGTGTGGTGTGTCTATATGCTTGCCTACATGTGCAGCATGTCCATATAGTATTAGTGGAGACTAGAAGAGGGTGTCAGGTCTCCTGGAACTGTAGTTATGGGCAGTTGTGTGCTACCATGTGGTTGCTGGGAGTCAAAGCCACGTCCTCTGAAGAACAGCCAGTGAGTACTCTTACCCACGAGCCACCTCTCCAGCACACACCTGAGTGTTCTGTGTGCAGGCTGATTTCACCTGTGGTCAAACCTATCTGACACCCCAGGAGAGAGACTTTTCATGCCTCCTGTGGAGCTAGGGCCCTGACCCATGTCCTGTCCTAATGGAGTTTTTTCTGTATCTGACTCATTCACTGTCTTTCCCCCACCCCCAGCACCCTACTCATATGTACCTGTCACACATTTTGAAGTCCGCACTTGCATCCCAGGCCTTCTCACCTCCTCTCCTCTTTCAAACTCCTCCAGCTCTAGGCTTCTCTCTCCCCAGCTACTCCTCCTCCTCACAACTGCTCCTCTCTCTTCCCTTCTCACTCCCTCTTGCTCTTTCTCTCTCTGCCTCTTGCTCTCCCTTCGCCTGCTCTCACATGCTTACTCTGACCCTCTTACCCTCTTCTCACTATCCTCCATTATCTGTCTCCTGCTGTACTGGGATCTCCACTCTTCTCTCCTGCTACACTAGTCATGGCCAGTCCAGTCTGATGGCCATGCTCATCATATTTCTTTCTCTCCCTGCTCTGGACTTTTCCAGATGCCTCTGGCTGTTTCTTTCTCTCTCATATCTACAATAAAAATCTTAAGCACATCACGGAGTGGTCTTCTTGGCAGTTTCTTTGCAGCACCCCCCCCCCCCATATACTGTTAGACAATTCCCTCAAAGACGCTGGGTAGCAGATGAGGAAGGACCATGGTATACAAGGGAAAGGAGAGTAGATGTGTTGTGATTGCCTCACAACACAAACAAACACCAATTTCAGTCATTCTGGGGTAATTTATTGAGCAGTAGTCCCAGGACTCAGGAGCTGGTTGTGATATTAAGTCAGAATCCTACAGACTTCTTAAGCATGAAATCCACAAACATCTGTGCCAAGCAATTCCACCAATCAGATTTAGGGATATGAGATTTCCTTAGGAACACTTCTTTGTTACATTTATTCTGCTCCCATTGGTTGGGGTATTCAACTGGCAGAAGACTTGCCTTGCTTAACATTCATGTCTTAACTTGCCAAACAGGATGTCCGTTACCCACATACATCTCTCTTTCTGCCAAATAGGCTGTCAATTCCCAGGAAGGTCATGGAAACTTAAGATGTTACTCAACCTCCATTCAGAATGGAATTCTTATTCCAAATAGCTTCTTATATTGGTGCAGATGTCTCTCTTATGCTGGGGTTCATCCCAGGGGTAAAACTATAAAAGCTTATACATAGGTGTAGAAAATGCTGCTGGGAAATTGGTTTGGGTCCAAGCTTATTGTGGCTAACTAGACAGAGCAGTTCTAAATGACCTGTATTGTGATTGGTTTCCAAGATCACCAAAGCACAGAGCATAACAGAATAGAAATCAACTTGGGGCATGAGAAAGTTTCCTTATAACATTAGTAATGTCACAAAATGGTTTGCTAGACAGTAACAGATGAGTCCTGAAATTGTCCTGGAAGGAGATCCCAGGTGTTTGTGCAAGGAGGGAACACATTAGAGCCTTTGGTACCCCCAAGCTGAAGACAAAGGCTAGAACTGAGAGAAGTTAGAATTCACAAGACAGAGAAGAGAACAAGACAGGGAGAGAACCCAGGAGTCTGCAGAAGCTCTGCTGTGAGTGGAGTACATGTGGACACAGGATAAATGGAGGAGGCTAGCCCAGGCTGGAGGACCAGGCATTTGGAACTACTGGGGTTCAGTATCTTCTGAGCCAAGGAGGATGAAGGAAAACGGGGAAGGTTCCACATGCCAAAGTGAGAAAATTTCCTCCTTCAGTGAGCACTGAGGAGGGGGTAAACGAAAAATTAATAGAAATAAAAAAGGAAAGGCCATGACTGCTCTTAGGTATGGTGGAGGAAACCATTTACTGTAGGTAAAAGGGAGAGCAAAGCCAGAGGTAAGACATCTGGGAGAGGCCAGAGTGGACATCACCCTGTCGGGGTAAGCAGTGTGGGCTGAGGGGAGAGTTAACAGAGAGGAGAGAGGGGAACCAGCTGCAGCAGCCAGGAGACCCAATGTACAGAAGGGGTGGATAACCAAAATGGCTGGATTATATAAGGAAGAGCCTGTGGGGGAAGGGCAGCTCAGTCCCTGGGCTTGAGAGTTGAGGGTAGAGGGCAGAATATGCCAGCCATATCCTGAAAAGGGTAGGGAATGAAGGATGTGTGGTGGGTTGGTTCAACAGGTTTGACTCCACGTGTGCACAGAGAAGTCCTTAATTCTCCTACTACAAAACCATTCTCTATTCTAGTCCTGTTAGTACCATGAATAACCTATTATTCAGAAGGAGTAGTACTGAAAATGGCATGTTGGGGGGACCTCATCAGGCAGAGGGACCCTATTATTCTAACTTTGGCTGTGATTATGGAAGCAGTGCTAGCTGGGGCAGGCACTGGAATAGCTGCCCTAATATTGCAGGAGAAGAATTATAACAGCCTGAAAGCAGACATAGATCAAGACATCCAGTACCTAGAAAAATCCATCTCCTACTGTAGACTCCATAGCTGAGGTAGTTCTGCAAAACAGATGAGGGTTAGACTTGGTGTTCCTGCAACAGATAGGATTGTGTGCCGTGCTGCATGAAGAATGCTGTTTTTATGTCAACCATTCTGAAGTTATCAGAGAGTCACTAGCTAAAGTTAGAAAAAACAGATAAACACCAAAGAGAAGAGGAAAACTCCAAAAGTTGGTACCATTCACCATTTGATACTTCTCCATGGCTAATCACCCTTATTTCCACAATTTCGTGGTTCCTGATTATTCTCTTACTGTTGCTCACTTTTTGGCCATGCATAATTAATAAGCTTTTACAGTATATAGAGAAGAGATTGGAGACCATCCAACTAATAGTGGTGAGATCCCAATATCAACCTGCCAGCACAGAAGATCCATATCAGTAGAGTACATAATTGGCCTCTGAAGTTACCAATAAAAAGGGGGGGGGGGAATGAAGTGCACAGGTGGCTTGCTTCTGCACTCTCCTGCAAAAGTCCCTTCTTCCCCACCCTAGGCTCTCTTCCACAGCAAGCATGGTGGGGCATGCAATCTGCTTGCCTCTGTGCTTTTCCTGAGAAGTTCTGCTTTCCCCAACCCCTGCTCCTCCCTGCATCAAACGAAGGGAATCTTCCCTGCTTCCTGGCCACACCGAGAGGACTCAAGGAGCCACAGGTGCCAGCTGGAGTGAGATAAATGACAAAACGCCCCAGCTCCAGTGGTGCCAAGACTAACACTGCTGTGGGCTGGCTCAGTTGGTCCCTCAATTTGAGGGAGAAATCAGGATCCCGGTACTCAGGTGGGCAAGGAGTCGGCGAGTGACAAACAGACATGAACACATGAGAGTGTTGGATCTGAATGTAATTTCTCAAAGCGAGCATCAGACTTATATTACAGAAGAAAACAAGGAAGTTAGGTGATACATTATCCAAGATACATTTATGTCATCTGATGCATAATGATACAAAACAGAGAAATGCATACATAAAGACTGGCAGGAACCAGGCAGTGATTGCAAGTGAGATAAAAGTGGCCCTATCTAAAGTCTATTCTAGGAGTCAGGTGAGGATTTCGCACCCTAGTCACAAGGGTCCCTTAGCAAGCCCCTAACTATGCCATTCCTCTGAGCCTTGTGAAAACTTGCACCAGGAGGTTCTGCTCTTGCTAACCTTTTCATGAATAATGCAATACTCTAGATCCTCCTTAAACCACAATCCTCCTTCTTCCTAGACCATTGTAAATTCCTGCATATGGGAGTGATTTGGCTGTTATTTTAAGTATCTGTAGGGAACCTCCATTTGTCAGAGGAACTCACCAATTTTCTTCTAATATGTAATGTAGTCTTTCATACCTGACTGTAATGAGAATTCTAAGTTTACTTTGTAGAACTAGCCCTGAGATTTCTAGCTCTTATGCAGTATAAAATACTGAAAGAGAGTACACAACATCCTCCACCTATTGCAAGGACATATCTGGATTACATCCATACTAAGGGATGCTAAGGCCTCCAGGAGACCAGTTTCTGTGAAACTTTTTGCCTCAGGACTGTGGTCAAGCTTTTGGACTTGTCTCCAAGACTCCACTGAAGTAGGTGTGGCATAGCACTCTCCCTGATAACCAGCTGGGCTCTTCCCTGGTGCCTGTTCTTGCAATGAGGAGATTAGGGTCCCCCTTTTAAATCATAGAAGAAAGGTAATTAGAGATCACAGACAGTTATGGCCAGCCATAAAGCCAGTTCCTGATAGCACCATGAAAGAGAATCCTTATGTCAGAAGAATTGTCTCTCAGCCTGGTGATTCTACCCTACCAAATGGTATTGTGTCTGAATAATGACTTACTTCACCCGCCTTCCCTACCCTTCACTCTAAGCATTTAAAGAATTTCTAACTATGCTGTATATAAGTGCCCAGACACTGAAGCTTGAGGTTGCACTCCTGTCCTACGCTGTGGGAAGGTTTTCAATCTTAGTCTGATTGTAAGGAAGACTCTTATGTAAGACTGCAGTGGATTCCATAGTTCTTGAGCTCTCCTCAGTTTCTTGAGGAATTGGGACATAACAAGGTGTGCCCTCCATTTCAGGTTTTAGTTAATTCCAGATGTAGTCAAGTTGACACCCCAGAATAGCCATCACACTGGGCTTCAATTTCCAGACAGTAAAGGGGAAAGGAGCAAACAACCTGCCATTTTCTGACCTCTGATTGGCTCCAATTCTGACCTCTGATTGGCTCCAATTCTGGGTGGGGGGGCAACTCCAGCTTTTCCATCACAGAGATAACCAAACGTCTCCACTCCCATTCCTCCTGATTGGTACATCAGACAGACACACTAAGGATGTCCTTAAACCTGATCAGTGGACCTTTGGTCTGATTAATTTTATCTCTAGAGAAGACCTGATAACCTGTCGGTTGCCAAGGACCAGCCTCAGCTTGGATAGAGGTTCTGAGGTAACACTGACTTGAAGACAAATCATGAGTACAAACTGACAGCTTTCTGAAAATCACCAGACAGTTCAACTCTCACAATCCAACCCCAGTCTTTTATTCACAGATCAGTTCAATCATCCAACACAGTTTCTTTTTTTCCCACCAATCAGCACTTTCTTAACCTTAGCTGATAAATTAGCAAAGCCACAGAATATAAAGAACCAAAACTCCAGCCAAGAAATAACCAGCATGGAGAATCACTTGAGTAACTTCATCTGTTACTATGCATCCCTTCGCCCCAACTCCTGCCATTGCACGAAGACAAGGTCTCAGTGTGAAGCCCAGTGGTGGCACCACATTAAGGAATCTTGCCCTCAAGCTGGTCATGGTGGCACACACCTTTAATCCAAGCATTTGGGAGGCAGAGGCAGAAGCAGGTGGACATTGTGAATTTAAGGCCAGCCTGACCTACAAAGCAAGTCCAGGACCGCCAGGACTAGTTACACACAGAAACCCTGTCTCTGAAAACAAACACAAACAAACAAACAAACAAACAAACCAAATCTTGCCCTCAGACTCAACTAAACAAAGAAGAAGTCCCATTTATACTATCTACTTCTCTCTCTGAATGTTACAGCTGCCTCTGTTGTCCCTTGTCTGATGTCTGTGTGTCCTTAAGAAAGGCCTCTGCTCCTTATGCATTCAATAGTACATGTACAGTATCAGACAGGAATGAGGAATCATTGTGTAAGAAAATTTTAGGAGTTTTACGAGGTATCTTAGCTAATGTTCTATTGCTGTGAGAAGACACCACGAACAAAGCAACTTATAAATGTATTTAATTGGGTACTTGCTTATACTTTCAGAAGTTTTGTCTGTTACCATCATGCCAGGCATGGTGATGGAGAAGTAATTGAGAGCTCATATCTATTCAGAGAGAGAGAGAGAGAGAGAGAGAGAGAGAGAGAGAGAGAGAGAGAGAGACTGGGACCGTCCCACAAATGTATAACACCCCATGTTTATTCCCTATCCACAAATCCACATAAAACAAGGTCCCCTATTTTGAGACCAAGCATCTGTTGCCATCTCAGTAATGAATGTATTCCTTTTCCTTGGAAATTAAATCTTTGCCCAAGCTTCACCAGTGACCTTTATTCTTTGCTCTGTTTCTATCTATCCAGGCCAGAGAAGCTGTTGCCACATCAGATCCTGTCCATGGTTGATCATCAGGATGGTACCTGGCAGGCACCATGCCCAGTGGATTGTTTTATGATGAGGAAACACAAGTCAAATTTTTTCTTTCACTTTCATGCACTGGGTATATCAGACCCAGAGCTTGTGTCTGGCTGTGTCTCAGACATGCAGCTGGTGACTGGATCCACACAGCTAAGGACAGCAGGGACACATCCAAACATATCTGCAGGAACATTCCTTGGTGAGTCAGGGACCATGCTTTCCCCACATGTTCATCCTCTCAATGGCTCTGGAGGAGATGCTACAGCCTCATGGATGGGTGAGCTCAGGGAAGATGAACAATAGTCACAGGCTCAGCAGATGGAGGGCTGGACTTGCAATCAAATGAGGTCTGCCTGCTCCTCTCTCCTCCTCTATCCTATGCATAGAGGAGGACATGGAATCCCTCAGATGGGATCCCCACACTGCCTGGGTCCTGACCCTCCTTGTGGGACATGAATAGAGGTCTTAGGCAGGCAGACAACTCTTTGTCTGTGCTCAGTCCTTTTAGATAGTTCCAGAACAGAAAAAGGAAGTGGGGGAGGTTTGAACACAGAGCCATCAACCATGTTGGCCTTGGGGTGCTCTTCCTGAACCATAGAGAACGGAGTTTTGATTAAGATGAACACAGTACTCAGTTTCAGCACAGCTTTGCTTGGCTATGCAGTGTGAGCACTGAGGAAAAACTGAGGCACAATAGACAGTGACTATTCTAAGGTGCCTCAAGGAGGCCTAACAGATACATGAGAGGCGACATTCCTTGGTTCTCACCTAGCCTCTGCCTCCCCTGTGGTGAACAGAGGATGTAGCCAAGGCTGTCCTGCGTGTGCAGGTGTGGGAGGGAAGCAGGTAATGGACAGAGAATATGCTCTGCACAGTTCCCAGAACCATCGCACTGGTCTCACCTAACATGAAGGCAGACAGCTGTAGAGTGGGCTCTTGTGCAGCAGAAGGGGCCAGGATTTGTCTTCCATCCAGAGACAAGGCTCTTGATTTCATTATCTCTTGGCTCTGAGCTCTGTGACATGGGGTTTGTCTTCACTAGGCCTCTGTTTTGTCCCCTGATGGATGGAGCTAGAGTTGCCTGCCCTGCTGAGAGCCCCAGGAGGCTGCTCTCCACCTGTGGTGTCCTGGAAGGCTGTGCAATGGTAGAGACACCAAGGAGTCCCTCAGATGCCACAAGTGTGAAGAGAGAATGAAGGAGCAGTGTTGTGTTTTATAAAAGAAAGAGAAGAAGGGGTATATTTGATGAGTGTGCAGTCAGGTGTGGAGGTAGGGGGTACCTCTGTGGGCCCATGCTGAAGCATCCCTTCCCCCTGAGGAACCAGCCATAGGAAGAAGGTATAGTATAGAATACTTTATTCAGGAAATAGGGAAGGGAGTTGAGTGAAATGAAGAGAGAGAGCTGGCAGAGGAGTAGAGGCCAGCCATGAGTACTTGGAGAGAGAGGGAGGAGGGGAGTGAGGGGAGAGAGGTTCAGGAGCTGCTATAAGGGCAGAAGAACAAGAGAGAGGGGAGGGGGCTAGCAGCCTCTTTTATAGTGAGTCAGGCATATCATGGCTGTTGTCAGATGAATGTAGGGCAGAGCCTAGACTAAATGCCAATATCTAGGGACAACAAGTCACTGGTTGGGAGGCAGAGAAGGCACTCCAGGGGAAGTCCAGGCTGGCCCAGCCCAGTAGTGAGGTGAACAGGGGCAAATGGCACACACTTTAAGGTCATTGAACAGTCTGGGTTATGCGTCATGAAGACTGACAGTAGCTAGCGTTTAAAGTGTAAGAGCTCCTGCCACCTCCAGCTGTCACCATGTGCATCCACTGTCCTTGCAGCTGGGAGCTGATGAATGTCCCTCTGCTGCCTGACAGGCTCTGAACACACTCACTGGCATTCCCTAGCTCTGAAGGGAATGTAATCACGAGGGAACTTGAAGTCTGCACACAAACTGGTTGTCTTGTCAGTTTGCATCTGTAGGGATTGTGCCCAGGCTTTGTACACTGAGGGGCTTTCTTCCACAGAACTGCAGCCTTCGCCACACACCACAATCAGCAGTACTGATGTTTGATTTCAGTTGGATCTAGGGTCTGCATGTGAAGCCTCAGCTTCCACTCTCAGCCTCTCTCTCCAGTGCTGAGTTTCCCCAATGTGCAGGTCAGACCTGCTGTCTATTGAAGGCTGCTGTGCACTGCAAATCTAGAGAGAATGTCCATAGCTCGTCAGTGCACTGACTGTGTGGGCTTAGCTTGATATAATTTATTTCATCCACAGTGAGCCTCAGTCTGTGAAGACATCAATGTTGATGCTCTGTGATCCTGTCGTTTTGCTTCTTGAAGTATCTTAGAGTAAGTAACTCACAGATAAGACGTTTTGTTTTTTCAGAAGAGGTTTTTTTTTTAATTGCTGGTAACAGGATGATTAGAACCATCTGTAATGGAACCTGATGCCCTCTTTTGGTCTGTCTGAAGACGTTGTACTCACATACATTAAATGAATAAATAAATCTTTTAAAAAAGGAAAAAAAAAGAAACTGCCTAAGGTTGAACATTTAGAGAAGGGAGAGAAGACTGTATGGTTCCAGAGCAGACACAGGGACAGGATCTGACAGGACTCCAGCTCTGAGGGGATGCAGGATCCCGAGGTAGCACAGAGATGTGTGGGCTCTGGGAGAGCACTGTGCCATTCATCAATTAACCCCAGTCACAGGGCACAGGCCCTGATGCCAGTGAGATGCCTCGGGCCAGAATCCCCTTGAAGTCACAAGGGGAGAGCAGGAGATGCTGGCGTAGGTTCAAGTGAGTGGAAATTCATATCTAAAAGTTGGAGTGATATTCAGAACACTTCAGGTCAGGTCCCCAGTGGAGCACTACTGTCAGATTTGCAAAACTTCACAGTCATTTCCTCCACATTACAATAAGATTCATGGGAGTCCTCATGTCATAAATGATGCTGGTCCCCTAATAAGGTGTGTATGAGAATACAGAAAATATTTATTACTGCCATCAATTGTGTGTTGTCACCTAGTAACTGGCAGAACACTTCTTACCATCTCTCCTGTGTGTAGATTATATATAGTTTTTTTCTTCATGGCCTTGTCCTAAGCATGTGACATCCCCTATGGAGGATGTCAGACAGGAGAGTTCTGACTTGGCCAGGATGAGGTGAGAGTGGCTGTCATCTCTAAGTAGAAGTGTAGGGCCCCCTGGAGGAGCATCTGACTGTCACCTTTACATCTCTCTTCTCTGTAGGAGTTTATGGCAATGCATCTTGGTTTTTGTTTGTTTGTTTTGTTTCCCCTTCTCTAGCCTGCACACCTGGAGAGCAGTAAGAAAAAACCTGTCAAAATCCAATGGATTGGAATGATTTCACAGAAGTCTTTAACAAAGGTACTCAATTTCTCTTTCTTTGTGTGTTTCCATTTCACAAGAGTTCCAATGGAAGAGGAGATGCTACAACTTTTCCTTGTCCTAACCAGGTCCCTTTGATCTTAGTGACCCACCCATGTGTGGTCATTGTGCTTATCTTGATTGTGCAATACCCACAGGGGCTCATACATTTGAACACTTGGACTCCAGTTGGTGCTGCTATTTGGGGAGATTATGGAACTCACAGGACATGGAGCCTCCCTGGAGGATGTCCATCCCTGGGGGGAGGGACTTTAGAATATATGGCCCTGCTGTGTGTGGTGTGCATACTTCGTAGCCCTTGAGAGGCTGCAGTAGGTGTATTTTTGTGAGTTCGAGTCCATCCAAGTCTACACAGTGAGTTCCAGGCCAACCAGGGTTACATAATGAGACCCTGTCTCAAAAATAAAATAGAATAAAATAAAGCTAAATAAAGAAGGTTGACAGTCATTCCCCCTTCCAGTACATTATATACTTCTTAATTGCCACTGAGATGTGATCCTTCACATTCCAGGACCCGCTTCTCTCTCTTCACCACCACCGTTGACATCTCTCCTTGTGGAGCTCTGGGAAAACATGTCATTCTCTCATCTCTTTGTACACACACACACACACAGACACAGACACACAAACACACACACACACACATACATCCACGGTACATATTTGATGCTGTCTTAGGGTTTTACTGCTGTGAACACAGTACATGTCCAAGGCAACTCTTATAAGGACATATCATTGGGGCTGGCTTACAGGTTCAAGGTTCAGTTTATTATCATCAAGCCAGTAGTAGCATGGCAATGTCTAGACAGGCATGGCACAGGAAGAGCTGAGAGTTCTACATATTTTTCCAAAGGAATCCAAGGAGCAGAGTGTCTTCCAGGAAGCTAGAAGGAGGGCCTCAAAGCCCACCCCCTCATTAACATAATTGCTTCCCAATAGGCCACACCCCCTAATACTGCCACTCCCTGGGCCAAGCATATTCAAACCTTTACAGCTGCTTTTAAATCGAAAGAAATTATGGCGATGCTGTGTGTGGAATACACATCTAGTTAAGAATGTAGAACACTTTGGAGCTTTGGACTAGAAATGTGGTTGAATACTGTTGGCAGAGCACAAAGGGTTGATGCAGCAGGCCCCCTGGAAGGAAGTCCTGCTGAGCAATGCAGAAGGGTGGAGACTGGTCATGTGATTTCACAGAGACATAAGAATTTTATTAGCAACTGGGCAAGAGGTCAGTCCCATGATAGGTTGACAAAGAGCCTAGGTATTTCCTACCCATATTCTAAGAACTTACATAGGCTATATTCAAAGCAATGAACTGATTTTTTTGGGGGGGGGTGGGGAAAAGGTCAGCACAGCACAACACTGACTGCAGATACTTATTACCAGTGACTCCATGCTCTTTTGTCTACAAGAAAAGAGCAAGTGGGACAGGGAGAAATGCCAAATGCTTCATGATTTGCATGTGAACCTAGGAAGCTCAATGTCTCAGAGTAGCTGTGACAGTGGAGGAGATTAAGGAACTAAGGGAAGGCTCCTGCCCTGCAGGTGACAGTGAGAGGAAACAGTCTGGTCATGACCAGCTATGCTCTACGTGCTGTTGATCTGGTTGAATATTCACGGGTTCGTCCTAAGCTGGCAGCCAACCCTGGCAGTGTTGTCTGTGTATTAATGGCTTTAGAGACACAAAATATGGAATAGTTCAAGTGGATATGCATGCTTTTTCATTGGTTTCAGAGAGCCTGGAGTTCTTCCCATGTTCAATATACATTGATATTCATTCTGTCTTTATTATGAATTCTACTACTGATACAGTGAGGTAATAGAAAACCTACTAGCACTGGCAACACACTGTTGACAGGAGAGCAGCTCATGTGATTAAAAGAAAAATGGGCATCCACATGGGCCTGTTAGTTTCTGAAAAAGTGAAACATAAAAACTAAGCCTTTAGGCCCAGGCTTGAGAATGTGACCTTTGTGACTCAATGCTCCAAGTCATGCTAATCATAAAACAGGTAGCAACATTCCTCAACCTACCTGCTTCCTGGGTTCAGGGAGTGTTTGTTCAAAGAAAGTCACCCTGACCCACCCTGACCGCTCCTGGAACCCGCTATGCAAATGTGCTCTTGTTAGGGGCTCATAGAAACTTTCTTGAGAAATAACCTGCAAAATTACCAGGTATTCCTTGTGACTCTTGTGACTTTGCACTTCCTTGTGACTCTTAACTGGTATTTTTGATATTTTCCGACAATGCCCTCCCCACCCCCTTGAGTTGTGGTTTCTTCCTTTAAATACATACCCCCTTACCCAGCTACTCGGGGCCCATGGTCCTCTAGCCTGCATGGGGTATGACTGTGGGTCCCAGAGCCCTCTTGGAATAAAAGTCATTTTGCAGTTTGCATCAAGACCATTTCTCATGAGTGATTTGGTGTGTTGCCTCTCCTGAGTCAGAACGTGGGGGAGTCCTCATGTTGTGAGTCTTTCATTCTTAGCAATGGAAACCGATGTCCGAGATGACCATGTTTCAAGTTGATGTCAGTGAGCACCTCTTCCTGGTATGTGGAGGGAGCAGGGTCACTCCATGGCATCTCCTGTCCCCTCTGCATGTGTGGAGCTGGGTCACAGTAAACAATAGAAGCAAGGGGAGGCAGACACCTAGGGACAGGTGTGTACATGTGATAGACAATGAAATGATAGACAGATGATAGAAGACAGACATCTGGGAGCTCATTACCATAAGGACCCCAGTCCTTATGGCATCATTTGGTCCTCACTACTTAACTTCTGTAAAGTTCCTGTTTCCAAACATGCTTGCTGAGCCACAGACCTTTTAAATATGCATTTGGGGGTCATAATAGAACCTCAAACCCTGGATTTTCTGGATGTTTTGTGTGAGGGATCTTTTAGATTAATTTTTTAAACCGATGTATCAATTTCTTCTATTGTTTCTTGTATGCCTGAGATTCTCTCTTTCATTTCTTGTATTCAAATGCTGATCCTTGTGTTGTTGTTCCTGTTCTCTTCCTTGGGCTTTCCATCTTTAGGATTTCTTCAGTTTGTGTTTTCTATATCACTTCTGTTTTGATGTTCAGGACTTGAACAGTTTAATTTATTTCCTTTACCTTTTAAGTGTATTTTCTTGTATTTTTTAAAAGAGGTTTATTTATTTCCTCTTTAAAAACCTCTACCGGTTTGGTTTTATTTTCCTATATTTCTTTAAATGAATTTATCATCTCCTCTTTAAAGGTCTCTCTCATCTTTATAAAACTGGATTTGAGATCTTTTTCATCTTTTTGCTTGTGCTAGGATATCTAGAGCTTGCTGTAGTAGGACAGCTGTGCTCTGGAGGTGTCATAATGGCCCTAGCTTTTGTTGATTGTGTTCTTACTCTGGCCTTAAGCCATCTGGTTGTCTCTGGGTTTTCCTGATGTAGCAGATTGAAAAGGGGATGTAACCTCAACATTCTTGGTGCAGCAGGATTCTGCTGGGTAGCCTTGGGTTGGACAATGGAACTCAGGGGTCAGTGAAAGTCTCCCAGCAGGTGGGATTGGGAGACAGAGGACAGAGAAATGGTGGGACAATGTAGCTAGGGGAAGGGGAATATCACAGAGGTCCTGACACCTGGGCATGCCCCAGAGGACTTGGTGGGCAGGGAAGTGGGTACAGAGAAGGCTCTAACCTGTATGCTTCCAGATCAGCAGGTCTGATGAAGGTGAGTGGAGAGGTGGCCAGACAATAGAGGCTCATGGAACCCCATACTGTCATCTGACCTCATTATTTTTCTGATAAATAGTGGGACGTGACATTTTTTATAAAGTCATTGATGAACTTACGGAGGCACTCTGCAAAACAGATCTGAGAAGCCTGATAACTGAAGATGGAGCCTGGAATGGATTTGTGAAAGCAGCAGGATTGTCAAGGTAACCTGCAGGGTGCACTCAGTTCTGCCCCCCAGACCAGGAGAATGAGGGTTATTTCCTGGTAAGGTGTACCCACTCTAGGAAGGCTCAGGGGTTGGTATTATGAACCCTCATTCTCAACTATCCAAAAGGGGTGTTTACAACATGTTATTCCTGGTGGAAATCACCTCAGGTTGTTTGAAGATGTTGCTTGAGGTGCAAGGACGATTTCTGCCATCTATTCATTATGTGAATTTTACAAGTTAGTTACCACTTCCTGGTTTCCACCACCATGAAACTGTAGTGTGAGAAGATAAGATCATCCATGTGGGTTTATCAGCATGGGGTCAGCACACAGTGGCGTTCTCAGCATGGGGCCAGCACACAGTGGGTGCTCCTGAAAGTCAGCTTTGCAAGCTAATTATGAAAGTGAGAAGAGACAAGTTCTAAGGGTCTCCTGTAGGACTGAGGCATCAAGTTTTATTTTGAGACAAGTGAGAATAATATACACAGAGCAAGCCATCTTCGAGGTTGTGTCTCAGGCACTTTCCTTTCGTCTGTGGAGCTGTCCAACATCAGGATCCTTCTGAGGGCTGAGGAGGCAGAGAGCCCATGGTATAGAGGTACAGAGCCAGGTTAGACCCTGACTATCCTCATTCAGATCCAGAACCCCATGCTGTTTTGACATTCTGGGATTATCGTCAGATCAGGGTTGGAAAACCAAGTGCCAGCATCCTTCCTAAAGCCCAGAGAGACCAGGACCAGGGTCAGAGCCAGGGGTCAGTGGAGACTGTGATTGACCCTGGAATGGAGGTGTAGCTAGCAGGCTAGAACAACAGAGCTGGAAGGAGAGGGAGAGTTGGAAGCATAGAAGAAAGATGGTCAGGGACCCAGCAGAAGACAGGTAAGAGAGAGTAGGAGCATTTCCCCTGCTCTGATCTGATGTCTTATGTGTGCGTAGGGCTTTTCATGAGTGTGCCCTCCATATGTCGTCTTTAAAGACTGCAGAGTTCTTAGGAGTTATTTGGGAAATTCTTCTTTGTACACACAGCTCCCTGAATATCAGGAAAGCATGTGGCTACAGACAGCTCCTAAAGTCGGTGTTTGAAGGATGATTCACATAAGTAGAGAATCCGAGGGGACCCCATGTTAACACAGCAGAGGAAAACATTTCTCCTGTTGTCTTGAACAAATTTAGGGGATTTCTGTCCTTCCAATTCTTACAGATGATCTCCAGGCCCCTTGCATCTTTGCACATGTACTTGTGGTGCTCCAAAGAGACACTGTCATTAGCTATGTTGTCTGTAGTGTGGTGATCTCTGTCTCCAGGAATCTTCCATGTTGAGAGTCAGGAAGTAGTGAGGAGTGGCAGTCAGTATGGAACCAAATTGGTAGCAACTGTCTGGTCCCAGTCACCCCAGCCTGGAAGGGGACAACATTTGGGGATCTGCAGAGAGCAGTGAGCAGGCAAAACAATCCGGAGGGTCTCATGACTCTAAAGTGATTGGCTTGGGTTTTATTATTAAATTCACAGAAACAGTGAAACAACAATGACTGAGGAAGGAGTCTCAGTGAGCCTTCCTTCTCATTTTGACACCAGCTATGAATGAAAGACTACTCTCAGCCAACTACAGGATTAGGACAATTTAAAAACAAGTCAGACCTCACATAGATGATTGTCATCACATAGCACAGGGGGTTAAAGTGAGCCAATGGAGACAGGCACCGGTCAGATCTGAGAGAGCTTCAGGCCTCAGATTTCCTGTCCTCGGGATGAGGAATCCTGCATTGAGTGTGTGATCATTCACATGACTCCTGCACACCAGAAAGCCCACCCTAGGAAAAATATTCATCCTGAAACAGCCTCCAGCAGCCAGGAGGACACTGCTCAGGACTGTTGTTCCAGGGGAGAGAGATGGAGCCACTCTGCACACACAAGCGGTTGGAGACTTAGGGCCAGCTGGTAGTGAGGGCAGAAGATCACCCATCCCTTACAGACACACCAAGGACTGGTCCACTCCAGGAACATGGGCCTTATGGGAATCTTCCAAAGGCCCATGGCTTAGGTTTTCAGTTCCTCTGGAGGTCAGAGGTGGCATCAAATTCCCCATCACACCTACACCTTTATAGTTGAGCAATTTTATAGGAAATTCTTGGGAATGGTGTATCTCAGCCCCTTCATTTCCCCACTTGAAATACTTATGGATATCTAATGGAATATCTTGCAGATGGGATCCAAACCTAACCTTAATTCTGACACTGTCTTCAGCCAACGCAGGTGGTCTGTGCAAAGCTTTAAAGCAAGTGTGCTGTCACTGTGCACTGTCCCCTGAGGCCGTACAGGGATGTGGAGCATTTCCGATGGAGGAATCCATTCTAGCATGCTCTTTCTATATATCCTGCTGCAGGGCTCCCCAGGCAAACTCAGGCATTCCTGCAGGCTGGATACTGCAGGGAATGCAGATAAATTCCCAGTATCTAATGGCAGAGGGGAGACTCTTGGGAAAGGTATATCCCTCACAACACACACAGTTCTCTGAGGTAGAGTGTTTGCTCTGATCCCACATCCCTGTGCTCATCACAGGGTTCCCTAGGATAGTGATAGCACTGACCTTGAGTGGCGGCATTTTATCAAGCGCCTTTCAGTATGGTATCTTGACTCTATGTTATGTACTGTGGCCTATGGAGTAAGGATGGTGAGAATCTAGGATGTACCAAATTTTGATAGTAGAATCGAAAAATTTTGGATCTCTGTAAAATTATTTCCTGTTGGATTTGTAGCATAAAGTTAAAGACTGAGTAAACTTTTATCTTTAAAAAAAATAAACTGTTTTCCCCTGCACTTTTCTGTCACAGCGAGGAGGAAACTGCACTGCGTGATGCTCTGAAGGAGCACTTAGCACGGAAGCCCTCAGGTGAAAATGAGGGGCCTCAAAGGAAGAGGCAGAATGAGCGGTTTCTGCGAGAGTTTCCTCAGTTGAAAAAGAAACTTGAGGGCCATATCAGGAAGCTCCGAGAGCTGGCTGCTCATTTTGACCAGGTGCACAAGGACTACACAGTCTCCAATGTGGTATCCAGCTCTGTTAGTGCTGTCTCGGGAGTCCTGGAAATTTCTGGTTTGGCTCTGGCACCCTTTACAGCAGGGGCCAGTCTGACACTCTCAGCAACCTCTGCGGTTCTGGGAGTATCATCATCTGTGAGTAGTTTGGTCACCAGCACTGTGGAAAAATCAAGGAGATGGTCAGATGAATCTGAAGCCAGACGCCTGGTTGGAGCCAGCATGAACTTACTTGGGGATTTTCTAAAGATCATGCCTAACATCTCATTCAAATTTTGGAAAACAATCATGAAAATTTTCAAAGACTTAAAAACCCTCGAGGATCATATCCAAGCCATCAGAATAGTCAGATCCTTCTCTCGAATTGGAGCAGAGGCTGAGAACCTCACATCCACTGGAAGAAGCTCTATGCAGGGTGTTCTCCAAATGACCAGAGGGGCCAGGATTACAGCAGCTGGAGTTTCAAGTGTCTTCCTTGCATGGAATGTGTATGACCTTATGAACCAATCAAAGGATCTGCACGATGGGGGAGAAACAGAGTCAGCCAAAGCACTGAGGGACCTGGCTCACAAGCTGGAGGAGAAGCTGCAGGAATTTGAGCAGATGTACAAGGATCTGCAGTCAGACCTGCCTCAGTGACCACCCTCTTCTAAGCAGCTAAGAGTTCAGGGGAGATGACCTGTACAGGATGGGGACCTTTTTGTTTTTTATACATTAATGTCAGAAATATTTATTTTTCTAGAAGATCACACAAAAGTTGGTAAGAAGGGAGAAGGTTAAGTGTCTTCCATGAAACCTGGTTAAGGGCAGAGCAGCCTAAAGAAATAGTGTCTGAAGTGAACTAACCACAGGCACATGGGGACTGGAGATGGCAGCCCCGGCCTGCACAGGGACACACACTCATGCAACAACATGCTGTAACAAGGGAATCAGCCTGAGGTCAAGTCCATGGAAGAGATCGTTGGGAGTTTGAATTTCTCTGGCTGAGCAGAGCGAGGTCCATGTAGAAGGCCAGAGATCCCAGGAGAAGAGGAAACTGGAGTCTAAAAGGGGATCAGACTTCCAGCAGAGTGGAGAATCTGCAGGCAAACCTTCATCCATCACTCTGATAACACCCTGCTGGATCTTATCATCTGTGGTATCTCCTCATGGTCTTGTGCTGGACTTGCGAAAAGCTTAGGTATCTGNTTTTTTTTTTTTTACATTTTTTTCAATTTTTTATTAGATATTTTCTTCATTTACATTTCAAATGCTATCCCGAAAGTCCCCTATAACTTCCTCCCATCCTGCTCCCCTACCCACCCACTTCCAGCTCCTGGCCCTGGCATTCCTCCTGGCATATAAAGTTTGCAAGACCAAGGGGCCTGTCTTCCCAATGATGGCCGACTGGGCCATCTTCTGCTACATATGCAGCTAGAGACACCAGTTCTGGAGTACTGGTTAGTTTATATTGTTGTTCCACCTATAGGGTTGCAGACCCCTTCAGCTCCTTGGGTACTCAGAAAGTACTTTTTATAAGATTTTTTTGTATTGATTATAGCTTTATCATGTAGCTGGCTTTGTATTTGTAGGTAGACAAGAAACTTGTGATGGCTTTCCTAAGTGTTGGGATTTGCATGCCTTTTCCACAGTACTGATAAATTATTCACTATAGTATAGAGTTCATTGCTTGTGCTAAACAGCATCTGTGGATGTTTACAAGTGTCTAGAGTGCCATACATTTGAAATAATACAGTAGGCTGCCTTCCAGATTGGCTTTTACCTAGCAATATGCATGTGAGAATAAATAAATAAATAAATAAATAAATAAATAAATACGAATCAGAGTGGCCTAGAGTGTGGGGAATGAGAGTGTAACATGGTGGGCGTGGCCAGGGAGGGCTGTACAGGACAAGTAATGAGAAGTCAGGAAGGCTGGGGAGCAGAAAATGGGAGAGAGCCAGAGTGAGAGTCGAAGCAAATTACATAAGGTGTCAAATGCTGTGTGGAATGGAGATGAAGCCAACACATTTGTGACAGGAGACTGGGCATATGGCTCTCATGTCCTTCTCAGTCTGTGGAGGCTTGCTGGCCAAGGTGATGTCTCAGATCAATGGGCTCTTGTCCTCTTATGTTCTATAGGCTGTGTTCAGTAAATGCTAACTAGCTGGTGTTGAAAACTGGAGTAAAGGCAGTCACTTGCAGCCTCTGGGCCACCAGTATTGGCAGAGTCCTGAGCACTGAGGTGGCAACCATTTTCCTGACTTTCTTGTGTTGTCACAGAACATGCCAAGCAGTTTTCTAGCAGATCTTCTTAATGTGCAAGTGGGATGGGCTCAGCTTCTGTCCCTGGATTTAGAGACAGAGACATGGGGGTGTCCTAGTCCCTGCAGCCCTGTGGTCACTAGTGTCTTCTATCTTAGGCTCTGTCTTGGCTTGCTCTTGGCTCAGTCTCTGAGTTGTGGAATGAAAGCCAATGTCTCTTCCTCATCCAGTCTCCCCATCTGCAACATCACAGTACAGCTTTATAATCACAGACTGATTTGAAAAATGGGGAGAGATTTACGTTTTAAGGAATGATTGTAAAACTCCAATCAAATGCTGAAATAAATGTGTTGCACACTGTTGTGTTTGGTTTCTGAGTGGTTTCTTGCTCTCCCTCACTCAAGCTGTGAGGACATGGTAATCAAACCCAGTAATATTCATGTAAAACAAAATAGGGCCCAGAAGGAAGGGTTATGTTGGTCCCTGGTGGTCAGATCCTTTGAGTCCATTATCCTGGGACAGAGCAGAGATGTCACATAGCTATCCAGATGTAGGTCTCTGGTAGAACAAGAACTTTGGCTCCTCAACCATAGGTGTCAAGAGGGAAAGACATGAGTTAGAGGACTGTGCCGTGTAGGATTCTGGGAACTTCTGAGAGGAAACAATGCAGGATGGTTCCAAGTAAAGGCAGATTCCAAGTGCCATGCTCTCTAACTTCAGAATGCCATTGTCAGCATCAACCACTCCAGAGCCCAGGACTGTGCTGAGGGGTGAGGAGAGGCAGGTGCCCATGAAGAGAGATGGAACTGGCCACAGTTCAGAAGGTGTGAAGAGTGATCTCTGGACTGAGCCTGAGCCTGAGGGGGCAGAATTTGTTTTCTTAAACACCATGCAGAACCCACAAACTCATGGGGTATTCTGAGAAGAATGTAGTAAGTCAGCCTGAGGTTATCACATGAAGCCCGTGGTAAACCCACAACTCCAAGAAGACCTGGGTGCTGCACAAATTTAGCCAGAGCAAGAATCCTGTGTAAGTTAGGACTTGCTTCCTCATTTGTTCAGTCTCACCAAATCCCTAGAAGGTGGTGTGGACCCCTTTAATGTACACACACTGTGACAGGAGATCTGTGGGTAAAGTGCTTGCTAGGCAAGCATGAGGGTCTGAGTTAGGATCACTAAAATACCCATAAAACTCTGGGTTTAGGATTATGTGACTGTAATCCCATTGCTGGGTATCTGTATACACAGCAATTCCTGGGGTTCACTGGCCATCCAGTCTATCTAAATCAACAAGTTACAGGTGTAGTAAGGCAGACAGGTGCCACGGACATCCCAGTGCAGAGCTTGGCAGGCCTAAAAACCTACAAGCACTCATGAGACACATGAGTTTCAAAAGAAACTCATTCTCCTGGGTAGACATTTTCACAACCAGATTTATCCCTGCACAGTCTGGCATATGGATCTACATGTTTATTTAGTAGGAATTTTTATATATTAAGCACAGAATGAATCCTGACATAAGCTAAGCTTTTCAGTGTTCCAACGGTCCTAGAGAATTCTTCATTTTCAGAGGGAATTCAGATAACTCTCTAGGGACAGGGAGACTAATTAGCATTACATAGGAAGAAGGGGAAGCAGCTCAGAGCAGGTCTACAGAATGTTTGCTAAGGACAATAGCTTTGATCTGCAGGATGTTTGCTAAGGACAATCGCTTAAGGGAATAGATAGATTTCCCACTGAGAAAGGTATCTTAATTACAGCCAGGTAGAAACAGACTACTTTTCAGATTAAAAACAAGCTGGTAAACTCTTTCTTTAGAATCTACCTGGACCTAATAAACAGGGGTTGTGTGCAGAACCCCCTGTTGATTAGTTATCACAAGGCTCAAAGGAAAAGGCACAAACTGTAACTAGGATGTGAAATCTTTGTCAGTAGCTGATCCTTAAACAGAGCTGCCTTACTATTTACTGTAAA
Source organism: Mus minutoides (assembly GCA_902729485.2). Classification (NCBI taxonomy): domain Eukaryota; kingdom Metazoa; phylum Chordata; class Mammalia; order Rodentia; family Muridae; genus Mus; species Mus minutoides. Next base: position 502,530 of record LR750083.1, on the reverse strand, counting down.
CATTGCCTGGCTCCTGTAAGTCCTTTTGATGTATTCATTCCTTTGTATTGTATCTTTGTGGCTTCACAGATGTATCTCGCCTGGTGTCTCCTATCCCCGCTGTATAAAAGTCTGATGCTTTAATTCACAATTACACTCAGATATTACACACTCCCTTATGTGTAAGTCTGTTTGTCACCCACACTCGCCAAATCCCTGCCCACTTGTTTCAGAGAACTCGACCCACGCAGGCAAGGGACTTGAGAGGGCCTGCGACAGCCAGGTCTCTGTGAGTTTGAGGCCAGCCTATCTACACAGTGAGTTCTAGACTATGAAGGGCTACATGATGAGTCCCTTGCTCAAAAAAAATCAAAATAAGATGCAGAGTGACTGAAGAAGACACTTGGCAGCCACCCCTGTCTTCCACACACCTGAACCATCTGTTCATGCTAACCTGGGCATAAATGTGTCCACACACACACATGAATATGCACAGACACACAGACACACAGACACACAGACACACACACACACACACACACACACACACACACACACATCCTTTCTAATGTAACAAAGAAAGAGAATGCTTCCAACATAGTACATCAACCAGTATCACCCTAGTGCCAAAGCCAAACAATAGCGTGAAGAAATATACTGGAGATCTTGACCTTCAGATCTTTGTGGGGATTTAAAGGCATGTAGTACCACTGTCTCTTACTGTCTGTCTTTTCTACTCTGACTGCAGCATCTTGCTTTCCACTTCTGCCCAGAGCCTTGGGCCTACTCTGGATAAAGCTCTGGTTGGAACACTGGGTGGACACATGATTATGCCAAATCCTGCATGGCCATGCAAAAGAGATGGTGTGCCATGTTTTTCTGCCCCTAGATCAGAGCCAGCAGAGGGTGTAGGCATCCATGATTATTGACAGCTTCTGTGGGAGTAAGGCTTGTTTGAACAACAATGTATATATTTTCATGTTCTTTTTTTTTTTTTGGCAATGTCCTCCATGTTAAGGTTAGTGACTCCATGATAATTAGAAACAGCATGAGTCCACGAGGAAAGGGTGTGTCTGTATTGCTCAGGAAAAAATGGTAGAAAACTGGGACCCTCAAGACAGCAGTTAAGGCTGTGAGAAAGAACTCTAAAAAACCTAAGTTCAAAAATATATAATTTCTCAACTGTGCAAAAATATAAAGATGCAGCATGAATTATATGAAGGGCTTCAGAGAACTAGAAGAACAGAGGCAGCTGCACTATGAGGCAGCTTGTCAGAAAGATACAAAGGCAGGCAGATTCCTGAGTTCAAGATCAGACTGGGAAAGAGTGAATTTATTCCCAGGAGTGGTGGGAATGGTGATCTCAGAACTGGATCTCACCCTGCTAGCTTATTGTCTGTGCTTACAAAGGCAGGCAGGCAGGCAGATCTCTGAATTCACTTGCAATTTTAAGAAAAATGTGCTTGCTATCTTTTCCTAGGAGTCAAGGGGCTAAGGTTAAAAAATGATCACTGGTGGGATAATCAAAAGGGAACCTGAGGTGGACGGTTGAATTGATAGGTAAATAAAAGATTGAGGCTTGGTTCATGAAAGCTGAGCTACCTGGTGATCTTCAGAAACCTGTCAACTTGTACCCATGATTCAACTTCGAATCATTCTTTTCACTGCTCCTAAACACCTTTTCCTCATAAGCCCTCTCCAAGCCCAGGCTGGTCTTTGGCAAGCAACAGTCTATAAGTTCTCCTGAAGAGAAAAAGTTAATCAGAAGGAAGGCCCTCTGACTAGGTTTAGGTACATTCTTAGAATGTTTTTCTGATGAGCAAATCGGCAGGAATGGGAGGGGAGGGGATTGAGTATCACTATGATAGAAAAGCTGGAGTTGCCTCCCAGAATTAGAGCCAGTTAGAGATAAGAAAATGGCAAACTATTTGTTCTTTTCTCCCTGTGGCATTTACAGTCTGGAAATGGAAACACAGTGTGATGGATATTCTGTGTTGTCAACTTGAGTATATTTGGAATTAACTCAAACCTGAAAGTGCAGGGACACACCTGTGAGTGATTTTTGCTTAATTTTAATTAGAAAGATCTATTTCTAAATTAAATCTTTGAGGTGGAAGTCATATTTTAATCCAGTGTTTGAGGCACAAAGACTCAATTTTAATTCAGATCTTTTTTTTTTTTTTTTTTTAAATTCAGATCTTTTAAGCATGGAATACCCAGTACTAATCTGGGCCATGATCCTGCCTGGAGGCTGTAAATGACATGGAAGAAGGAGCTTTTGTTCCTTGCCTGCTTGCTCTCATCTTGCTAGCAAGTTCATTCTTTCACTGACATTAGGACAGGCAGGAGGAGCCGGTTTTAGGTACATAGCTACTAGGAGTCGAGGTTGAACTACCAAAAAGCTTTTTGAAAACAAACAAGCAAACATCAACCCTACCCAAACCAAACCAAACAACCAACCAACCAAACAAACAACCAAACAACCAACCAACCAACCAAACAAACAAACAAACAACCAAACAAACAAACAAACAACCGAACAACCAAACAACCAAACAACCAACCAACCAACCAAACAAACAAACAAACAACCAAACAAACAACCGAACAAACAAACAACCAAACAACTCCCCAGGGTAGAGAGGATATCTCAGGGTAAAGTGTCCATCACACAAGTGTGAGGACCTGAGTTCAGATCCCCAGGACCCAGGAGAACTCTGGGTATGTTGGCAAATGCCTGTAAGCTTGGTACTGTAAGGCTAGAGAGGCTGATTCCCAGGGACTTGGTGCACAGCCAGACTAGAAACAGTAAACTCTAGGTCCTTCATAAGAGCATACT
>LR750083.1:435516-498016 GCA_902729485.2 Mus minutoides | reverse complement strand
TTTGTTTGTTTTGAGAACGTCTTGGGTAACCCAGGCTAGGCTCCCATTACTTTGTAGCTGAGACTGGTCTTGAATCCTGTGGCTGCAGAAGAGTAAATTTGGATCCACAAACCCCTGTAAAAAACAAGGGTGTGTGGTCGGTCTGATATCTCAGCACCAGGGGACAGAGGTAAGGGGATCCTTCTAGCTTCCAAATGGCAAGCTCTGGGTTCAGTGAGAGACTTGTCTCAAAAACCTAAGGTGACAGACAGTAGAGGCAGATACCTAACAACGACCTGTGACCTCCAAACTCACACAATCAGGAACTCACATTCAGTAGGTAGGCACAAAGAGGCATGCACACACATATATTAGGTAGGCACAATGAGGCATGAATACAATGCTTATCACACAGGAAGTTAAAAAAGATGGAATTGCTGGTACCTACCACCAGGAGGCAGTGTTGCCCGTTTACTGTTCAAATCACAGCTGACCTGTTTTCTTGTCTGGGCTCCTTAGCTGAGTGAGTCAAGTGGTTTAATCTACACTACAGCTTTCTGGTTTTGCATGCTTCATTCTTCATAGTACAAAAATGATTATATAGGGGCTGGAGAGACGGTTCACTAGTTAAGAGCACCAACTGCTCTTCCAGAGGTCCTGAGTTCAATTCCCAGCAACCACATGATAGCTTACAACCATCTGTAATGGCATCTGTTGCCCTATTCTGGTATATCTGAAGACAGCTATAGTGTTCTCATATACATTAAATAAATAAGTCTTTAAAAATAGACAGATATTAAAAATGATTTTGTGTGTGTGTGTATTCATATATTTGTGTATATGAGTGTGTCTGTGTAGTGTCTGTGGAGGCTAGAAGAGGCCATTGTATCCCCTGCTGTTGGAGTTACAAAAGGTTATGGATGATGGGAACTGAACTCTGGTCTTCTGCAAAAGTATGGAGTGCTCATAAACATAGTTATGTATCCATGTATCTACTATCTATCTATCTATCTATCTATCTATCTATCTATCTACCTATCATTCTATCTATCTATCTACCTATCTATCTACCTATCTATCTATCTATCTATCATTATCTATTATTTATCATCTATCTATCTATCATAAGTATGTTCCTGCATGTGTGTGTGTGTGTGTGTGTGTGTGTGTGTGTGTTGAGACGAAGTCTCAGACTTATATAGCCCAGACTGGCCTCCATCTTGATTTGTAGCTAGGGATGACCTTGAATTGATCTTCATGACTCCACTTCCTGAGTGAAGGATTACAGTAAGCAGAACCACACCCAGTTTATGCAGTGCTGGGGACAGAAACCCAAACTTCATGCACGCTGGGCCAGGTACATTCCCTCACTCCCTTGCCTCTGAAATCCACTGTTATTCTTGAAAATCTTGGCTTTCTTCTTTTACAAGTCTGTGTGCTGTCGGCTCACACTATAGAAGTGATTCCTGTTTTCTTGCTGATGTTCTTGTATCTTCTGTTTAACACAAGCTCTCATTTATGTAGCCCAGGCTGGCCTTGAGATCTCCATTCTTTTGCTCCCACTTTCTGAATTCTGGGATAACAGTGATGGGATCACTGTGGCTGAGGAGGTCTGTTTTCTTCTTCTTTCCTTCTTTTCTTTCTCTTTAAAAATTTGTTTTTTTGAGACAATATCTCTCTATTACATAGCTCTGGCTGTCCTGGAACTCACTATGTGGCTGTGACTGGCCTCAAACTCACAGATTCACCTTACCTCTGCCTGCCAAGTGCTGGAATCAAAGGTGTGCAACAAGAACTCATCCACTATATTTGATGAAGCTCTGCATGAGGACCTGGATGAGTACAGATTTAATAATCCAGATATAACTCTTGTTCAGCACATAGATGATCTTTTAAATGCAGCAGAAATGAAAGAAAAATGCAAGAAGGGGATCCATAATTTCCTATAGGCTCTGGGAGACCTGAGATATCAAACATCTGCCAAGAAAGCACAGCTCTGCAAGACTGAGGTCACCTATTTCTGCTACATTCTGAAAGAGGGCCAGCAATGGCTTTCCACAGCAAGAAAAGAGACTGTCTTCAGCATATCCAACCCCCACCCTGCACAGAGCCCAAGACAGGTAAGAGAGTTCTTGGGGGTCCATAGGTTTCTGCAGATTATGGATTCCAGGTTTTGCTGAAATGGCCAAACCTTTATATAAGGCCAACAGAGAGGCCAAAGTCTTTGCTTAAAGTCAAGACCATCAAAAGGCCTTCGATAAAATAAAGCAGTCCCTACTGTCAGCTCCCACTTTGGGGCTACCAGACATCACAAAACCATTTCACTTGTACATCGACAAATGGAAAGGAATAGCCAAAGGGGTCCTGACTCAAACTTTGGGACTATAGAAATGGCCTGTGGCCTATCTGTTAAAGAAATTAGACATAGTGGCAGCAGGATGGCCACCTTGCCTGCGCATCATTGCAACTATGGCATTACTTGTTAAAGAGGCAGATAAATTAACTTTGGGACAAAATTTAGTTGTGACTAGCCCCCATGCAATTGAAGGGGTACTCAAACAGCCACCATACAGGTGGCTCAGTAATGCCCACATGACTCACTATCAGACTTTACTAATCAATCCTGGCGGAGTTACTTTCCAGCCACCTGTTTCCTTAAATCCTGGAACCCTCCTCCCTGACTCGGATCTGGACCAGTCACTCCACCAATGCAGTGAAATCCTGGCACAAGCACATAGTACTCGACCAGATCTAAAGGGCTCACCTTTGCTGGGAGCAGAGCAGACTTGGTTCATGGATGAAAGCAGTTTCATTCAAGAGGGACAGAGGAAGCAGGAGCAGCAGTGACCACGGAAACAGAGGTAATTTGGTTCCAGTCTTTCCCCCCAGGTACCTCAGCTCAAAGGGCTGAAGTGATAGTGCTATCCCAGGCTCTTATCATGGGGGAAAGGGCTGGCCATTAACATCTACATGGATAGCTGGTATACATTTGCAACTGATCATATACATGGAGCCATATACCAGGAGAGAGGACTCCTAACTGCAGAAGGAAAAAACTATCAAAAACAAGGATGGAATCCTACAATTACTTAAAGCCCTCTGGCTGGCAAAGATAGTGGTGATCATACACTGTCCAGGACATCAGAAGGGAATAAAAGTGGTGTCTACAGGTAACAACTTGGCTTACAGAGCTGCCAAAGAGGTAGCCTTAGAGGAAACAACTGCCTCCATGTTAGCTGCGACCCTACCAGAACCAGTTAACCTCAACTTACCAAAATGCCCAGTCTATACAGAAAAAGAGATCAAATGGGCCAAGAATCAGCCCATGAGCCAGTCAGGGTTCAGAGGGCTGGTGGCAGACAGCTGAAGGTAAGATAATATTACCCATCTCTCTGGCAAGATCTATCCTCAGGAGAATCCACAGAGTCACTCGCATGGGAGTGGAATGGATGGCAGACGCAGTGAGACAATCTAAAGTGACTTTGAGAAACATGCAACATACTATCAAGAACACAGTGTCAAGCTGCAAAGCTTGCCAATTGGCCAACACCCACAACACTACCAAACATCATCTGCAAGATAAGAGATCAGGGGCCTATTGGGAAGTTGATTCTACAGAAATAAAACTGGGAAAGTATGGCTACAAGTACTTACTGGTGTTTGTGAATACCTTCGCCGGATGGACAGAAGCCTTTCCAACAAAGACTGAAACTGCACAGTTAGTAGCTAAGAATTTGCTGGAAGATATCCTACCTAGGTATCAATTCCCTCATATAATAGGGTCAGACAATAGACTGGCATTGGCGTCCAAGGTGAGCCAGGATGTAGCGAGATACATTGGGGCAGACTGGAAATTACATTGTGCATACAGACCACAAAGTTCAGGGCAGGTAGAACAAATGAATTGGACACTGCAGGAGACCTTGACCAAATTAGCCCTAGGAACTGGCAGAGACTGGGTGACACTCCTTCTCTTTGCCCTGTATCAGATGAGGAACTCCCCTTACCAGTTAGGATTAACCCCCTTTAAAATCATGTGTAGTATCTCCATTCCTCTTGTGCCTAACCTTCAGTCAGCAGCTGTTGCAGAATTAAAAGATGATGAGTTAATAACTAGGGTGAGAGCAACCCAATGGGCTCATGAGCAGGCTTGGCCTAAATTGCGTGCCCTCTCTGAAGCAGGCCCAGTTCCGGAACCACTCAAATTTTGACCTGGAGACTGGGTATATGTGAGGAGTTTTCGCCAGAACGTGTTGGAGCCTCACCAGAACGTGTTGGAGCCTCATTTTGTTGACTATACCAAGGGCTGTAAAAGTGGACAGGATCACTGCCTAGGTCCGCTGCACTCACTTGAGACCAGCTAATCCCCTCTCCCCAGAATATCACCAGATGTCACAGTCACAGCTAGAATGGAAAGTTCAAAAGGGCACCAATCCTTTCAACCTAAAATTAACCCAGTTGTGATCCTGCTGTTTCTACTGACTGTATGCATTGCTGCTCCCAGCCCACATCTCCATTCTGAGGCCAGAAACCCACACCAGTCTTATGACTTGACTTAGACAAAAGCAAATCTTGAGACTGGTTACCATGCTGAATTGGCTAATACAAAAAGCCACTCGAGACCCCCTGGTTTCCAGATTTGACCTTTACTCTCACTTCTCTCATGTCTCCCACCTCTTGACCAGCAAGAAGGACACGACCCCTGAGCTCTTCCTTAAACAGTTTATTCAGGAAACCTTGAATGAATTTCTTCTGACTACTCTGACCTAAAACTACTCTTCTGGCTAACTCTGACTCCCTTACTCTGACTAACTCTAATTGACCCTGTCTAACTCTAACCAAACTCTCTCTAACTCATCCTCATTCCCTCACCCTGACTCCCTGGCCCTCACCAACTGACTCGACTAACTTACCCTGACCAACTGACTCTCACTAATAGAACACGGGGAAAGCCAGCCCATAGGCTAAACAGTCCTAGGCCAACCTATCCCAGTAAGCCATGTGGCGACAGCAGATAGGTCCACATAAGCAAGCCAGATCATCAGCCTTAGCCAATTGAGGACTTGTATACCTGAGAGCACTCGCTATTGGGCTAGCGGAAGGCGGAAGCCAGCACCCTCTTAAAGGCATGGCACTGCGCAGCTCTCCACACTCTCACCCTCTCTCTTCCCTCTCTTTGTCTTCTCTCTCTCTCTCTCTCTCTCTCTCTCTCCCTCCTTTCTCTCTTTCCCCCTGCCTTTCTATAAGAAAGCTCTAAAACCATAGACAGCCTCTGCTCATCAAGGCTGTGCTCACACTTGCCTGTGTGGGAACCTCTCTTCCCTCAGCCCTCTCTCCCATTATCCCGGGCTACAGGGTGTACCCTGAGGCCCCTTTTGGTTTTGGGGGCTGCCCCTTGTCCACCCCCATTGAGTGGGTCAGAGGCTTCGATGCCCACATGGGGCTGAGTGGAAAATTTGTAAAATAGGTGTCCGGGAGTCCTCTCGCATCCACCTGCCCAGAGCACAGGAACTCTGGTCAGACATGGCCTATTTCTCCCCTCTTCTTCCCCAGGGCCTCCCCAGGGACCCCCCTTATTTTGTTCCCAACAGGGAAGACCTTATCAGAGTCGCCCAGAAGGGGAGCAAGCTTGAAGTCTTACTGAGGTTCACATACAAAGGGAAACAAGCCAAGGGATGAGAAGCTGGGAGATCTTGGGGTCTTCGGCTCTATGTCGTCAGAGAGATTAGTCCAGGACTCCTTTTTTACCATTTAGACTCTTGATATTACCAATTGTGAACCCTCTGCCAGTAGTTGTAGGGCCAAACCAGATTTTGACAAACCCTAAACCTGTACAAGGAAGCCCTGCATGGGGCAATCCTGTCCCAATCAGTTCTCAGACAGGTGGCTGCCTTTTCCTCAGCCCCACCCCAGCAGGGGCTTCGAGCTACAGAATCTTTCCTGAACTGCACAGAGCAGGTAGATCCGATTTGGTCAATGATGTTAAAGACCTTCCAGATTCTCAATGGCTCCCAGTCAGAGCTAACTACTTCCTGCTGACTGTACTATAGTGCTAGACCCCCTTTTAATGAAAGTGTTAGATTCATATTCAAATATGATGAGTCCAAGAAGGACACTGTGTTGTGGATAGCCCTGGGGCTAATTATATTTGATGTTAATTCTGTTCTCCTGTGAGGGGTTGTGAACAAGGAATGAGTCAGCACTCAGGTGATTTCCTGTAAGCCTGCTTCCCACCTTAATTTGTAAAATAAAGGAGAGCTGATGATTGGACCCAGAGGAGGGGGAGGAGGAAGAGGAAGAGGAAGAAGAAGAAGAAAAGCAGAGCAGAAGCACATGGCCTGGAGTCACTGCAAGTTATAAGGAGTCTCTTAGATGTAGAAGATGGTAGTGTATTGGTAGATCTGTCCAATCTAGGGGCACATCATGTATTCATATTAACTGAGTTGTGTTTTCATTGCTGGGGCATATTTGGGTTGGAGATTTACCACAACAACACGGCATGCAGATGGTCCCAGGAAAGTCCAGCCTTAACCCTGCAGACCATATCAGGACAAGGCACCTGCCTGGGGAAAGTTCCCTTGTTGCATCAGCACCTTTGCAATCAAACAATTCCCACTGTTCATTCCAAATAGGTCAATCCCCTCAAACAAGCATGTTGGGCTGGTTCAACGGGTTTGACTCCATGTGTACATGGAGAGGTCCTTAATTCCTACTGCAAAGGCATTCTCTATTCTAGTCCAGTTAGTACCATGAATAACCTATTATTCAGAAGGATTAATACTGAAAAGGGCATGTTGGGGGGACTACTTGAGGCAGAAGAGGGACCCTATTACTCTAACTTTGTAATTCTGGGAGAAGTGCAAGCTGGGGCAGGCACTGGAATAGCTGTCCTAATGTTGGAGGAGAAGAACTATAAAACAGCCTGAAAGCAGACATAGATCAAGACATCTGCTGCAGATCCTTTTGGTCCCCTGTCTGCATGGATCAGGTCTCTGGAGGCAAGTGGGCAAAGGAGTCAGCGAATGTGGGTGACAAACAGAGATGACACACAAGAGTGTGTGTAGAATCTGAATGTAATTTTTCAGGTCGAGCATCAAAATTTTTATACAAAAGAGTAACAAGAAACCAGGTTACAGTGACACAATACAAAAGGAATGCATACATCAAAAGATGGCAAGGACCAGTCTGAGCCGCCACTACTAAGCCAGGTATAATGCTAGTCTATTGTTAAGCCCACCACCAGGGGTTCTTAGTAAATGCCTGATTATGCTGTTCCTTTGGGTCTAGTGAAGAGGCCTGTCTCAGGGGGAAATCCTAACTCTTTCACGGTAGACTCACCTATTAGCTAGGCCATTGTGGATTCCCTTGCCTGGGTAAGACTGGCTATTGTCCCAAGTAAACATTCTACAGACTAGCCCTGAGCTATTCTGGCTCTGTTCTTTGTAATGCATAAATGGTCTCTAGATTGTTGCTGAATTCCTACTGAATACAAGGATTCTCTAGGACCTTTGGAACACTGTCAGAGGCTTAGCTAGGTCAGAATTCAATCTTTAAAGGCACTTATAATAAAATAATACTGAAAGAGAGCACATGGATCCATACATCAGACTAACTCGGGGATATACGGGTTATGAGAATGCCTTCCCAGGAGAATGAGTTTCTTTTGAAACTCTGTGTCTCATGAGTGCTTCCAGGCCTCTCAGCCTGCCAAGTCACTACATTGGGATGTGTGTAGCAGACATCCAGTACCTAGAAAAATCCATCTTCTACTTAGAGCACAACGTAGTCTCACTAGATGAGGTAGTTCTGCAAAATAGATGAGGGTTAGACTTGGTGTTCCTGTAACAGGGAGGATTGTGCGCTGTTCTGCATAAAGCATGATGTTTTTAGGTCAACCATTCTGAAGTTATTAGAGAGTCACTAGCTAAAGTTAGAAAAAACAGATGGACACCAAAGAGAAGGGGAAAACTCCAAAAGTTGGTTTCATTCATTGTTTGATACTTCTCCATGGCTAACTGAGAGACCCCAAAGTATTTCCCCCTGAAATGTATAGACTTTGAATGCTCCCCCAAGGCCTGTTTCCTGATCTCTGAGAATACAGCCAGTGAGAAGCTCTTTGTTAGCAATAAGACCTAGCCTGACTGTCTGTGTCAGAGACCCAGAGATAACTCCAAGGACAGCTCACTCCCTCTCTTTGTTCCTTCAGCAAGGCTACCCCACCCCACCCCCTGCCCAGAGAAGAGCTGTAGCCTAACTCCTCCCAACTCTTCCCAACTTCTCACTTTTTCCTTAAAAGCCCCCTACTATTGCTGCTCCGGGTCGAGCTCCCCAGCCCCTCGGGGTGAAAGGAGCTCGTCCTCAGCTAGCTGATAAATAAAGTTCTCTTGCAGTTTGCATCAAGACCGGTTCTCATAAGTGATTTGGGGTGTCGCCTTTCCAGAGTCAGAAAGAGAAAAATTCCTTACAATTTCTAAGTCTTTCATTTTGGTGCGTTGGCCAGGAATCGCGACCACCTCTCACACTGGAGAACCGACTTGGAGGTATGGGATCCCCTCTGGAATGTGTGTGTGCCAGCAGTGTCTCTGAGTGTCTGTTTTTTGTTTTCTGAAACAAAAGTGTGCTTGTTGTGTTAGTTTGTTATATGTGTCTAGTCCTTTGTTTCTGAAACACAGTCATGCCTGAGTTTGAATCTGCCTAAGTTTGGTTCTGGTTGTCTATGTGGAATTCAGAGGACAGTGCTTGTAGACAATGGGGCTTTCTGTGGTTCTGGTCGACTATGTGGAATCAGTCGGCTTTTTAGAATGCACGCAGTTTCTATGGGCAACTGTCACTGTGGACCATGAGGACCCAGTGGCCACGGGAGGGGACGCCCTCAGGCCGCAGGTTGCGCCACCCTGGAAGACATTCCTAGGGTGGAGGACAGTCAGGGGGTGCCTGACTGTGAGGGAGACGGAGTGCTCCAAGAGAGGAGTGGATGTGGAATCCCACTCCATCAAAGATAGCGTTTGGCTGGCTGTTTAAATCCAAACACAGACAAGTGTGCTTAGAAATGTTAGTGTCTTTTGTCCTTGTTTTGTTTTTGTTTTTGTTTTTGAATTTTCGTTATGGGACAGACTGTGTTGACCCCTTGTGGACTGATGTAAGAACTAGGGAGATAAACTTGTTTCAAAAGTAGTCTCAATTTACATAGCAGAAAGTGATAAAAGTCAAGGCTTTTTGCTTGTAACAGAAAGTTAGCTTATAATTGGTCTTCCAGCACTAAGGCTATAAGAAATGTTTTAAGTATAAATCTTCTTTAAAAGACTGTCCAGAAATTAGAGGCATAGATAGACAGTTGAATTGTTCCTCTGGAATCTGACCTCACTGCAGAAGAGATAATTCTTGGGCCAGAACTCTGGCAATATGCTCAGATTAAGAAATATTTATATTTGTGTTAGTGAGGCTGTGGGACTTCTAAAGGCATTACAATCTGGCCTGTCTATTTCATATAGAGTAGAGGAAACATCTATAATCAATTGTTATCTATTGTAATCAGTGATAATTAAAAATTAGCTGCTTAAGCTGTTGTGGTGTTAGTCAAAAATTATAAGATAAAATCATGAAGTATGTGTTCGAAAGTCTTAAAAAAAACCCTGATGAGATGTCAGTTTCTTATCTCAAACAGCAATTAAATGGGTTATTACAAAATTTTGATATTTGGTCTATTACACAGTAAACTTTATAGGTAAAATTGATAATTGTTATACAAAGGATAAGTTGTTGAAATTACTTTTATTCATGCATCCCATAAAGAATACATCTACTGTGTTTATAAACAGTCCCTTTATGGGAGAGAAATATATGTGATTAGATCACATGTTTATTCTTTTTAATTTCCTCCTGTTTCAGCACAGATAATGGAATTGTGTGCTGTAGCCAGTGTTTTGAAATCATAAAAAAGGTCAAGCTGGTAAAAAATTTCAATGCTAAGGAACTCTCTGAGTGTAAGAAAGAGAGAGGGCATGTTTGTGTTTTCTCCTGCAGGATGCTGAAGGAGCATGCTATTTGCCAGAATGGTTAATGAGACATGCAGATGCTGGGATGAGTTTATATAGTATCCTGACAATGATGATAGAGAAGTTATATTGGGCCTTCATCCTTGATCCTTCCTTTATTATGAGAAGGCCTAAAAGTTGTGTTAATGGTAACAGCACTAAGTTGAAAATTTTCTGTCTCTACTTCAATATGAGAAGTTAGGACTTGGAAATCTTTCAGTGTATAAATGGTATTTTTATTACAAGGTTTTGCTCTTATACAATAAGCTTTAAAAATTTAAAGTAGTTGTTGCTCCAGAAAAATATCTTTTTCAATAATTGGAACTTAAGTTATATCCTAAACAAGTTGCAGCAGAGAAAATTTGGGTAGAGAAGATAATTACTCTAAATGATTTTCAAAGGTTGTTAAGAGATACTAATTGGTTGAGATTTCATCTTAAGTTTACTACAGGAGAACTTAAACCTCTGCTTGATATCCTCAAGGGAGTTCAAATCCTAATTCCCTCCCCTCAACAATTAACGGATGAGGGACAAATGGCTTTGCGGATTCATTTTTGTTCGTCTCCAAAGAAAGTTTTAATACCTTATTAAGAGGTTGTTGCTGTGTATAGGATGGAGTCATAAAAATGTTAAAAAAAAGAACCTGAAGAAATATTTACTATCCCTTATTCCAAACAGCAATTAAAATGGTTGTTGCAAAATACTGATAAACAGGTATTGTGGAATTGATGGTTGTTTCTCCTAGAATAATCTCTGTGCTTGTGATCCATCAGGTAACAAGGAACGCCTCTCTAGAAATTACAGCTGAGAAAAATTGAGAATCTTGTTTGNTTTCAGTTTTGTTTCTGAATAATTTAAAAGGTTTTTATATGTCTTAGTTATAAGTTATGATCAAAAGGTTGTAACATTGGTAACAGAAAAGTTAGATTCCAAACCTGTAACAAGTAATGTTTTTAGGGTTGATTTTTAAAGAAAATAAGTTGTTTACATTGTTAAGATTGAGTTTTGCTTCCCAAAATTGTAATTGTGTGCTGGTGTTACAAGAGAATTTAAAAGTGAAGGCTTCTCCCAAAACAGAGTCTCCAGCTACAGACACTCTTTGCAACCAAAGAGCAAGAGAGACCCTTTGACTCATCCTGTTTGGAACTACATCATGGCTAAAGGTAAGGAGAGTTTGAAAATCTTAAAGCCAGGCTCTGATCTCCAAGATACCTCAAGATAGAACTGATTGGGCTAAGGTAAGAGAAGTCATACAGGGGCCTTACATGTAGAGGTTCAGCAGGCTAAGTTATGTAATCTAATGAAAGAGGCAGGAAAGGTGTATTATAAAGAAGAAAGAGGGAGAGAGAAAGAGAGAGAGAGAGAGAGAGAGAGGCGGGAGGCAAAAGAAAGAGAACAGAAGGGATCATAGACAAGAAAAGGAATTTGACTAGAATCTTGGCTGCAGAGAAAAAGGACAAGACAGGACCCAGACAGATAGTGAATCAGAGAATCTGGGCAACAGAAGACCACTGTACTTAACAGAATTAAGTGAGTTGGGGTACTGAGCCTCAGCTAAAAAGCCTCAACTATATCAGACTGAAGCTACTTATTTAAGACTGTAAAAATTCTTGGACACCGCTGGCTTCTGCAGGTTCTGGATACCTGAGTTTGCAACCTTAGCTGCCCTGTTGTACCCCCTAACCAAGAAAGGGGAGGTGTTTGTGTGGATTCCAGATTGTCAGAAAGCCTTTTAAAAAATTAAAAAGGACTTTACTAATGGCCTTGGCTTTGCCTGATGAGAGAGGAGTTACAGAGGACTCCTTACTCAGACTTTGAGACCTTGGAATAGGCCAGTGACTTGCCTATCCAAGAAGTTAGACCCTGTTATCAGCAGGTGACTTTCCTGTTTAGAAGCTGTTGCTGCCATAGCCCTGTTTGTCAAGAATGCTGATAAGCTCACTCTGGGACAACAAATAACTATAGTGACACCCCATGTTCTTGAAAGCATTATCTGACAGCTCTTGATCAACGGATGACCAACGCTCTTATGTGCTTCCCCTGCTGTCCTTATTCCCGCTACCCTACCATCCGGGACTGATGACTCCTTACTGCGCTGACATTTGGCAGAAGAACCTGGTGCTCAAAATGATCTGGCAGATCAGCCTTGGCCTGGGAGTCTGAGCTGATACACGAATGGCAGTAGCTTCGTGGTTAAAGGTAAGCAGAAGGCAGGGACAGCAGTGGTGGACAGGAAGCAAGTGATCTAGGCCAGCAACTTCCCTGAAGAGAAATCGGCCCAAAAAGCCAAACTGTGACTCTGATACAAGCTCCATGAATGGCAAAGGGGAAGTCTACGTTGACAGCAGGTATGCTTTTGCTAATACACGGAGTAATATACAGACAAAGGGCTGTTGACATCTGCAGTGAAAGACATAAGATGCTGTGGCTAAAAAGAATCAGATGGCAGATCTAACTGCCAAACAGGTGGCCCAAGGAGCAGTGATTCTGGCAGTCAAAGAGCCTAAAGATTATTATGATGTCAGAGAGACCACTATCAAGTTATAGACAAATTAGGACTGGTAAAAGGAAAACTAGTCCTCCGACAAGAAGAAAGACTCTCAGACTTGACAGAAAAAATAGTCAAAAGCTACAAGAACTGTGCTACGACTAATGCAAGAAACTCCATGTATACTGAGAAGAAGCTCAGGCGGGACCGGCCTGGAGCCTATTGAGAGATAGATTTTATATAATAGCCAAGAAGATCCTAGAAGAAACCTTCCCAAGGTTTGAGATACCCAAGGTAATCTTTGTTGCCCAGGTAAGTAAGTAAGGAAATGGACAAAATATTGGGGATTGATTAGAAGTTACATTGTGCGTACAGGCTCCAAAGTTCAGAACAGGTAGAAGAGATAAATAAATAAATCCATTAAAGAAAATTGACAGCAGAGACTAACTTTAATGGTTAGATAACTCTCCTACCCTTTGTGCTCTTCAGGGTTAAAAACACCCCTGGACAGTTTAAACTGACCCCCTATAAATTACTCTATGGGGGAACCTCCTCCACTGTTAAAAATAGCCTCTGTACATAGTGCTGACAGCTGCTTTCCCAGCCTTTATTCTCTAGGCTCAAGACATTCAAGTGAGTGAGACAACAAGTGTAAAAACAGTTCCAGAAGGCCTACTCAAAAAGAGAGAGCTGACCAGTGCTGAGGAGGCACTGCACAGAGAGGCACAGAGCCAGGCGGCTCAAGGGCCCAGAAAGTGCAGTCCCTTCCCTCATGACAGACCAGGATGACGACTACAAAGACACAAGTCATGACAAGGACACCGCCCCACCACAGAACGAGATAAATGACCACCTAGCAAGAAAAGAGGCTGATATAGACTGTGCTGGGACAGAGGTTTAATTTTTCTAGTCCTAAGATTAGGACTATACACTAGAGGAAGTGGGGAATGAGAGACCCCAAAGTGTTTCCCCCTGAAATGTATAGCCTTTGAATGCTCCCCCAAGGCCTGTTTCCTGATCTCTGAGAATACAGCCAGTGAGAAGCTCTTTGTTAGCAATAAGACCTAGCCTGACTGTCTGTGTCAGAGACCCAGAGATAACTCCAAGGACAGCTCACTCCCTCTCTTTGTTCCTTCAGCAAGGCTACCCCACCCCCCTGCCCAGAGAAGAGCTGTAGCCTAACTCCTCCCAACTCTTCCCAACTTCTCATTTTTCCTTAAAAGCCTCCTACTATTGCTGCTCCGGGTCGAGCTCCCCAGCCCCTCGGGGTGAAAGGAGCTCGTCCTCAGCTAGCTGATAAATAAAGTCCTCTTGCAGTTTGCATCAAGACCGGTTCTCATAAGTGATTTGGGGTGTCGCCTTTCCAGAGTCAGAAAGAGAAAAATTCCTTACAATTTCTAAGTCTTTCATAACCACCCTTATTTCCACAATCATATGGTCCCTGATTATTCTCTTACTGTTGCTCACTTTTGGGTCATGCATAATTAATAAGCTTTTATAGTATATAGAACAGAGATTGGAGACCATCCAACTAATAGTGATAAGATCCCAATATCAACCTGCCAGCACAGAAGATCCATCTCGGTAGAGTCCATAATTGGCCTCTGAAGTTACCAAGAAGAAGGGGGGAATGAAGTGCACAGGTGGCTTGCTTCTGCACTCTCCTGCAAAAGTCCTTTCTTCCTCACCCTAGGCTCTCTCCCACAGCAACCATGGTTGGCCCACCCCCACTCCAGCGGTTTGCCTCTGTGCTCTTCCTCAGTAGTTTTGCTTTCCCCATCCCCTGATCCCCACCTTCAGCAAATGAGGGGATACTTCCTCACTCCCTGGCCACTCTGTGAGGACTCAAGAAGCTATAAATGTCAGCTTGAGTGAGATAAATGACAAAACTCCCCAGCTCCAGTAGAGTCAAGACTAGCACTCTCCCTGATAACCAGCTGGGCTCTTCCCAGGTGTCTGTCCTTGGAAAAAGGAGGTTAAGGTCCCCCTTTTAAATCATAGAAGAAAGGTAATCAGAGGTCACAGACAGTTATTGCTGGCCATAAAACCAGTTCCTGATAGCTCCATAAAAGATAATCCTTGGATCAGAAGAATCCCAATTCAGCCTGGTGATTCCATCCTACCAAATGGTATTATGTCTGAATTATGACTTGCCTCATCTGCCTTCCTTCCCCTTCACCCTAAACATTCAAAGAATTTCTAACTATGCTGTATGTAAGTGCCCAGACACCCAAGTTCATGGTTGCACTCCCGTTCTACCCTGGGGGAAGGTTTTCGATCCGAGTCTGACTTGTAATAAAGACTCTTATGCATGATTACAGCAGGATCTCCAGTTCTTGAGCTCTCCTGGGTTTCCTTCAGGACTAGGGCATAACAAAGTGTACCTCCATTTCAGGTTTTAGTTAATTTCAGATGTAGTCAAGTTGGCACCCCAGAATAACCATCACACTGGGCTTCAATTTCCAGACAGTAAAGGGGAAGGGAGCAAACAACCTGCCATTTTCTGACCTCTGATTGGCTCCAATTCTGGGTGGGGGGAAATTCCAACTTTTCCATCACAGAGATAACCAAACTTCTCCCATTTGTCCCAATAGGCACATCAGAAAGACACACTAAGGATGACCTGATTAGAGGACCTTTGTTCTGATTAATTTTATCTCTAGAGAAGACCTGACAGACTGTTGGTTGCCAAGGACCAGCCTCAGCTTGGATAGAGGTTCTGAGGTAACACTGACTTGAAGACAATTCATGAGAACAAGCTGACAGCTTTCTGAAGATCACCAGACAGCTCAGCTCTCACAAGCCAACACCAGTCTTTTTTTTTTTTTTCTTTCAGGACAGGGTTTCTCTTCATAGCTCTGGCTGTCCTGGAACTCACTTTGTAGACCAGGCTGGCCTCAAACTCAGAAATATGCCTGCCTCTGTAAGACCCTCACTCAGTCTCGGGGTTACTGTGCACCCAGGGGGACACTGAGACCAGACTTGCTGCAATCACATGAGGAAGTTTTATTGTAAGCAAGATGCAAGATGGGACAAGAGCTCAGGCCAGCATGCTGGGGTCAAAACTCATACACCACACAGGGAGTAGAGAAGTTCGACCCCCGACCTGAAATTTTACAAAGCTTATAAAGGCAAAAACCACAAACCCAGGAGGGAAAGGGGGAGGCAATAGGGGAAGTCTAAAACCATAAATTTACCTAACAGTTAAGTCCTGTGCTACCTTAGGCAACCTCCTGGGGCGTTGAAACATTCCACAGAGGGCGTTGGAACATTCTGTGATTGTTCCAGGAAAAGCTTGCCCTGTAGCTAGGGCCAACGGTTCAGTTCCTTATATTAGTTCAAAAGTTCACCTTCCCTCCTGACATAAGGGACTCCGTTTTGTCTTTGGTTACATACTACTCTTTCACCTCTGTCTCCTGAGTGCTGGGATTAAAGGCATGCACACCATGCCCAGCCCCCAACCCCAGTCTTTTATTCACCATAGTTATGTTAACAGGTGGGGTCCAAGGGAAAAAGGGTAGTTAGTCGTAAAAAATTGGAATCGACTATTCAACCGTTTCGGTGTCTTATATGTCTTCGTTTTTCGGTCGGTTCTTTACTGGTCGTACCTCTTAGTGAACCCGTTGAAGTTGACAATGATGGAGACTGGGGACGGTAACGGGATTCTGTTACAGAGTGAATGAAGCCCGGTGGTAGCACCCCATTAAGGAATCTTGCCCTCAAGCTGGTCATGGTGGTACACACCTTTAATCCAAGCATTTGGGAGGCAGAGGCAGGTGGACCTTGTGAGTTTAAGGCCAGCCTGACCTACAAAGCAAGTCCAAGACAATCAGGGCTAGCTACACATAGTAAACCTGTCTCTGAAAACAAGAAAGCAAGCAAACAGACAGACAGACAAACAAACAAACAAACAAACAAACCGAATCTTGCCTTCAGAGTCAACCAAAGCAAGAGGAAGTCCCATTTAAACTATCTACTTCTCTCTGTATCTTACAACTGCCTCTGTCTGTTGTTCCTTCTCTGATGTCTGTGTCCCTAAGAAAGGTCTCTGCTCCTTATGTATTCATTAGTACATGCAGGAATCATACAGGAATGAGGGATCATTGTGTACAGAAAATTCTAGGAGTTTTACAAGGTGTCTTAGCTAATATTTTCTTGCTGTGAGAAGACACTATGAAGAAGGCAACTTATAAATGTATTTAATTGGGACTTGCTTACACTTTCAGTAGGTTTGTTCATTACCATCATGTCAGCGAGCATGGCAGCAGGCAGGCATGGTGCTGGAGAAGTAATTGAAAGCTCATTTCTGATCCAAACAGTTCACATTTCAGAGGGGGGGGGGACTGTCCCACAAATGTATAAAGTCCCAAGTTTATTCCCTATCCACAAATCCACATAAAACAAGGTCCCCTATTTTGAGACCAAGCATCTGTTGCCATCTCAGTAATAAATGTGTTCCTTTTCCTTGGAAATTAAATCTTAGCTCAAGCTTCACCATTGATCTTCATTCTTGGCTCTGTTTCTAACTATCCAGGCGTGAGAAGCTGTTGCCACATCAGCTCCTTTTCATGGCTGATCATCAGGGTGGTACCTGGCAGGCACCATGCCCAGTGGATTGTTTTATGATGAGGAGACATAAATCAAAATTTTTCTTTCACTTTCATGCACTGGGTATATCAGACCCAGAGCTTGTGTCTGGCTGTGTCTCAGACGTGCACCTGGTGACTGGATCCACACAGCTAAGGACAGCAGGGACACATCCAAACATATCTGCAGGAACATCCCTTGGTGAGTCAGGGACCATGCTTTCCCCACATGTTCATCCTCTCAATGGCTCCGGAGAGAAGTGTTATAGCCCCATGGATGGGTGAGCTCAGGGAAGATGAACAATGGTCACAGGCTCAGCAGCTGGAGGGCTGGACTTGCAGTCAAATGAGGTCTGCCTGCTCCTTTCTCCTCCTCTACCCTGTGCATAGAAGAGGTCATGGAATCCCTCAGATGGGATCACCATACTGCCTGGGCCTGACCCTCCTTGTAGAACTGACTAAGACATGATTAGAAGTCTCAGGCAGGAAGACAACTCTTTGTGCTCAGTCATGTTAGATAGCTCAAAAATAGAAAAAGGAAGTAGAGGAGGCTTGAACACAGAGCCATCAACCATGCTCTTCTCAAACCAAAGAGAATGAGGTTTTTGATTAAGATGTACAGACAAACTAATCTGGTTCAGCACAGCTTTGCTTAGCTATGCAGTGTGAGCACTGAGGAAAAACTGAGGCACAACAGACAGTGACTATTCTAACATGCCTCAAGGAGGCCAAACAAGTAGGTGAGAGGTGACATTCCTTGGTTCTCTGTGGGGGGCAGGCACGGTCGCATGGGCCAAAGATGGCATCGTAGCTCTATGCTAAGCCCCATGACCTCGCTTGTTTATCCCAGTCTCAGTCATGCTCAGTAAAAGTAGCATGTGCAACTCGTTGGAGAGATTAGCACAACATCTCGCGATACCATTCTATCAGCCAATCCTGAATGCTGTCTTGGACTTGTGCATTTATGATTGGGTGGTGTGAGGTGGCATGAGTGAATGGAAGTATAAATTGAGGGCAACCCCAGATGAGGAGAGACCAGATGAGGAGACTGGACCAGTGTTAGAGAGACGAGCATAGCAGAGACCAGAGACCAGCGTAGGAGAGACCAGAGTGAGCGAGTGAACAGCTGCAGCTGTGTGAAACCTGAGAGAGAGAGAAGCAGAATAAAGCAGAAGCTGCGAAGGCAAGCTGCTCTGAACCTGCCTTGGCGTCCCTGTGTCATTTCTTCCCACCATCTCTGCTGGTCAGAGACCTGTGGGGGCATGGCAGTTCTCACCTAGCTTCTGCCTCCCCTGTGGAGGACAGATGATGAAGCCACGGCTGTCCTGTGTGTGCAGGTGTGGGAGGGAGGCAGGTAATGGACAGAGAATGTGCTCTGCACAGTCCCCAGGACCATCACATTGGTCTCACTTAACATGAGGGCAGATTGCAGTAGAGTGGGCTCTCATGAGGCAGAGGGGTCAGGATTTGTCTTCCTTCCAGAGACAAAGCTCTTTTTTCCCTTATCTCTTGGCTCTCAGCTCTGTGACATTGGGGTTTGTCACCATTCACTAGGCCACTGTTTTTGTCCCCTAATGGATGGAGCTAGGGTTGCCTGCCCTGATGAAAGCCCCAAGAAGCTACTTTCCACCTGTAGTGTCCTGGAAGGATATGGAACGATAGAGACACCAAGGAGTCCGTCAGATGCCACAAGTGTGAAGAGAGAGAGAAGGAGCAGTGTTGTGCTTTATAAAAGGAAAGAGAAGAAGGGGTGTGTTTGGTGGGTGTGTAGTCAGGTGTGGGAGTAGGGGGTGCCTCTGTGGGCTAATTTCTGAGGCATCCCTTCCCCTTGGGGGACAAGCCACAGGATGAAGGTATAGTATAGAATAGTTTATTCAGGACATAGGGAGAGGAGTTGAGAGACAGACAGACAGACAGACAGACAGACAGACAGACAGAGAGCAATCAGAGGAGTAGAGGATTAGAGGCCAGTCATGAGCAAATGGAGAGAGAAGGGAGAGGGGAATGAGGGGTAGGTAAGGAGCTGGAGCAAGGGCAGGAGAGCAAGAGTGTCAGTAACCAAAAAGGGGGCCCAGGGGAAGAAGGGGAAGGGAAGGGGCCCAGGGGATATCCTGGGGAAGGGGAGACCCATACTCCACCAGAGTTCCACATAATCTCTGGTCTTTCAGGAGTGGGAAAGCTGCCATATACTTTCCACTCATCCCTGGGTGGGCATTCAAGCCTCTGACCCACTCTTTAGGGGGTGGCCAAGGGGCAGCCCTACCTGAGGTTCGCGGAGCTTCATTTGCTAAAGCCACTGGGGTTATAGGAGAGAGGGAGGTGGGAAGAGAGGTTCCCAACACCTGCAAGAGTGAGTGCAGTGGATCTTGCCTGGAGCACAGGAAGGCCTTCTAACAGGAGATTAGAAACAGCTAATTAGGAGAAAGCCTGTCCCATCCTCCAAGTTCAGTGGGCTTTGATGAGCAGAGACATTCTATGATTTTAGAGCTTTATTATAGAAAGGCAGGAAGAAAGAGAGAAGGGAGAGAGGGGGGAAGGCTAGAGAGAAAGAGAGTAAGAGGGAGAGAGGGGAAGAGAGAGGAGAGAAGACAAAGAGAAGAGGAGAGAGGGTGAGAATGAGGGGTAAGAGGTAAGAGAGAAAAGTAAGAGTGAGAAGTAAGAGGAGCAAGAGAGCAAGAAGGGGCTGAATAGCCCTTTTTATGGTCTTTACTGTTGCTAGGTAACTGGGGAGGAGTTTAGCCTGAAGGTCAAAAGCTTGGGCCATTGCCTATGTGACTTCTAGCCATGCTTCTCTTGTGGGGGCTGTGGAGGGCAGTAACTTAGGCAGGAGCCAGAGTTCCAGGAGTATAAGAGAATGCCTACCATGTCATTTAGATGAATTATCACCATTGGGGTTCATACCTCAGCTCAACTGGATACCAGCCTGTCTTTGCATAGCCCAATGCCCCACACAAGAGAGAGGAGGAGGAGGAGGCAAGCAGCCCCTCTTATAGTGAGTCAGGCATATCATGGCTGTAGCCAGATGACTGTAGATGAGCAGAGCCTAGACTAAATACCAACAATCAGGGACCACAAGTCACTGGTAGAGAGGCAGGGAAGGCACTTCAGGGGAAGTCCAGGCTGGTCCAGCCCAGCAGGTAAGATGAACAGGGGCAAATGGCACACACTTTAAGGTCATTGAACAAACAGTGTGTGTTATGATTCATGAAGACTGAGAGTAGCCAGCGTTCAGAGTGTAAGAGCTCCTGACACCTCTAGCTGTCACCATATGCTTCCACCGTCCTTGCAGCTGGGAGCTGATAAATGTCCCTCTGCTGCCTGACAGGCTCTGAACACACTCAGGGGCGTTCCCTACCTCTGAAGGGAATGTAATCAGAAGGGAACTTGAACTCTGCACTCAAATTGGTTGTCTTGTCAGTTTGCATCTGTATGGATTGTGCCCATTTTTTGCACACTGTGGGGATTTCCTCCATGGAACTGCATGCAGCCCTCACCACACATCTCAAACAGCACTACTGAGGTTTGATTTTAGTTGGATATAGGGTCTGCGTGTGAAGCCTCAGCTTCCACCCTCAGCCTCTCTCTCCAGTCCTGAGGTTCCTCAATGTGCAGGTCAGATCTGCTGTCTATTGAAGGCTGCTGTGCACTGTAAATATAGGGAGAATACCTGTAACTCACTGCCAGTGTAGGCTTATGTTCACACAATTTATTTCATGCACAGTGAGCCTCAGTCTGTGAAAAACTTCAATGTTGATGTTCTGTGATCATGTTGTTTTGCTTCTTGAATTATCTTAGAGCAAATAACCCCCAGTAAAGATGTCATTTTATTTTTTAGCAGAGGGTTCTCTTACTGCCGTTCACAGGATGATTAGAACCATCTGTAATGGGACCTGATGCCCTCTTTTGGTGTGTCTGAAGACAGTGTACTCACATACATTAAATGAATAAACAAATCTTTAAAAAAAAAAAAAGGAAGAAAGAAACTGCCTAAGGTTGAACATTTAAAGAAGGGGGCGGAGGACTGGATATTTCCAGAGCAGACATAGAGACAGGGTCTGACAGGACTCCAGCTCTGAGGGGATGCAGGATCCTGAAGAAACACAGAGAGTGTGTGGGCTCTGGGAGAGCACTGTGCCATTCATCAATTAACCCCAGTCACAGGGCACAGGCCCTGATGCTGGTGAGATGCCTTGGGCAAGATGTCCCTGGCAGTCATATGGGGAGAAAAGGAGATGCTGATGTAGGTTCAAGAGAGTGGAAATCCATATTCAAAAGATGGGGTGACATTCATAACACTTCAGGTCTAGTCACTGTTGTAGTGCTACTGTCAAATTTGCAAAACTTCACAGTCAGTTCCTCCACATTACTATAAGGTTCATGGGAGTCCTCATCTCATAAATGATGCTGGTCCCCTAATACGATGTGTATGAGAATACAGAAAATATTGATTACTGCCATCAATTGTGTGCTGTCACTTAGTAACTGGCAGAACATCTCTTGCCATCTCTTCTGTGTAGATTATATATAGTTTTTTCTTCATGGCCATGTCCCTAGCAGGTGACATCTCCCATGGATGCTAGCAGGTCAGGAGGTCTCTTACTTGAACAGGATGAGGTGAGAGTGGAGAGTCAGATAGCTGTCATCTCTAAGTAGAAGTCCAGGGCCCCCTGTTGGAGCCTCTGATTGCCACCTTTACCTTACAGCTCACTTCTCTGCAGGGATCCATGGCGATGCATCTTGGTTTTTGTTTATTCATTTGTTTTGTTTTTCCCCTCCAGCCTGCACACCTGGAGAGCAGTAAGAAAAAACCTGTGAAAATCCAATGGATTGGTCTGGGATCTTAGAGGACATTAAGAAAGGTATTCAATTTCTACTTCTCTGTGTGTTTCCATTTTATCAGTGTTCCAGTGGAAGTAGAGATGCTGCAACTTTTCCTTGTCCTAACCAGGTCCTTTTCATCTTAGTGACCCACCCATTTGTGGTCATTGTGCATACCTTGAGTGTGTGATACCCACAGAGGCTCATGAATTTGAACACTTGGACTCCAGTTGGTGTTGCTATTTGGGGACATCATAGAACTCACAGGACATGGAGCCTCCCTGGAGGACATGGTGTGAGACTTTAGAGTATATGGCCCTGCTGTATGTAGTGTGCATACTTTGTAGCACTTGAGAATCTGTGGTAGGTGTATTTTTGTGAGTTTGAGGCCATTCTGGGCTACACAGTGATTTCTAGGCCAAACAGGGTTACATAATGAGACTATGTCTCAAAAATAAAATAAAACAAAATAATATAAAGATAAGTAAAGTTGACAGTCTTGCCCTATTCCAGTACCTTCTATACTTCTTCATTGCCACTGAGATGTGATCCCTCAGTTTCCAGCACCTGCTTCTCTCTCTTTACTACCACCGTGGCTATCCATCCTTGTAGAGCTCTGGGAAAACCTGACGTTCTCTCTCTTCCCTTTCTATCTGTACACACACACACACAAACACATTTAAATAGTAGATTTTTGCTGCTGTCTTAGGGTTTTACTGCTGTGAAGAGACACGATGTCCAAGGCAACTCTTATAAGGACTTTTAAATGGGGCTGGCTTACAGGTTCAAGGTTCAGTCCATTATCATCAGGGTATGGCAGCATCTAGATAGGCAGGGCACAGGAGGAGCTGAGGGTTCTACTTCTTAGGCCTAAGGAAGCCAAGATGTAGATAGACTGTCTTCCAGGAAGCTAAAAGGAGGGTTTCAAAGCCCACACCTTCATTTATATACTTCCTCCAGCAAGGCCACAACCTCTAATACTGCCACTCCCTTGGCCAAGCCTATAACAAACCACTACAACTGCTTTTATGTAGAAAAAGAATAGAGAGCCAGTGGGTAGAATACATCTACGTGAGGAAGGTGGAAGACTTTGGAACTTTGGACTAGAAATGCATTTGAATACTGTCAGCAGAGCCCAAGGGGTTGATGTAGGAGGCAGGGGCAGTCCTGCTGAGCAATGCAGAAGGGTGGAGACTGGACATGAGATTTCACAGGTACATAATGGTCAAATCGGACTACCTATTGGTCAGTCCCATGGTAGGCTAACAAAGAATCTAGGTATTTCCTACCCATATTCTAAGAACACATGTAAGGCTAAATTAAAACCAATAAACTAATTTCTTTGGTAGGGAAAAGATCAGTACAGCACAACATTGACTACAGATACTTATTACCAGTGACTCCATGCTCTTTTGTCTTCAAGAAAAGAGCAAGTGGGACAGGAAGAAATGTCAAATGCTTCATGATTTGCATGTGGACCTAGGAAGCTCAATGTCTCAGAGTAGCTATGACAGTGGAGGAGATTAAGGAACTAAGGGAAGGCTCCTGCCCTGCAGGTGACAGTGAGAGCGAACAGTCTGGTCATGACCAGCTATGCTCAAGCTTAGCTGTGAAGGGAGAAAAATCCCAAACTTTCTCGCTCCTAGACAGGAATTGCTTCAGTGTGCTACGCTGCTGTTGGACAAGGGTCCATCCCAAGCTGGCAGCCAAACCTGGCAGTGCTGTCTGTGCATTAATGGCTGTAGAGTCACAAAATATACAATAATTCAAGCAGACATGCATGCTTTTTCATTGGTTTCAGAGAGCCCGGAGTCCTTCCCATGTGCAATATACATTCATATCCATTGTGTCTTTGTTACAAATTCTACTACTCACACAATGAGGTAATGGAGAACCTACTAGAGCTTCAAAGTCACATTTAAAGGTACTGGCACCACAGTGTTGACATGTAAATGGCTCCTGGTGCTTCAAAAAAAATGGACATCCACAAGTGACCTTTTATTTGATGACCATGTGGCTAGTTGGTACCTGGAAGCACCTCTTCCTGGTGTGTGGAGGGATCTGCATGTGCGGAGCAGGGTCACAGTAAATAATGGAAGCAAGGGGAGGCAGACACACAGGGACAGGTGTGCACATGTGACAAAGAAAAGACAGACAGATGACAGAAGACAGACAGCAGGAGTCTCATTGCCATAAGGACCCCAGTCCCACTGAGTAGAATCTTATATTTATGGCATCGTTTGGTCTTCACTACTTAACTTCTGTAAAGTTCCTTCTTCCAAACATGCTTGCTGAGCCTAAGACCCTTTACATATGCATTTGGGGGTCATAATTAAATATCCAACCCTGGATTTCCTGGATGTTTTGTGTTAGGGATATTTTAGATTTAGTTTTTTGTTTTTTTTTTTAAAAAACCAATATATCAATTTCTTTTATCATATCTTCTATGCCTGAGATTCTCTCTTCCATCTCTTGTATTCTGATGATCCTTGTTTCTGTCGTTCCTGTTGCCTTCCCTGGGCTTTCCATCTTTAGGATTCCTTCAGTTTGTGTTTTCTATATCGCTTCTGTTTTGATTTTTATGTCTTGAACAGTTTTATTTATTTCCTTTACGTTTTAAGTGTATTTTCCTGTATTTCGGTAGGAGGTTTGTTTGTTTCCTCTTTAAAGACCTCTACATATTTCTTTAAGTGATTTATCATGTCCTCTTTAAAGGTCTCCATAAAACTGGATTTGAGAATTTTTTCTCTTTTTGCTTGTGCTAGGAAATCCAGAGTTTGCTGTAGAAGGACAGCTGTTCTCTACAGGTGTCATAATGGCCCTGTCTTTGTTGATTGTGTTCTTACTCTGGCCTTAAGCCACCTGGTTGTCCCTGGGATTTCCTGATGTAGCAGTATTTGAAAGCTGGATGTAATCTCAAGGTTCCTGGTGCAGCAAGATTCTGCTGGGTAGCCTTGGGCTGGACAATGGAACTCAGGGGTCAGTGATAGTCTCCCAGCAATTGGGACTGGGAGGCAGGGGGAGGGGACAGAGAAATGGTGGGACAATGTAGCTAGGGGAAGGGGAAATATCACAGAGGTTCGGGCACCTGGGCATGCCCCAGAGGACTTGGTGGGCAGGAAAGTGGGTGCAGGGAGGGCTCTAACCTGTATGCTTCCAGATCAGCAGGTCTGATGAAGGTGAGTGGAGAGGTGGCCAGACAATAGAGGTTCATGGGACCCCATATTGTCATCTGACCTCATTATTTTTCTGATAAATAGTGGAACTTCGCATTTTTGAAAAAATCGTTGATGAAGTCACGGAAAAATTCTTAAGAACAGATCTGAGGAGCCTTATTACTGAAGATGGAGCCTGGAATGGATTTGCGGAAGCAGCAGAGTTGTCAAGGTGACCTGCAGGGTGCACTCAGTGCTGCCCTGGCCCCCAGACCAGGAGAATGAGGGTTATTTCCTGATAAGGTGTACCCACTCCAGGCAGTCCCAGGAGTGGGTGTTATGGACCCTCATTCTCAACTATCCAAGAGGAGTGTTTACAACATGTTATTCCTTCTGGAAATCACCTCAGATTGTTTGAAGATGTTGCTCAAGGTGCCAGGGCAATTTCTGCCCTGCACTAGTTATGTGACAATTACAAGTTAGTTACCACTTCCTGATTTCCACTACCATAAAACTGTAGTGTGAGAAGATAGGATCATCCATGCGGGTTTCTCAGCATGGGGCCAACACACAGTGGGTTTCTCAGCATGAGGCAAGCTCACAGTGGGTGCTCTTGTAATTCAGCTTTGCAAGCTAGTTTTGAAAATGAGAAGAGACAAGGTCCAAGAGTCTCATATAGGATTGAGGAATCAGGGTTTATTTTGAGACAAGTGAGAAAAATATACACTGAATAAGCCATCTTCAAGGATCTTTCTCTGTTCCTTTCCTCTCATCTGAGGAGCTTTAACAACATCAGGATCCTTCTGTGGGCTGAGGAGGCAGAGAGCCCACAGTACAGAGGCACAGAGCAGGATTGGACCTTGACTCTCCTCGCTCAGCTCCAGAGCCCCATATTGTTTCACAGGAATGAGAGTTCAGTCTAATGGGATGTGGTGACAGTCTGGGATAAGCAACAGAACAGGGTTAGAAAACCAAGTGTTGGCATAATTCCCAAAGACCAGAAAGATCAGGACTAGGCTTATACCCAGGGTCAGGAGAGACTATGAGTGACCTTGGAATGGAGGTGTTGGTAGCAGGCTAGACCAGCAGGGCTGAAATGAGATGATTGTCATCACATAGCACAGGGGGTTAAAGTGAGCCAATGGAGACAGGCACCGGTCAGATCTGAGAGAGCTTCAGGCCTCAGAGTTCCTGTCCTCGGGATGAGGTATCCTGCATTGAGTGTGAAATCATTCTCATGACTCCCGCACACCAGAAAGCCCACCCTAAGAAAAATATTCATCCTGGAACAGCCTCCATCTGTCCAGTGTCCAGGAGGACACTGCTCAGGACTGTTGTCCCAGAAGAGAGAGATGGAGCCACTGTCCACACACAAGGGTTTGGGGACTTAGGGTCAGTTTGTAGTGAGATTAGAAGACAGCCCATCCCTTATGGGGACACCAAGAACAGGTCAACTCCAGGGACATGGGCCTTATGGGAATCTTCCTAAGGTCCATGGCTTAGGTTTCCAGTTCCTCTGGAGGTCAGAAGTCTCACCAAATTCCCCAACACACCTACAACTTCAAGGTTGAGCATTTTTATAGGAAATTTTTGGGAACAATGTATCTCAGTCCTTTCATTTTTTCCACTTGAAGTACTTATGGATATCTAATTGATTATCTTGCAGATGGGACGTGTCTTTTTTTTTTTTTTTGAGACAGGGTTGGGACATGTCTTAATCAGTGTTTCTATTCTTGCACAAACATCATGACCAAGAAACAAGTTGGGGAGGAAAGGGTTTATTCTGCTTACACTTGATACTGCTGTTCATCACCAAAGGAAGTCAGGACTGGAACTCAAGCAGGACAGGAAGCAGGAGCTGATGCAGAGGCCATGGAGGGATACTATTTACTGACTTGCTTCCCCTGGCTTGCTCAGCCTACTCTCTTATAGAACCAAGACTACCAGCCCACAAGGGGCCCTTCCCCCCTGATCACTAATTGAAAAAATGCCTTACAGCTGGATCTCATGGAGGCATTTTCTCAACTGAAGCTACTTTCTCTGTGATAACCCCAGCCTGTGTTAAGTTGACACAAAACCAATGAGTACAGGTCCCAAATCTAACTTTAATGTTGACACTGTGTGCAGAAGATGCGGGTGGTCTGTGCAAAGCTTTAAAGCAAGTGTGCTGTCACTGTGCACTGTCCCATGAGGCCAGATGTGGAACCTTTTAGATGGAGGAATCCACTCTAGCATGCTCAGTCTGTATGTCCCACTGCAGGGCTTCCCAGGCAAGCTCAGGCATTCCTGCAGGCTGGATGCTGCAGGGAATGCAGAGGACTTCCCAGCATGCAAAGGGAGAGGGGAGACTCTTGGGAAAGGTGCATCCCTCACAACACACACAGTTCTCTGAGGTAAAGAGTGTTTGCTCTGATCCCACATCCCCGTGCTCATCACAAGGTTCCCTTAGGTAGTGATGTCACCGACCTTGAGTGGTGGCATTTCATCAAGTGCCTTTCAGGATGGTGTCTTGACTCTACCTTACACACTGACTCCTATGGAGTAAGGACAGAGGGCATCTAGGATGTACCATATGTTCAGAGTAGAATGGAAAACTTTGGATATCTGCAAAATTATTTCCTGTTGAGTTTGTAGTATAAAGTTAAAGACTTAATAAGCATTTATCTTAAAAAAAAAATCTGTTTTCCTCATGCACCTGACTTCTGTCACAGCGAGGAGAGAGCCGCACTGCGTGATGCTGTGAAGAAACGTTTAGCACAGAAGCCCTCAGATGAAAATGACAGATTTCAAAGGAGGCGACAGCGGTTTTTGCGAGCATTTCCTCAGTTGAAGAAGAAACTTGAGGACCATATCAGTAAGCTCCGAGACCTGGCTGACAAACTTGACCAGGTGCAAAAGTTCTGTACCATCTCCAATGTGGTGTCCCTCATTCTTAGTGTCACCTCTAGAATCCTGGAGCTCTTTGGATATGTTCTGTCACAGATCTATGGAATTCTCAGTCAGGCACTCTTAGCAACCTCTACGGCTCTGGGAATGGCATCAAGTATGATTAGTATTTCTACCATCGTTGTGGGAGAAAGTTTCAGACAGTCATATGAATCTGAAGCCAGACGCCTGATTGGAGACAGCATGAATATACTTTATGAGATTATAAATATCACTCCTATGATCACATTCAAGCTTTATAATTCAGTTGGGGATTTAGTTGAAGCCTTCAAAACCCTCAAGGATCAGATCCGAGCCATCAGGACAACCATATCCATCTATCACCTTGGAGAAGAGGCCAGGAACACATCCACTGAAAGAAACTATGTGCAGGGAATCCCTCAGATGACCAGAGAAGCCAGGATTAGAGCAGCAGGGCTTGCAGGTTTGTTCCTTTCATGGGATTTGTATGACCTTTTGCAACCATTAAAGGTTCTGAAGGATGGGGTAAATACAGAGTCAGGCATAGCACTGAGGGACCTGGCTCACACGATGGAGGAGGACCTTCAGAAATTTGAGCAGAAGTACAAGGATCTGCAGTCAGACCTGCCTCAGTGACCACCCTCCTCTAAGCAGCTAAGAGTTCAGGGGAGATGATGCTCCCCTGGAACAATTTTTTTCTTAGCATTAATGTCAGAAATACTTAGTTTTTAAAAGATCACAAAAAAGTTGGTAGGAAGGGAGAAGGTTAAGTGTCTTAACAGGAAACCTGGGTTAGTGGCAGAACTGCCTAAAGAAATGGTGGCTGGAGTGAACTGCAGGGATATGGGGAGTAGAGATGGCAGCCCAGGCCTGCACACACACACACACACACACCACCACCACCACCACCAACAACAACAACAACAACAACAACAACACCAACAACACCAACAACAACATGCTGTAACAAAGGGATACAGCCTGAGGTCAAGGCCATGGAAGAGATTGTTGGGAGTTTGAATTTCTTGGCTGAGCAGAGTGAAGTCAATGTAGATTGGCAGAGATCCCAGGAGAAGAGGAAACTGGAGTCTAAAAGGGGATCAGACTTCCAGCAGAGTGAAGAATCTGCAGGCAAATCAGCATCCATCACTCTAATAACACCCTGCTGGATCTTATCATCTGTGGTATCTCCTCAAGGTCTTGTGCTGGACTTGCTGAATGTTTAGCTATCTGAGAAATGTTATGGTTTTAGTTGGTTTGCTTTGCTGTACTTTTTTTCATTGTTTTTTTTTTGGCGGGGGAGCGGGGATAGGGGAGCAGATTCAAATTAGGAAAGTAGAAAGTACTTTTTATAGATTTTTTTTTGTATTGATTATGGCTTGATCATATAGCTGGCCTGGAATGTCTAGGTGGATCAGAAATTTGTAATGGTCTTCCTAAGTGATGGGATTTCCAAGCCTATAACAGTACTGATATATCATTGACTTGGGCTAAACAACATCTGTTGATGTTGACAAGAGCTTCGTGTGCCATGCATTTGAAATCATATAGTATGCTGCTTTTCAGATAGATTTTATCTAGCAATATGCATGTGAGAAATAAAAATAAATAAAGAAAAAGTGTGGATCAGAGTGGCCTAGAGTGTGGGGAATGGGAGTGTAACATGGTGGGTGTGGCCAGGGAGGGCTGTACAGGACAAGCTATGAGATGTCAGGAAGGCTGGGGAGCAGAAAATGGGAGAGAGCCAGAGTGAGAGTTGAGGCAGATTACATAAGGTATCAAACACTGTGCGGAATGCAGATGAAGTCAACATGTTTATGACAGGAGACTGGGCATATGGCTCTCACCTCATTCTCAATCTGTGGAGGCTTGCTGGCAAAGATGATGTCTCAGATTGATGGGTTCTTGTCCTCTTATGTTCTATAGGCCTGTGTTCAGTAAATGTTAACTGGCTGTTGTTGAAAAATGGAGTAAAAGCAGTCACTTGCAGCCTCTGGGCCACCAGTATTGGCAGAGTCCTGAGCACTGAGGTGGCAACCATGTGACTGACTTTATTGTGTTGTCACAGAACATGCTGAGCAGTTTTCTAGCAGATCTTCTTAATGTACAAGTGGGATGGGCTCGGCTTCTGTCCCTGGATTTAGAGACAGAGACATGGGGGTGTCCTAGTCCCTGCCGTCCTGACAGTTCAGGGGTCTATGAATGTTCCAGCCTATTCCTCACTCTGATCAAGTGAATCCATCATGGTGGGGCTGTGGCTCAGCAGACATTTACATGGTCCTTTCATGGTGGCCTGTGGCTGATAGTGAGAAAATCCACAGGGAGAGGCAGAATCATTAAAATGTTCACAAAAACTGAGAGGCGATCTTGAAGGGGACTCTCAGCACAAAGCATAGATGGAATTGGAACATTAACACACTCCTGAAATGAAGCAGGGCGGGGCAGCAGGACCCTGCTGCAGATTCACCTGAAAGAGAGAACTAAGGATCTCAACCTCCAGGGACACAAGTAGAGCCCACCTGGACATCCTGAAGATCTGCTAAGAATGACTCTGTTGACCAGTGACATGGCAAGACATGTCACTCTGGGTAGTACCACGTTAGAGGTGGGGGGTGTTGATCCAGAGGCAACTGAAGCCAATGGGAAAATGACCTTAATGCAATGGGAAGCAACTGGGCAGTGCTTTAAGAAGCAGAGGGTGAACACCAGCGCCATGTAGTGGAATTCAGGAGAATCAGCAGCCAAGGCATTTTGCCACCCTGGTTATTTCATCCATCCAGTCCATACCATGGAGAGTATTCTCAACACAAACATGCTGGACACTGCAGTAGGTGCCCTAAAGCATGGGTCCATCCATCTTTCTCTAAGAACATCATAGAGTAGGGACAGGGATCTTCCAACTAAACATGTGATAGAGTGAAGTCACTTGAGTGACTTCAGAATATTCAAATATTCAGAATTCAATATTCCAGGCTGCACATCACAGGGAAGTGAGTGTATCCCACGCCCACAGCTCTGGGTGGCCATCTCAGAGTTGAAGAAGGAACCACTGCCTCAGCCACTGCAGTCTAGCCTACAGCCTGAATCCAAGCACAATCCTATAAGCCTTTGCTTAGATCTAGGGTCCAAAGAGCAAGTGCCCACATCAAGGAGGACCACAGAGGAACAGTGTATAGAGGATGGAATGTGACTCCTGGTTATCATATGTGTGACAAGATGCAGATAGTTCACCTTCAGCCTGGCACATATGAGGGTCAGCAATTCCAGATGCCTTTGCAGAGGGAACACAGCATCCCTGTGATTCCTTTTAGACAGGGTCCAGTGATTGACACAGAGCCTGTGTGTGGCTCACCTTGTAGACTCCCTGCTGAGTTCTGAGGATGGAGCCAGTGGGCTTTAAGTAGATCAGGGATCCAACCTCAAGAGTGACTGTTCCAAACTAGCAGTGGGTTGAGTTTCAAGAGTCCGAGGAGGGTCCAGGAGAGTCACCCCATCAGACAGTTCTGCAGAATGGACAAGGGCACCACTCATTCCTTGTTCACCAGAGAGAAGGTTGGCTGGTCACTGTCGTGCCATTATATGTCAAATATCTAAATATTTTCATTTATGTTCCACTTAGTCTATTGTAGTAGACATAGGGAGGTGTGTGTGTTTGGGTCCCCAATACCACTGCCTTTGATGCAATCTGTTCAACATTCAAAAGCCACTGCCCACAGCCTGATTGGAACACCAACTACAATGCTGCCATTACAGTCTACCAGACAACAATCGCAGGTTGTGGCCACTACTGTACACGCTGCTTCACACACACACACACACACACACACACACACACACACACACGGAAATGGATATCATACTAAATTGGGAGCCCCGATCTCTGACCTGACTTTGAGATGCAGACAGAAAGGAGAGTTTGTGGCTGATACATCATCTTGGGACATGCTGTAGGCATTGGTTTTGTCTTGGGCTTTCAGAATCTATGGGAGGTTCTGAAGTTTTTAGTCTGTTTGAAAAGAATATGAAGTGGTACAGCTAAGCACATGACTGTGTAGAGTAATTGCACGTTCACATTATTCCTGACTTGAGGTTCCCTTCAGGGTGTTCCCCACTGCTCTCTGTATCCTCTGACAAGATGGTTCATGACACACTCACCTACTGCCCTGATAATTAAGGTAAAAGTCTACCACTGACCGGATAAACTTCTAAGCTCAGCACTACATAGAGGGTTCCCTTCAGTAGTAGGGCTTCACTTTTTCTGACCCTGTCTGGGGAGTTTAAAACTCCCACACATCTCTACCTGCAGAAGGTCAAGTAGGCTTGGGTAGGATTACAGGTTCAACTCCCTTTCTCCTGATAAGAACCCTGCACCTGGGATTCCTCCCCATGGTAATGAGGCACTTGGGTAACAGAAGCCTTCAGCCAATGACCTTTGCCCATCTTGGATAGTCTGACCCCTGACCCCGAAATGATATAAGCACCCCAAGGAAAGTTGATCTGCCTCCCTGAAGCTGGACCCTGTGTGTTGTCAGTACTGAAAGTCCTCACAGAGCTTTCCATTCTCCCACTCTGTCCCCCCAACCCCACCCATCATCTTCCTCCCTTTGCCCTCATGGACCAATCTAGGCTGATGATGCCCAGGGAGAGGGAGAGTCGCACTCATCTCAGTCACCCTGTTGTGTCTCCTGAGACTTTGTGATGGGGGATCAGTAGTCAAGGGGATTGGACCTAAGCCATCTGATGGTAGGTCCCTGGGGCAGCGTCCATATGTTCCTCAAGTTGGATCTGGGTCCTCATGTCTGGGACCAGAGTGGATGTTGTTCTTTTCCATCCTCTGAATGTACTGATTCCTTTCAATGGGAGTTCTTCTTGTTCAAATCAGCCAGACCCCCACTTCTGGTGTTTACCACCCAAAGACCCTCAATGCACAGTTATCATGAAGAGAGGGAGTTCAGTGGTCCAGTCACAAGGGAAACTTCAGCACCGTAGTAGGTTTGGCCTAATGCTGCTTGTATTCTAATATGAATTTGGGTACCTCAAAACTTTTTTTGCGTGAAAGTCTACAATAAGACACTGAGGGACCCAGTCCCCAGTTAATTCTGATTAGTAAATAAAGATGCCAGCAGCAAATACCTGGGGAAAAGAGAATAGTTTTAGGTTCTCCGGGCTTGGGAAAGAGCAGGAAGCAGGTGCCATGTCTTAGAAGTGTGTACAGGGTAGAGAATCAAGGAGAGTGGCCTAGGTTCTGGGCTAAGAAGATGAGGCCCAGAGGGCTGAGTAATTGGAGTTAAGAGAAGCCAAGATGGAACATACAAATTAGTAAGTAGTAACTCAGAGTTATGGGTAGGAGGGACATTCTAACAGCATGGAGGGTAGGCAGCTGCCCAGCTATTGTGCTACATAAGACATTAAAATGTAAAGTTTCTGTGTGTCTTTCATCTGGGAACATAAATGGTCAAATGTGGGGAGGAACCCCATGCTGGATTTATTAAAATATTCATACTATACTGCAGTTGTTGTCTGATGCACCTGGTGCCTAGGGGACATCTCAGAAAGAATGTAGTGTAGGAAACAGATGACAATTGGCCAAGAAGTGAAACACGTTATTCAGATGACTCTAAAAGGGGACCATGACTCTGGACTTCTTTAGGCCACTGATAGTCTATTGCAGGCCACATGGGAACATGGGCCGACAGACAGGGACACAGTGAGGAGCCTTCAGCACGGTGTCAGGCACTCAAGGACTCACTGAGCACTGCCGGCTCCTTGGGAGGACAGAGGGATTGGGAACAGTTTGCAGACCGGAAGCTCTTGCATGAGTCAAGGGGAGTCCCACAGCAGACTGGAGGAGGACCTGTCTCTCACTGTCCCTCTGCAGCTGGCATTACATAAGCCTTTATAGAGTCCCCTGAGTCTAGCCAGGCCTGGCCTTGCTTGATAGCTGAGGAATGTCCCTGTGCTCAGCCAGACCAGACAGGCATGGGTTGCAACCATTGTACCAGTGTGGTCTGTAGATGGCAGAGACCGAAGGAAGTGCCTGACTGAGGGAGACAGAGAGAGAGAGAGAGAGAGAGAGAGAGAGAGAGAGAGAGAGAGAGAACAGGAGGCCATGGAGGACTTGGTTCCTTGACAACCTCGATGCAGGTTCACAGTGAAGGGAAGTCACACATCTGGTACTCAGGGAGCCAGTCAGCCGACCCAACACAGGCTCAGTGTGTCATTGAGGGGATCCAGCTTAGCTTGACTGCAGGAATCTTGAGATGCAGGCTTCAGGAGTGGCCACTAGATGTCTGTCCCTGCTCTCCCTGCCCAGGCTCCCTGTCATTTCCATGGCCCATGGAACCTTATGACAGGACCCTGTGCTGTCAGTATTAGACATACACCTGAAATCCTTAAGATCAGTGAGACAGCAGCAGCCAAAATCTGCCTCTTCATCCTTTGATCCATCCTTCTAGGCTCTGACTACAAAATATTTGGCTTCTGATAAAGTCCATCTGGACCTACTCCCCTGAAATGTGCTGTTGTGTAAAACCTGGCCAGCAAAGGAGCATGCTTACATGGAGAGCGGGAGGGCCCAGGATCACCTCATGCTCTCTGGCCTGGACTGGGCTAGTGCTTTGCAAAGTGCAGTCCCAACTTGGACTGTTCTTCCAAGCTGACAACCTTGCTGAATTTGTTCCCTACGCATCTGCCTGCAGAGGGCGCTTCTGGGCAAAGTTCCACTGAACCAGGTGTGCTTACAGAAGCAGGGCTTACAAGGTTCCAGCAGCTTCTGCAATGTGTGCTCCCTCCTGTTCCCCTTTCCACAGGAGGAGGGAGGGGTGAGGGGGCGGTAGGAGTTCATCTGAAGCAAACAGGAACCCAGAAGCTGAAGTTAGCATTTTATCTGGAGACTGTTAGAGGAAAATTGTAGTTCATTTTGTTTCTACATGATCCTAGAGCCCCGAGGGAGGAATTACAAGTTAAGCTTCCACAGTGTAGACAGCAGTTTGACCCCATAGGTGCACATTAGAAGCAATACATAATAACCAAAATTTTTTCTAACCTTCACACTACTGTTCCTGCACCCCACAGGGATGCACTTGAATTCCATTGGTCCCTTAGATGGCCTGACCCCTGGCAAGGGTTTATCCCACCCACCTGTCACCACCAATGCCACTTTCAACAGAATCACCACCTCTGTCACTACCCCGAATTCACTTGGTAATAGACAAAGACTGAGTTAGGGCTGTTGGTGCCAGAGAGGAAGAGCCGTGGCCCCAGCCCACAGCACCCATGAAGAAGGAGAGGTTACAGCTCTGTAATCGTTGTTACTGTGATGAGCATGCTTGATAAATCACAGCATTCTTAGTTATTAAAGTCACAATGAATTCAAAACAATTTATACGTGTCCTTCTAATTTTTCTAAATTTTATTTTATGTGTATGAGGGCTTCTCCTGCATGTGTCTGTGTTCAATGTGCCCAGATGGTGCCAGTGGGGGACAGAGGAAGGCATTGAATTCCTAGAACTGCAGTTCAGACAGTCGTGAGCCATCATGAGATGGTTGGGCACTGAGTTAGTCATCTGGACTAGCAGGCTGTGCTGCTATCACCAAACAGC
The DNA here is from genome assembly GCA_902729485.2 of Mus minutoides. Taxonomy (NCBI): domain Eukaryota; kingdom Metazoa; phylum Chordata; class Mammalia; order Rodentia; family Muridae; genus Mus; species Mus minutoides. The sequence continues at coordinate 462,448 of LR750083.1, read as the reverse complement.
CTCTCTCTCACCCCAGCACACCCTTCTATTGCTAAACAAAGAGAGGTGAGGTTAGGTCCAAAAATTGCTATTCTTACCAGAGTGAACTCTTCATGGAACACTAATGTTCTCTAAATTAAAGAGTTATTTCTTTTCTCTAACCTCACCTTTTTTTGTTTAGAGTTCCCAGGGAGAAGTGTTTTGGTAGTCATGACATTGACCTTGAGGGGAAGGCCCCCATATTAAATGTGTAGCAATAGAAGGGTGTGCTGGAGGATACCATGTCCTGCTAACCAGGAGGGTCCATGTTTGCCTGGAGCCTTGTGCTGTGAGACTCTGTAATTTGCACATCTCCAAGACAGAAACCTGATATAGGACTTCTTTGAAGCTTGAGGGTTTTTTTTTGCACTGCAGTGGTGTGTACTCCTGAGCTAATGGGATAACTCACAGCTAAGATCTGTCCACTCAAAACATAGTGCACAGATTCCCTTCTATCTATGAGGGAAGGTAAAGAAACATGAGTGGATTCCACATTCACAAGTGAGGAATCCTCATTCACATGGGCTCCTTCCCTAATGCATCTCACTGTGCCTCTGTAAAAGATTAAGTAGCAGGGAATTGAGAATTCAAAACACACAGGTTCCTAAGCACTTCCATTAAGGAATTCTTAGCCTGAGAAAGGTGCGGTGTGGTGGGGACTTTGCTGTCACTTTTGACCCCAGAGGATAGAGACACTGAAGGCACAAACTTCCAGGAGGGAGGGAGTCCCCAGTCACTTGTGGGAACGGTGTATTTGATGAAGGCCAAGCAAACTTGTAGACACTGAAGTCAGGTTGACAAGATTTTTGTTCCTTGAGAAAACATTAAATCTTCTAAACTGTTTCCCCAGTATGGATGGACCCTGGCTTTCTGGGCTCTTCCTGTGCATCTTGTGCTTGCCCTGCACAGACTTCGCAAGAATCCTAAGTCAGGTTGTGAGAACACACTACCTTTGATGCTTAACATCCATCAGGTTCCCATGCTCAGCCGTTGGTGGGATTGGCCTTGGCTTTCCTCAGGAGGAATCCCATGAGGTCAGCTTCATAATGTCCCTAATGTCCCTACTCTCTGCTCTCTACCTGTCACTCAGTTCGTCTGCTGTGAGGCTCCAGCTGAGGAACTGACAGACTTGTGTCTTTTGTCTTAGAGCAGCAGGCCTGAACTGTGCCTTCCTGCCTGTGCTAATGTGTATCAGATTAACAGTTCTTTCCCATGGGAGCTTTCTTGGTATGTGATACTCCATGTGGCCTCTCCCACGAGGTACTGTGTCCTGAGGACAACAGAAGATTCTGCTTAAAGCCTTAGAAGGGACCTGAGGATGTGGCTAAGTTGGTGAACTGTTTGTCACACAAACAGGAAGACTCGAGTTCAGTCTTCCAGAGGTCACATTGGAAAGCCAGGTTCAGGGCCTGGGCCTGTCATCCCTGCTTGGGGATGCAGAGTCAGGAGGGTCCTCATGCTCTCAGGTCAGCCAATCTGGTCACAGTGATGAGTTCCAGGTAAATAAAGGCACTTGTTATTATAATGGGCTGGAGAGATGGTTTCTTTATTCAGAAGGTATGGTTCTCTTTCAGAAAAAGTGAATTCAGGTCCCAGCACCTACACTTGGTGGCTCACAGGTGTAGGGGTCTGGTGTCCTCTTGAGCCTTGATGTACTATGTATTTGACTGTACTATGGCTTAGGGAGCTCACACACCCTCACTTAATTTCAATACTGTGGGTCCTTAAAATTTCATCTCCAAACACAGTCACCAGGGTTAGGGCTTTTACTAATGAGTTTAGGGACACAACTCAGTCCCTAACACGAATGACATCATTAAAATAGGTCCTGTGGCAGGTGCTCAGGCACACACTTAAACAGCTAGTCCCTGATCCATTCAAACTTATGCATGGTCCTCTAACCCTGTACTTTTCTCTTCCCATCTAGAGAGAAAAGGGCTTCATTGGGTCATTGGCTGAGTACCTCTGGTTCTTGTCCTGCAGGTCATTTTGGAGCTTATCTTCATCTTCTCCATCAGGATCTGCAAAGATCTCAGCAAGAGCTTCTAGCAAGGCAGCTTCCTCTTCCTTGTAATAGGAGAGTCTGACTGATACAGGAAGATTGTTTATAAAATAAACTCACTGACATGGAAAAACAATACACACACACACACATACACATGCACAGGCACATGTACAGGTACACACACACACACACACACACACACACACACACATTAAATAAACCTTTTTTAAAAAGCTACCTTTCTTTGAACACCTAGTGTGTGCTGGATGCCTACTGCCTACCCCCCAACAGACATCATCTTATTTTTCTCACACAGGAGTGATATGGGGTGAGGGTTCATCTACTGCTGCTATGCATTGAAATGCTAAATTCTTATGCCCAAGATCTAGCTGCCCCTAAACAAGGGAATTCCCAGCACACCAGCCTTTGTTCTGGAAACTTTGCTCCCAAAATGTAAAACTTTTAGTTAAAAAAACAAAACTGGTAACATCCAATTCCTGGGGAGAATAGAAGGTTTGAGTTACTGGGCAGGCAGTCAAAGGTGAAGGATAGTGAGAGGGAGAGAGAGAAAGATGGGAGAGGGAGAAGACTGAGATCAGGAGATCTCCATTACACATGGAATACCAGGGGCTCCCAGAACAGACTACTGGAGTTGAAATAACCCTGGGAGACCCAAAAGACAAGTATTTTGGGGAACACAGTTGGGCCAGTTTGTTGATTAGAGATAATCCCCTGACAATCAATGAATCAATCAATCAATCATAGTCTGTGTCTCATTCATTTGGAAGCTAGCCAGCAATAGAAATAATTCAATCCAGCTACACAGGAGCAGAAATGTCAGGAACAATCTTGTCACCTGTGGCTGCTGCCCTCTCTCTTCAACCAGAGGCTGTTCCTTGATAGGGAGTAAGGAGGAAATGGTTGCTGAGAAGGGACACCTTAACCCTAACTACTTGGTCTGCCTGGAGAGAGTATTCCTGCCTGTGAAAAGCCAACCATGCATGGGCTCTGGTAGTGCTAGTGTCTGCTAGGGAGGTGATCTGGACAAATCAACTTCTGTCACAAACTGTCTCCAGGTTTCCTCTTCAGTCAGCAGGAGCTGCAGGTCCTCTAGGCTCCCCTTGCCCAGGAGGTACCTGAGCCACAGTGTGAATGAAGCGCTTTCTCTCTGGATGGGAAGGAAACACATATGGTTAGAGGGCTGTGCACAAGAGTTTCTGTGGGTCTGGGACAAGCTGGTTAAATGTGTGTCTGAGCACCTGCCACCTGGAATATTCTAATGGTGTCACTAGTAGCAGGGTCTGAATGTAACCTTAAACGAATTAGTAAAAGCCCTAACCCTGGGGACTCTATTTGGAGACAGAGCACACCTAATATTGAAATTAAGTGGGGACCTGTGTGAGCTCTTGACCCATGCTGTTAGCACCCTTACAGTCATGTGCAGGAGTGGGGCACAAGACTGCTTACCTGTAATGCCCATGATAGCTGCTAAGTCTAGGTGTCTGGCAGAGGACTTAATAGGTGTACCTTACAGCTCACCAGGTGTCCAGGCTACAGGAGGAAAAGGTACCTGTGAGACAAAATGGGGACAACTAGGTGATCAGGGATCTGGGACACACAGTCCTTTCAACAGTGGCTGCCAGTGACCAAAAGAACTTGGCCCTTCTATTTTGCTGGGCTCTGTCACTGCTATTTTATGACAGCCAACACTGGGGTCGGAACGACGAGAGAGTTGTCGTTCCACCTCCCAACGTCAGGATAACCCCTGTGACCTCTTCCGAAGTCGACTCTTGTGTCTACACCTCTTTCTTGTGAAAAGTGTGTCTTTCTCTCTACCTCTTTTTACAAGACGATCGGTAGACTTCCACCTTTGACAGAGTGCGCGTACACGTGTGTGTGTGTGTCACAGAGACAAGGCTAAACCCTCACTTGGGTCAAGGACACCCAACAACCTCCCTCTTCTCCACTTTCCTGGTTAAATGTGTGTCTGAGCACCTGCCACCTGGAATATTCTAATGGTGTTACTAGTAGCAGGGTCTGAATGTAACCTTAAACGAATTGGTAAAAGCCTGAACTGCTTTCCCTGAGCCCCTCTTCCAAGCTGTCTCTTAGCTGGGGTCCCTCTTGCCTCTGATACCCCAGTTGCCATGCCCCACCCCCACTACTGATTGCTTGTCCCCTTAACCATCCAAGCCCCCCTTTGGGAACCAAAGCCAAGTTCTCTCAGCCTTTCCACACCAACCCCAGAAGCCTGTTGCAGACTGCCCCTCTCGAAGTTCCTTGAGAGCCTTCGCATTCATCCTCTCTTGGCACCCCTATTTCTCGTGGGTCTCTCACCCTCCTCCTCCCCCGATTTCTGTCTCTCACTGCTGCCTTCACAAACCTGTTAATGCCCCTGTGTTAGCTTCCTCTGGGACCAGCCAATCAACTCCAGGTTACTATCTCAGGTGACTGTTGATTGGCTGCTGGGGTCCTGGAAGTTTAGGTTCCTGAATTAAGCACAGATGGGTCTAGAAAGGTCCCATCATAATCCAAATGCCTACATCACCTGCTGCCTTCCCCATTTTCTCTTAACCAGAATGTTCCACTCTCCTGGGGACGCAGGCCCCACTAGATTTTATCACTGCTGTGATCCCGGTGGCAATTCCATTACCAAGGCTGGAAAACTAAGATGGCTTCTCAATACAAGCCTATCCCTGGCCTGCACTCTTACAGAGCCTCCAGACTCTGTTGTGTTTCTCTTGTAGCATAGGGCCAAGAAACACAGTAAGTTAAAGAATTAAATTCCAGATGCTGTCAATTGCTGGCCTACTGTGGGAGTTGCAAGACCTATGGGTTTAATGGCTATAGGAGGTTCCAGAGTTTTGGAGGGCAATCGTTGATACCCAGCTAGATCTCAGACCACTTACCTGTCTCCCTGCCACTCCATCCCCATCTCCATCTGTCCCATTGCCCCTCTGGTCCCCACCTCCTATCACTGTGGCTATGGATGCAAGAGAACCTCATGAACAAATGTTTTTCCTTATCTCTGCCATTCAGAACCACAGGCCTACTATGACACTGGCTTTAAGCCCTGGCCTCTGGGGAAAAATAATATATGAAGCTGAGGGAATTTTGTCCTTATTCTCTCTAACACTCTCCTCTCTGTTCCCAGCTTAATATCCTCTAATTTGCTGTCTATATCATCTATCTTACAATTTTCCTTCGGGCCTTAGAGTGTCGCTTCTGTGTTGGGCTCTGTCACATTGTCTGCAATGATCCTCTGTCCCCTTGATTGTTATTCCAGCTTGAATCCCAAGTATCCCCACACCCCTTTGGTCACATGACTTTCTTTTCTCCCACAGCTCCTGCTAGAGGCTGATGTCCTGGCAGCTCCTTTCCTAGAGGCTTCCTTTCTTACACGGGCCAGTGTTTTATGTGTCCAGGTGTGATCACAGCTAACTCCACCCGTCCAGCAGGCAGAGCCAGAGGAAACAGGGAAACCTCGAGCTGGGGGGCAGCTGAGTTTTAATGCCAAAGGGAAGAAGGAATTGGCTTTGTAGTCAGGCTACAGAAGTCAAGCAAATGAAATCTAGAGACAGCAGAGGGCACTTCAAAAGCTGGAAAGAGTGAGACAGGGGCCTCAGGGGAAGCGCTCGGGTTCCTGGAGAAAGTCTGACTACAGAACCCAGGCTTAAGTGTGTGTGTCCCAGTTCACAGAGCAAGGCCCCGTTCTTCTAGCTTATCCTCTACAACTGTTCAGAGGGTAGGTGAAGCCCAGAGGGTAGGTGGTTGTCACCACCTGTCAGTTTCTGTCCCAGAATATTGGTCAAGTCACTCTCTTCTGAAGGCTCAGTTCCCTGACAAGGTGGGACTCAGAGTAGGGGTTCAGATACAGGTGGGGTGAGAAAACCCTGGGGTCCTTGTGTCTCAGAAACAGCCCTGGTGCCCATTCTGCTTCTGTCACAGCATCCCAGAGGCAGCTTTGGGTGTCCAGGCTCCAAGAACAGAGAGGCTTGGTCCTTGTTCTTCATTCTCTTTGTTTTCTCCATCTCTCAATAGAGAGAGTGAGCTGAAGTCTCTGGGTCAAGTCTTAGGCAACCTGGTACCCAGGCTGAGCCCCCATAGACTCTATAGTTTTGTCAGAGGAACCTCTCATGTTGTCTTGTGCTTAGGGCAGATTGAAAGGGTGGAAGAGCCTGACCCCAACCTGGCTGCAAGGCCAGCTTTATTCGATGCCAGTGTCCTGAGGCAGATGCCAGCCTTGCAGAATTTATCAACAAAGCAGGTCCATAATCTTCCTTCAGAGTGGCTATGGGGGTATGCAGGTGGGAGAGCTTAGGCATTCCCCAACTTACCAGAAATCTTCAACAGGCAGTGCTCAGCTGTGTGGATCCAGTGACCATCTGTGCATACAAGGCATAAGAATAGGCATAACAAGGCATGCTTTCTCCTGCTTATATACCCAAAGCAGAAAACGAAAGAGAAATCCCATTTCCAAGGAACTCACCACCAAAACAACACAGGAAACTTGTGGCTTGCTGGATGCTACTACATCTTCATCCCACGCTCCCTGCTGACCCACTCAATGGAGTGATCTTTGACCTGACATTCTAGGTTCTCCTTGGCTGAGCCCATTTCAAATGGGGGTCTGTGTAGTCTGGAGGGAAAAGACCTGCCTCTATAGACTAGGGGATCCTCTATAGATCACTTCCTATAGCTCCTGGGCTCTGTTCAGTCCTTCCTAAATTGCCTGCAGCCTCAGCACCACCCCATATCCTGGGACCAGGTGATGCTGCCTGGGATGGCATACATAGGATCGGAACATCTGCTTTCATGGGTTCTCCTTTCAGGAACCCTGCTCTGACCCTTAAACCACTAAGTATCACAGGCTCTCAGTACAATAGGCTCCTAGACCTTAGAAAGCCCTCAGATCTTAGCAAAGCTGACTCCATGATGGAAGTTCCTTTGAGGGCATAAACCACGGCACATACACAGCACCACATACAAAAACAAAGACCTAATCCTTCAAAGTCCATAGTTCTACGAAATTATCTAAATGTAACTTGCCCTTTGGCTTCTATAGTTCCATTTCTGGCTAACTGTTCTCGTTAATTGAATTGTGTCAACCCAGAATATGGTTTTTGGGGTTAACAGGTCAGCCTGAGAAAAGTGCAAGGCTATGCTGAAATTCTGAACACTGTTGTAGTTGCTGGCTGGCACAATAAATATTTTCTATTGGGTCTAATCCATGTGTGGTGTTTTGAATATGCTTAGGCCATGGAGTGGCACCTTTAGGAGGTGTGACCTTGTTAGAGGAAGTATGTCATTGTGGGAGTGGGCTTTGAGACCCTTCTCCTAGCTCCCTGGAAAACAATCTTCTCCTTTTTGCCTTCAGAACAAGATGTAGAAGTCTCTGCTTCTCCAGCACCATGCCTGCCTGGATGCTGCCATGCTTCTTGCCATGATGATAATGGACTGAGTCTCAGGACCAGGAAACAAGTTCCAATTAAATGCTGTCCTTTAAAAGAGTTGTCTTGGTAATGGTGTCTCTTTACAGCAATGGAAACCCTAAATAATACAGAAGTTGGTACCAGGAGTAGGGTATTGCTGTGCTAGGCCTGACTTTGTTTTTGTTTGGGAAAATGTGGATTTGGGGAGTTTGGATGTAGAATGCCATGGAATGCTTTAAGTGGGACTTAGTGGGCCATCATAGTAGGAATATGGAAGACATAGGTGCTGAGGACAATTTGAACTCTGGATATTGTTCTTATGATTTGTTGCTGCTTTTTGCCTTTATCTTAAGAATCTGACTAAGTCGAAGGTAAAGAGATTTTAGCTAATTACATTGACAAAGAAAGCCTCAGAAAAGCCCAACATAGACTGCTTCCTCTGGTTTATGCTCATGAAGTGCATTCTGATTGAGTGTAGCAAGCTTAGAAAGGAAAAAAAAAAATGCAAAATGTATGGTGTATGTAATAAAAGCAAATCAGGAAGTGCAATAGAGCTAAGTCCTGTGTTTGAGGAGATAAACAGAACAAGGCAGTTGTGACTTCAGGGCAAGATCCCACCCAGCTAAGCTTATTATTTATGTGTTTGCCATTGAACAATGAATAGTTATATTATATTAGATGTTGTTTTTGCTTAGTTATAATATTCAATTGGACTTTTAATCTGGAACAAGCTACACTCCAGAAACAGAGGACACATTTTGATATGGATCTTGAGGAGTAGTGTCCATAAAAAGCTTAGGTCTCGGCATGGTTGTACTCACCTTTAATCCCAGGAGACTGATATTTCTGAGTTCAAGGTCAGTCTACAGGGAAAGTTCCAGGACAGCCAGGCTTAGGCTGGGATAGAATTGGAAAACAGAAAGCTGTAATAGAACAAGGTGTGTGTGTGGGGGGGGGGGGGGGCTATGTTTCATCTCCAGCAAGTAGCAGAACTCAGCAACTTCAGCCATGTGGCTCTGGCTTTAGAGCCAAGAATAGAAGGGACTACTGGGATTATTGATGCTGGTCAGCTGGAGCTAAGAAATTAGTGGTAGTGAAGAACAGACCAGCATCATTGAAGTGAAATCTTCTGGGTAGTGTTTTCTGAGAGCACAAAGAAGCTGTGTTCCAGAGATAGCCAAGGTTGTACCTCGGGCTGCAGCTGGACTTAGTATTGTGTAAGAATCACCCAGGTGGTACTGGTTTTGAAGGCATGAAGGGGTCATGAAGAGCAGCTGAGGCTTGGCATGGTGAGAGGCCAGGGGGGCCATTGATGAAGGTGTAGCCTCAGTTGCAGTTGATGGTCCAGGCCTGAAGAGGTCGTGCAAAGAAGTTGAGTGCTGGCAGCATGAAGAGAGCCTCTGAGGGGGCTTTTGGTGAAGCTTAGTTGCCGCAGAAGACCCCTCTGTGTAGGAAGCCTCGGCTCCGTAGGCAGCCGCGGCCCCATGGAGCTTCGGCTCTGTAGGCAGCCAAATCTCCATGAAGCCTCAGCTCTGAAGCCTCGGCTCTCCATGAGATGTAGGCAGCCGTGGCTCCCCGCCATTACAAGATGGTGGGCGACCGGCTGGCTGTCAGGGAAGAGAGCCTAGTGCACATGCGCAGCCCTCTTCAGGCTCTCCTAAGGCAATAGCCCCTCCCAAATAGGCAAATGAGGCATGGCTTGTGGCAGCAATGAACAGGCCACATGCAAATGAGTTGTAGCTTGGTGCACCAATCCACAACCACTACGACACCCTCCCCGCTTCCCTGGGAGAGTATAAAAGCAGCAGCTCTGCTGCTATACAGGGTCCTAGGAATCTACTATCAAGGTGCTCCAGAATAAAGCTGACTGAGAAGATCCCAGTGGTGGCGTGTCTTTCTTGCTGGTCGAGGGAGGCGTGCTGCACCTCTGTACTAAAAATGCCAGTACCATGGGATCATCACCAAGAACAGCAGCTGTAGTGGAGTGGATCAACCAGAGCTTAGAGTGGTACAGAGGACTGAGCTGGAGAAGTGATGCCAGCCCTTTGTAGGAGACCAGAAGATCATGTGTGGATCTCACACATTGGAACAATAAGTTGTAATGTTTGAGTTACCTTGGATACCCTGAGATTTTAGAGATGTCAGAGCTGTGGGAAATCTGCCAAAGAAAGCTACTAACTGGGAGTGGAACCAGCCCAGGGGAAAGAAATCTGTTGCTGTTGAATGCAAGATCTGTCTACAGCAGTCCACAAGGGTGAAAGCATCTCGAGATCTGAAGAGAACTTTGACACACATCATGAAGATTCAGAGCTTAGAGTTTGCAAGGCTGGCTCTCTGTCTTGATTTGGTCCATAATTTCCGTACTATGCTATTTTGACATGGTGATGTATTTCCTGTGATATTATGGTATGGATCTGTTCTTTGACAGGTGATTGGATGAATCTCAGAAGAGACTTTGAACTTTGGACATTTACTATGGGGCCTTTCAAAGTTAGACTAAATGTATTTTTTTATTATGCAATGGCTAGGTATGGTCCCCATAGACTCATGTGTTTGAAGAAGCCTATGGGGGCCAGTGAGTGGAATGTGATGGTTTGTATATGATTGCTCTAGGGAGTGGCACTTTTAGGAGGGTAACCTTGTTGGAGTATGTATGTCAGTGTGGGGGTGGGCTTTGAGACCCTTCTCTTTGAGACAGTCTTCGCTTGTTTGCTTTCAGAACAAGATGTAAAACTCTTAGCTCTTCCAGTGTCATGCCTTCCTGCATGTAGCCATGCTTCTCTTCATGATGGTAATTATCTGAACCTCAGAACCAGAAAGCCAGCTCTAAAGAAGTGTCCTTTATAAGTGTGGTCTTGGTCATGGTGTCTCTTTACAGCAATGGAAACCATGTGTAAGTAGTTTCCTCTGGTGACTATTCCACATTTCTAGAAGTCTCCAGAGAGGAAAAGAGTGTATTATCCAAGGAACTCCTAGGAGGTGCAACCTGAGATATTCCAGTTCCTTTAATCAACCTCTGCCTAATTTCAGGGGCGTCTGATACCTCCACACCACAAGGAAACAAATTAGAAAGTCATCTGGTCTGTTACCTCTGGAGGTAAGCCTGGTCAAGGCAGCTTCTGTTAAGGACATACAAGCTGGATATAGCAACTAATCCAGTGTCCAGGATCTGGGTGAGAGGTCACCAGACTTCTCTGTTCTGTTCAGGTGTATGAATGTGTGGTGGCCAGCTTTAGTTGTCTTTACTGTGTGTCTCTCTATGTGTCTCTTTCTGTATTTCTGTCAGTTCTATTTCCCTGTATTGAAAAGTGGCTTTCTCTGGTGTGAGACCCATCTCACCCCCAATCTCTTGACATGTGTCCCCTTGTCAGGGACTAGAATGCTTTTGGTCCTCCAGAGAAATCTTCAAATCCTTTGCCTTTCCCCCTCCCAGAGCACTTGCTTGCTTTGTTGCTTGCTTCCCACACATGGGCTGAGTCAGACCCAGTCCCTGTGTAGAGGTAGGGAGGGGAGGGGCCTCTTATAAATGGGGGGTGAGGTGGGGTGTGTTCTGCCATCTGAGCAGCCTGCACTCAGGGAGGAGAGCTACTTTCCATGCCACACACTGCCTCTGCTCCCCCACCCCACCACCTTCTCTAAACAGCCCCTGGGAATGGGAAAAATTCCCCTGGGCAAAAGAGGAAGTTCTGCTTCTTCCTCTTTCAGAATGGGTGTGACCTTCCCAACAAGTGATCTGCATAATTGGAAAACTCATAACGTTCTATTCTCCAAAAATGTAGAAAAACAACCCTGGGACGTGCACCCTGGACAGAATGGATTTTCCCTTTTGTCCAACACTGATTGATCAAGGAGACTTTAAATAATTTTTGCTGGGTCCTTTTTAGAAAGATTGAAAATAGCTTCTGCAAGATCCCCTTGTCACCCAGTTGGACCCAAATAGTAGGAAATAGTTGTAAAATTTAGAAAAACATACAGGCATAGAGAGATTATATTGGCAGGAGGTAGCTCTAAAGACGCTGACAATAGAGAACAGATTGCAAGTCAAGGCCTTTTGGATGAACTGAAAGCTACTGTCCGTCACCTTCTCTGATGATGAGATGCAGTTGGACTTACACATGCCCTGCAAAAGTTTGGTGTCTGCACTATGTCAGAAGAAAATTTTCTAGCTGAAATCCTGCCTCCTGTTAAATGATACAGTTGGACTATCTCTTGGATTAACACAAAGGTTTCTAGGGGTATAGGCAGAAACCACCCTGCTAGGACTGGCCTAACACCAGTTTAATTGTTCAACTAACCAATCCAACCACCCGCATCCTGTTTCAATAATACCCAGTGAGCCTGGAAAGACAAAGAGAAGATGTAGTCTACACTGCCTGGTGAGAGAGTCCAGCATCCTGGTACCCTGTCAGTCACCCTGGAACACCCCTCTCCTGCCTGTGAAGAAACCTGGAACCTGTGCTTCTCACGAGTCTGATTCTTCCAGAGAAACAGGTGTGCTCTGTCTGGCACCTGAAAGCTGTACTCTTCAGCCTCCCGTGGGCAGAGGTGAGACAACCATATGTGCTTTCACAGGGCGAGGGCCAGAGGGAGGTTACAGCAGGCAACTTACCCAGACCAGGTTGCCTAAGAGATTTAAAAATTCTCCAATCCTGGTTGATGAGACACTAAATGATGGCCTCCTGCCTGCCATCCTGGGATCACACTCTTACCATATGTCAATGGTCCACCCCTAGCCTCTAAAACTAAAATAAGTCATACTGGGTCCATGGAAGGGACTGCTGCAAGAGATACAGACCTTGGGGACAGAACATCAGCCAAGAAAGCCCAGATTTGTACACCCAGAGGCTCCCTATCTTGGCTCCCAGCTGAGGGGAAGACAGAGGAGCCTGATTCAGAAGCCATCTTTCAGATTTCAGCTCCAAAGACAAGTTTGTCCAAGAGTTCCTCGGTGTGGCTGGGTATTGCTGCCTCTGGATATCAGAGTTTGCAGCAATGGCAACATGTCAGCACAACAGAGGAGTTGTCACCAAGCCCTAATCCAGAATGACATTAAACAAAAAGCATTTGAGGCTCTGACTTCAAAACAGCTCTGACTTCAGTGCCAAGCCTAGCACTTCCAGTTGTCCACAAACCTTTTCATCTGTTTGTCCATGAAACAAAACACATTATAAAAGGGGTTTTTACCCAAACTCTGAGGCCATGGAAATGCCCTGAGCCATATCTGTTAAAATAATTGGATCCTGTAGGCACAGGATAGCCCACCTGTCTAGGGCTGAGGTGTCTACCATTTATCTAATAAGCAAACAAAACAACAAAATCAAGTTAGCTCTGGGTCAGGATCTTATACCCACAGCACCCCCAATGAAGTAAGGCACTCCTCCATGGAATCTCAGAATCCTGGGTGTCTAATACCCATGTAATCAGTACCAGACCTGCTCCTGGACCACCTTCAAGGTTTTAGAACCCCACCACCTCCAATCTTGCTACCCTTTTCCCTGATAGTAACAGCCAAGTCTTCATGCATGTCTGTCTTGAGGTGAAAGGTGAAATCAGGTTCGTGGAGGCTGGAGTTGTTACTTTAACTGAAATGTTTTTAGTCCAAATCAGGATCATCGACCCAGAGAGCAGAATTGATCAGTCTGAGCCAGGTTCAGATGGGAAAAGGAAAGTTCACCATCATATACACAGACAGTTGCTATGTTTTTACCATTGCACATGTCCACAGTAACGTGTGTGTGTGTCTGTGTGTGTGTGTGTGTGTGTGTGTGTGTGTGTGTGTGGAGAGAGAGAGAGAGAGAGAGAGAGAGAGAGAGAGAGAGAGAGAGAGAGAGAAAGGGGGGTGTTCTCTCCTCAGAGGAAAGGACACTAAAAAGAAAGAGAATATTTTGGCCTTCCTAGAGGCTATTTGACTTCCCCTATGAACACGACTGACCATGTTTTCTGGTAGAGTGATTGTTGACAGTGTTTCTTTGCTCTGACTGTCCCTTTATTAGCAAGACTTTAGACAGTCAGAGAATATCACAGGGAGATGCAGGGATGTGAAAGGGTCCACAGGAGCTGCAGATTAGCAGTGATGTGGATCCTCTGCAGAGTGCAGAATATACTAGGAGATCCATAGACTCTTGAACAGTCTCAGGGCTGAACAGCAGGTTGGAGCTGCAGACTCACATACTGAGGGAGTGGAGTAGGGCATCTCTACCCGAGGTTCATGAACAGAGCCCATCTCACCTGGACATCCTGAAGATATGTTCTAGGACAGCTCAGCCTGACCAGTGGCATGACAAGAAAGGCCACTCAGGTGATGTCACATAAGAGTTGGGGATGAAAAAACCAAAAACAACAACAACAACAACAACAAAACAATTCCATGCCTCAAAATCCAAACAAACACAAAACTTTTAATGGTAGAAAGTAACACCAAAATAATCGAATAAATAGCTCCATCTTAAAAAAAAAAAAAAAAAAAAAAAAAGAGTTGGGGATGATCTAGAGGCCATTTAAGCCCAAGGAATGTGACCCTGATGCAGTGGGAAGCATTAGCTGAAGGAGCTTCAGGAGGACTTGTGTGCATTCTGGCACCTCCTACTGGAGGGTTCAGCAGCCCAGCATTGACCATTGTGGCCACCCAGTCACAGTCCACTCATGGGAGATGAGGATTGGTTCCAGAATGACACTCACCTGTCAGCTCATCTCCCTTTTCTAGGGGCTGAGATCTTCCAATCAACTTGGTGGCTTATGAAATTGTCTATGTGAGCAGGATAGAAAAAAACTTCCAGGACTGCAAAGCACAGAGCAGAGAGTAACCAAGCTGTGCTGACAGCCTTGGGTGACTTTCTGGGTGTGGAAGGACAGCCACTGCTCCAAGATAATCAACATCTGGCCATCTGTCTTTGCTCATTAGGGAAAAAGTCATGCCCTAGATTACAATGGTCAGTTTCAAGAAGGTTCCAATTTTTAGAGCCAAGCATAGATATTACTTCTCAGCCTTTGACCCCTAACCAATTGTAGAGCTACATGTAAAGATGACAGAATCTAACCCATGACTGTAATATTTTGTGTTGAAGAACTGATAACTTTGTCCTCAGTTTGCTGCATTGTATAATCATCGGAAGCATCACGCACATTTGCTGTATGAACAAATTAGCTCTGGGATGGTAGTTTAAAACAGGATCTTTCTGAATCAGAAACACTGGAAATCACACTGAACACTTTCTGCATTATAATTATTGCAGAAGTAGCCAAGAACATTCAGCCAGAGAGAGGATACAGCATCCCGTCCAGCAGGTTCATGATTGGAAAAGGGGAGAAGAGGCAGGTGGTCAAGGATGGGTTATGAAAATCATATCACCAAGCAGCTCTGCAGCATGGGTTAAAGGTACAACTGGTCTACCCACCTATGGTTCTCAGTTAGAAGACATGAGAAAGTTGGCAGGTGTCACTGCTATGTCTCAGCAGAGTCTTAGCACACCTGCCACAGTGGGCAGTGAGGAGGATCACCCCAGGTCTATAAAAGTCCTGTTGATACAGTCAACACACCTGAGTAAATGCATTAAAAAAATGAAAAAAGAGACACAAGTAGATGTTTGTTCTCCACATTCATAGCCACTTCATTGATAACAGTCACAGGAACAGTCTGGGTCTATCTTAGCATTGAAATAGAAAGTTCTGACCCCTACATAACTGGATGAAGCCTGAGGGCATTAGCATAAATTAAATAAGCTGGATATGGAAGGACAAACCCTGCATTCCCCTCTTCGTGAGGACTATGGAGAAGTAAGATACCTCAAAGCAGAAGCCAGTGGTATTTCCAGAGGTTGTAGAGAGGAGTTCCCCATAAGGGTTCAGTGTGAGTTCACAAGATAGAAAGAGATCTGATCTAGATGGTGAGATGTTGCTCACAGAAATTCTGCTGAGCCACATACACCACAGTGGTCACAGGAGGCGGCCTGATGAGTATTTTACCACAGCTTCAAAACTCTCCATTTTTTCTTTTAAACTTTATTTTTCTCATACAACACAGCTGGATGTCCCCCTTTTTCCTCTTTCCACAACCCCACTCCCAACCGCCTCTCCCCGCCAGATCCACTGTTCCTCTGTTTCCCTTCAGAAAAGAGCAACCCCCCAGTGATATAAACTGAAAGTGGTGTGATATGATGCATAAGAGTAGGCATAAGCATACCAAGGCTAGACAAGTTAACTGAATAGAAGGAAAAGGGTCCTATGGTCAGGCAAGAGTCAGAGATACCCCCATCCACACTGTTAGGAGTCCCCCAAACTCCAAGCTAAACAAGCACAGCATGTACGCAGTGCGCCTAGCCCAGACTCTCATAGACTCTGTGGTTGCTTCTTCAGAGTCCATGAGTCCCTATGGGCCCTGCTGAGTTGATTCTGTGGGCCATGTTCTTCTGATAGCCTAGACCCCTCATGTTCCTACGATTCTCCCCCTACCCCTTCTCTCTTTTCTGTGGGATTTCTTAAGCTCTCCTTGATGTTTTCATGGGAATCTCTGCGTCTGTTCCCATCAGTTGCTGGAGGAAGCCTTTCTGATGATGACTGAGGTACCAAGTTATGAGGATAGCAGAATATCATTAACAATCAATTCATTAACTTTATTATTATTATTATTATTATTATTATTATTTGGTCAGTCATACCTGGTTCTACCCTAGGTCTCTGAGCTATCGTGTTCCTGGCCATGTAAATCATAGGCTCCCTCTGGTAGTTTGAACTTTAAGGTAGACCAGTCTACCATACTCACAAGCCACTATTGCCCCAGTAGCAGGTTGTAGGTTAGAAGTTTTGTGGCTGGATTGGTACCCTAATCCCACCAGTGCGAGCATTTCCTGGTTACAGAAGATGACTGGTTTCAGACTCCTTATCCTACATTAACAGGAGTCCTCCCTAGGGTCACTGTCATAGGTTCCAGGAAGTTTCCATTACTCTAGGTATCCACATCATGCCCTGAATCCCCACCCCCAATTACAGTGCTCTCTCCCTCTGCAGCTCAGTCAATGACCTGATCTGTCCTGTTCCCTCTCCAACCTTTTCCTGACATCTGACCACAAATCTTTTCTACTGCCCATTCCCTGGGAGACTCATGTGTCTTCCCTATAGCCCTCCTAGTTACTTAGCCTCTTTGGGTCTGTGTATTGTATTGTGATTATCCTTAACATCTAATATCCACTTATAAGCTAGTACACGTCATGTTTGTCTTTCTGGGTCTGCATTGCCTTGATCAGAATAATTTTTTCTAGTGCTTTCCATTTGTCTGCAAATTTCACAATGTCATTTTTTTTCTAACAGCTGAGTAAATTCCATGTGTAAATGAACCACATTTTATTTATCCGATCTTTGGTTCAGAGAGATGTCAGTTGCTTCTAGTTTTTGGCTATCATGAACAAAGCCACTATGAACATAATGGAGTAAATATAATATTTATCAAAATCCAAACTTCTCTGGTAAAAATGATAGCAAAATGGGGCTGGAGAGATGGCTCAGAGGTTAAGAGATTAAGGAAGCTGCTCTTCACCACTGCTGTTCTTGTTAAGAAGCAGAGTTCAATACCCAGCACCCACCTGTTGGCTTACAGCCAACCTTAACTCCATTTCAGAAAATCCAGCAACCTTGCCTGACCTCCTGGGAAACCAGTCATAAACACAGTGCATATACATACATGCAGGCAAAACACCCAGAGCCATAAAATGTGAATAGTAAATAGTTCTTAAGGGAGGAGCTAGAGAAAATACCCAAAGAGCTGAAGGGGTCTCCACCCCTATAGGTTGAAGAACAATATGAACTAACTAGTTCCCCCAGAGCTCATGTCTCTAGCTGTATATGTAGCAGAAGATGGCCTAATTGGCCATCATTGGGAAGAGAGGCCCCTTGGTCATGCAAACTTTATATGCCCCAGTATAGGGGAACGCCAGGGCCAAGATGTGGGAGTGGGTGGGTAGGGGAGCAGGGCGGGGGATGAGGGAGGGTTTAGGGGACTTTCGGGATAACATTTGAAATATAAATGAAGAAAATATCTAATAAAAATTGAAAAAAAATAAAGAATTGTTTGCAATGTTTTGTCTTAAGAAGACTGTAGGTGCTTCAGAGACAGTCCTTATAGGAAACCCTTTACATCCTTGCTTCCAAATGAAAAAACTAACCTAAAGCATGACACCACTGGGGTTAGATCCAGGTGTGATTCCTGTTTACTTGTTTGGTTGTTTATTTGATTTTGTTTTCCATTCTAAATCAGTCTTTGGGCTGGTGAGATGGCTCACCAGTAAGAGTACCGACTTCTCTTCCAAAAGTCCTGAGTTCAAATTCCAGAAACTACATGGTGGTTTACAACCACCTGTAATGATATTTGATGCCATCTTCTGGTGCGTCTGAAGACAGCTACAGTGTGCTTATTTATATCAATAAATAAATCTTTGTGCCGGAGCTAGCAGAGATTGAACAAGCAGTGAGCAGGGTTGACCTGAGTGAGCAGAGGTCCTAAAAGTCAATTCCCAACAACCAGATGAAGGTTCACAACTATCTGTACAGCTACAGTGTGTACTCATATACATTCAAATTAAATAAATAAATAAATCGTAAAAAAGAAAGAAATCAGTCTTCCTCTCCAAAGGGAGAGAAGTGCTCAAACTGCCAATGGTTCTGAGAATGTGATTTTCATCCCTGCATTTTCCCTGAAGCCTAAGATGAGTCACCACACCTCAAATACCACAAGATCATTGCCCAATCCTCACCCGGAGAGTGGACATAGGAAGATCGGTCTTGCTGGGTCCCCCATGAGCAACTGTCACTGCTGCCAACTGTCTACATGTTTCTCCAGCTCTTTGCCTTGTATCATGGGGTAAGGTTTCCTGAAATGTTTGAACCACAGTGTGTGTGTCAATCACCCATCCCTTGGCATGATGATCCCAGAAACGCTTCATCTGACCATGTTCTGAGAGTTTCAAATTTTGTGAGTCTTCCTGGGGAGATGTGAACAAATGCCATACCATATCAGTTTCTTGAAGAAAACCCCACAGTGCTCCAGGACTGTCCACCAATGAACTAAGCCAGAGTTCTCCATTCCCACTTGGCCCGGGGCTCATTATCCACAGCCCATGCCCCCTCCCATACACAACTCTGTCCCCAACTCCCAATGACTCAGTGTGGTTTGTATGTTCAGGAGTTTGGGAACCGCCAGCCCCTGACTCCTCATCACAGGTCCGTGGACCTTAGACCCTCTGTTCCAGACTGCTCTGCAGTGTTTCCGGCTGTGACTGGATACCCATGAGTCAGGGGACCCCAGCTTTGGCCTTGGCCAACTCTCACTCAGGCTGAGGCCCACATCTTAGGCTGTGTTTTCTCACCCCATGAGCTGTATATCAGGGCTTCCCTCCAGCCCAGCCCCCTATGGTGATGCAGGGTTAATGGAGTCTAGAGCATTTCATCTGCCCAGTGGTGTTCTCACACCCCAACTGTGGGGCGAAATTTAGAACCATAGTTCATGTCATAGGTCATTAATATTTAAGGAGTTATATCAGTATTGTTTACATGTCTTTCTATTAAGACTAGTACCTGACTAAACAGTCCTATCTACTTTCAAGCTCCACAAATTCATTATAAGTTTAAAGAAATAGTGTTTAGGTCACAATTAGCAAGTTTTTTTTTCTTCAAGAGACACATCTAATCTCTTCTGTCTCATTATTTTGTCCCTTGTACCTTGTATCTTATTATTTTGAAGTCTTGTATAAATAAACTAGTTAACAATTTCTACCCTTGCACTTACAATAAATTGCCCATTTCCGTTTATAATCATTAGTAATTAGCATTAGTGGCCTCATTTGTAATCTAGAAAGAACATTTACCTTGATCATAAATTTGTTCCAAGCCTATATTCTTTGCCTACTGTAATTATCCCATGCTACAGAACTCTATTTGCAACATTTTATTACACAGGGAGTTCTTAATATTATTTGAACAAATTCAAGATTTCTGTAAGATAATTATCAGGATCTATGAAATCATCAATTTGTCTAAACAGCAATACTACATGAAAGTACATCTTCATATTGATTCTGTGGGAAATCTGCCCAATAGTGTGACCTGATGCCCAGGAGTCAGTAGGCTATGTAATAGTGGCAGGGAAAGGCATATCAGCAGTGAGAAGCAATCCTGGGATGAAGTCTGTGGGGTCCATGCCTCTCAGAGCATACCTACCACAGCCATGCAAAAAACGGTGAGCCATGTCCAGAAAACTCATGTGCTTGCCATAGCCTTTCCTGCATAGCTCCTGTCACATAACGTTATTCAGAGTCTTTGGAAAATGGAAAGAGATTCTTATATTTCTGCCTTCGTTTCTGTTTGTTCCAAGCCTTCTCTGTGTCTCCTATTCTCGCCGAACTTTTCTACCAGGTGTTCACTGTAGCTTGTCAGCTTGGGAACAACTAACAGCTGCTTTCTTACTCCAAGGTGATCAACCACCATGTTAGGTCACCAGTCAGTTCATTAAATAATCAAAGATACAAGGACTCTTATTAAAAGAGGACAAACACGTTTTTCTTGCTCACAAGCTTCATGTTAAAAGATAAGACAGATTTTAAATGTAACTTCACTAAAGAAACATGTTCAGATTCAAAGGCTGTCTTACAGACACATGTTAACTGCTTTTCCTACAATATGGATTTTAATACAATGGTTGTACTAGTATACCTTCTTTTGTAAACTAAAAATTCTTGTAAGATTCAGGGAATGCAAGAATTCTTAGACTTGGATCCACAGGTCCAATGGACCAGGTAAGAAGATTTTCCTGTTCCTGAAAATGGGATTTTCTCTTGGTCTTAGGATTCCTCACCTTCCCCTATTCCCAGAAAAAAATCAACTTCTGTTCCTAGTCTATATTTGTCTCAACAGATTTGTCTCAACAGATTTTTACTTGGCTAGCAGACTCCACCCAGGAATCACCTGCAGACTGCAAACTGTTGCGCTTTGGACTTATTGAAAGCTTATGCAAACCAGTGCAGCCAATGTGATTGCTTACTGCCTTTCAGCTGGGTCAGCTAACAACATGCTTCTAATAACTACCTCATTGCATAGCAGTTGACTGGATTTTTACCCTTACTGGGCCCTGATAACAACATCTTAATGTCAGCTTAATGAGAGTAGTTATATAAAGAATACATTGTCCATTGTCCAACCAAACAGGATGATAGTCTGAGCCAAAAGGAAACTCCCTGGCACAAGGGACAAATGGCTACCTGTAAACCAACTGACACACCAGAAATGGGCCCACACTTGTCAATTTATAGATCAAGCAAAAGGGTTCTACAGTATAAGAAACTTGACCTGCTTTATGCAAAAAAATGTTACATATGGATTTAAGAGATTACTTTTCCTAAACAAACCATTTGAAATTATAATCTGGCTATACTCAAAAACATTACAAAAAGTGGACCTGAAATAAAATAAATACCTAAAGGCCCATTTCCAGGCTCCTACTAGACAGAAATTCTGATGGTTATTAGATCCAAAAATAAACAAATGCCCATCCAATGTCAAAGATTTGGCCTGATCTGCAACTCCTGGGAGAGATGTAACTTCTAAAATTAACTTGTAAATCCCATCTGCTCAGGAACCAGGTCACTTCCTGGAATGCTGGGAATGTACTTCTTGGGAAATAACAAAGCCTCATGGGAAAACCCAGCATCCTTTTGGTTTGTCCTTATATGCCCCTGCAATAAGTGGCTTGAAGCCATTTTAGCTGAGAAATTCAGGGGCAATGGTCCTGGCTAAAGTCTACCTCTTTGCCAGTATTTGCTATTTAGTAAATGCTTGCTTTAAATTTGGCCCAAATGGTGGAATTGAGTTTTCTGGTGAATCCTAGGATTAACAGTACCTGCAGAAGCCAGCAGAGGATGTCAGATGCCCTGAAATTGGAGTTATACAGGGTTGTGAGCTGCCTTGTGTGTGATATAAACCAAACAGGTATTCTCTAAAAGAGGAGCCAGTTCTTAACAACTGAGCCTTCCCCAGCCTCCTTTATTTTATTTTGTTGAGAAAGTGTCTATGTAGGTCAGGCTTGGCTAGAACTTACAATTTTTCTGCCTCATCCTCCCAAGTTCTGGCAAGAGAGGCCTGAGCCTGATGCTTGGTTTCAATGACAGTGCTCATGTCTGAGCGCAGAATAAAAGGCAGGAAGCTTGGCCCATATATCTTCTTGGTATGCAGATTTCCAGACATTAATTTTTTATTTTAAAATTCTTTAAATTCATTATGAGTGTGTGTGTGTGAGTGCACATACCACAGTACATCTGTGGAGATCCGAGGACAACTTTGTAGAGTTAGTTCTTGCAGTCCACCTTCCCATAGGTTCCAGGCACTGACAAGGTAAAAGCAATATTTGGGGGGGGGGGCACCAGTGAAAACTTACATGTAAACAAATGTGGCTCATACCGATGAGGAAAATCCCTAAATCAAAAGTGACCCAAGATCTGGTTATAGCTCAGATGTGAGACAAGGGATTTAATGATTAGTGAATTGTCAGAAGCCATCTAGGAAAGGTTACAGCAAGTAAATAGGTTTTCTAAGAGTAACCCACCATTTTACATGGATGTGTTGGGTGCACTCTGAGATGCAGGATCCTCAGAAACTTCATCCTAGGGTTGCTTCTTGTTCCTGATATGCCTTTCCTGTCTCTTTTACATAACCTAATTATTGCTGGACACCAGCCTACCATATTGGGCAGATACCCTACAGAATCAATATGAAGATGTTCTTTCATGTAGTAATGCTGTGCAGATGAATTGTTGATTTCATAATTCCCAATAATGAATTTATAGAACTCCCAAATTGATATAAGTAATCTCAAGTCCCGTATAAAATAAAAGCTGCCAATAGAGCTCTATAAACCTTCATGTGTTACAAACTCTAATTGCACTAAATAGAAAAAAAAAAACAGGCTTGGAACTGATTTACCATCACAGGAAACATTCCTTCTAGGTTAGGAATGAGGCCACTATCTAATAACTAAAGAAAATCAACTGGGAATGGGCAATGTATTGTAGGTGCAAGGACAGAAAATAAATGATGGACTAGTTCATCTGTACAAAAATTAAAAATAGTAAGCAGAACGCAGATGATTTGTCTCTTTAAAAAAAAACCATGCTAACTTATAAAAACTATTGCTTTAAACTTATAATGAACTTGTGAAGACATAAAATACATAATGAATGTTTAGGCAGGTACTAGTCTTGATGGAAAGACCTCTAAACAATTCTGCTGTAACTCCTTAAATCCTATTAACCTATGACATGGAGTACTAATTTAAACTTATTGTGTCAGCTTAAGTAACTTTACTTAAACTATGTATATTTAAATAAAAGACCTTAGAAAATCATGTGATCAATTATCCCAAGAAGGTATAAAAATTAAACACAACAATAAACTGGTGGTGTGACTGTTCTCTGCTTCACATAGTAGGTGTGTTATATGTGTGTGTGTTTATTTGTAGTGTGATGGGTGGTATGCATATGTGTTGTATGTGTATCTGTGGTGTGAGTGTGGTGTATATGTGTGTGTATGTGTATATGTGATATGTGGTGTCTGTGTGTTTATAAGTAAGTGTGTTTATGTGTGTTATATGTGTGTGTGTATAAGTGTGGTGTGAGTTTGACATGTATGTATGCTGTATGTATGTTTAGTGTGTGTGTGTGTGAGAGAGAGATGTGTGGTGTGTGTTTCTGCTTAACAGAATAGATTTCAACTTGGAGTATGAGAAAGTTTCCTTATAGCATTAGGCTGAAGACCAAGGCAAGAATTGAGAAAAGCTAGAATTCACAAGACAGAGAAGAGAACAAGACAGGGAGAGAACCCAGAGGTCTGCAGAAGCTCTGCCATGAGTCAAGTACATGCAGACACAGGATAGATGGAGGAGGCTAGCCCAGGCTGGAGGACCAGGCATTTGGAACTACTGTGTTCAGTATCTTCTGAGCCATGGAAGATGAAGGGAAAGGAGGATGGTCCCACATGCCAAAGTGAGAAATTTTCCTCCTTCACTGAGGAGGGGGTAAATGAAAAATTAATAGAAATAAAAAAGGAAAGGCCATGACTGCTCCTAGGTATGGTGGAGGAAACCATTTACTGGAGGTAAAAGGGAGAGCATAGCCAGAGGTGGGACTTCTGGGAGAGACCAGAGTGGACATCACCCTGTCAGGGTAGGCAGTGTGGGCTGAGGGGAGAGTTAACAGAGAGGTGAGAGGGGAACCAGCTGCAGCAGCCAGGATACCCAATGTACAAAATGGGTGGGTAACCAAAATGGCTGGATTATATAAGGAAGAGCCTGTGGGGGAAGGGCAGCTCAGTCCCTGGTCTTGAAGTTGGGGGTAGAGGGCAGAGTATGCCAGCCATATCCTGTAAAGGGCAGGGAATGAAGGATGCTGGCAGAACCTGGTGGGCAGGTCTGCTATGATCTGTTAAACAGGCCCCTCATCCCTTTGACCTGGGTTTTGAGAGTTAACAGAAATCTGGGTAAGACGAGTCCTTGACTAAATAATTCTCAGATGCTCATGGGAAAGGAGTAGAGAGAAGATCTGGGTGGATCAGGTTGAACTGTACTCCAGCAAAATGTTCAGGATTATTTATAAAAGTAAAACAATGGAGGATCTAACAAGGTAAAGGTAATATTTTTTTGGCACCAGTAAAAACTCACACCATATAAGGATGTAAGGAAACGTGGCTCATACTGATGAGGAAAGTCACTTAAACAACAGTGACACAGGGCTGGGCAGTGGTAGTGCTCACCTTTAGTCCCATTATTAGAGAGGCAGAGACAGGTTGATCTCTGTGAGTTCGAGGCCAGCTTGCTACAGAGTGAGTTCCAAGATAGTCAGGGCTACACAGAGGAAAAAGCCAAAATAATAAAATAAAAGCAAATAAAAGCAAACTAAACCCAAATTAAAAAAAAAAAAAAAAAAAAAAGGACTCGGCCAGAGAGCTAGCTGGCACACAGAAAAGGCCTTCCTTTCCTGACAAATTTGCAGTCAACAGAAAGAAAAACAAAAAAATGACAGCTCTGAGAGCATTGGCTGTGGAGAACCCAGCAAGTCTGGGACTAGAGCTGCAATGGGTGCCCCGATTGCTCCCCATCCCCAGGCCATGAGTCATTCTTGCCTTCATCCTGGGTCTCCAACAAGCAGCAGAGTCCACAAAGACCTGTGTTTTGCAGGTAGAGCTTCCAAATTGAATTTAGTTTTAGGACATTCAGTCAGCCTCTGCTGTCGTCTGTGACACTGAAGTGCAGATGGAGTACTATACAGGCTCTGGGAACAGCATACTTTCATGGTTGTGACAAATTTTATTTCTGATTTCAATCATCTCGACACTTCACACACTAAAGAGAATGTATCCAGGGAATCCAAAGGTGCAGGCAGGCTCGGTAGCATGGTTGTATGTATCTGATCTGCATGTCACGGGCCTTGACAGAGGTCACATAAAGAAGAGTCGGGAGAGTAAGCAGCAAAGGATGAGGGACCCTCCGGCGATAGAGCTCATGACAAAAATGAAGGTGCATCGGGAGGTGGCTTTGGCCTTTTCATATTCCTTCTGTTCTATGTACGTTCTTGTCTGCGTTTTAGGGAAGAGGGAAATAGATTAATTTTGTGAGTTCTCAGATTGGGGCTGGAGAGAGAGAGAGCCTGGTAGTTAAGAGCCCACACTGCTTTGACAGAGTTCTCAGTTTGGTTCCCAGTACCTACGTCAGGGGCTTACAGCTGCATATAATTCCAGCTCCAGGGGAATCTGAAACCTTCTTCTGGACTTTGAAGGAATATGATACATGCAACTAAAATGTCTTTTTTTTTTTTTAAGGATTCTGAGATAGAGGGTGAAGTGGGAAGCTGAGAAGACCCAACATGAGGCGTGGATCTGAATCTATAGGAAGCAGGGCATGTGGGCAGAGAGAGAGGGGGGGTGAAGAGAAATCATATAGAGTGTCACCTTGCAAGAAGAGCGATAGGCTAAGTAGCCTAGTGGAAAGAAAAAACAGAAAGCCAGCATGGCTAGGCAGTGGTGGTCCTGGATGTGTGGGATGACGACAGTCTCAGATTGCTCTTCATTCTGTTCCTCATTTTTAGTAGACATTAGTTCAGACACCTGGAGACAGACAGTGAGTGACTCAGGTCTGAGCATGGGATTTGGACTTTGAATTTATCCATACTTACCTCTTTCTTTTACAAAATCTTTGGAGACTGGACTGTGTTAGACCTGGAAATTGCAAAGAGAAAGACCAAATGATCATCCAATTATAGCAAGCTTTATTAAATACTGGCCAGGAGGATAGACACTATCTAAGTCTATACCTGGGATTCCCAGAGACTGGCAAGGAATTAGGTTAGTCAGGTGTTCTTAAAGGCAAAACCTGCAAGGCTACAGTGCTTCCAGCTTTCATCCAATTGGAGGCAAGCATACATCCTGATGTACTTCCTGTCTATGTACCTCCCACCTATGTGTGATCAAGCACATCCTGTGCAACTGGGACAACCAACCTTGCTAGCTGAAGTGAAGACACGTGACTTGTTAGTTTACATGCACAGAGGCCCAGCACACCAGGAAGTTGTCTGGCCTTGAGCAAATGGCCTACAGGTTGACTTTAACCCTTACAAAGAGATGGCTGAATGGCCAGAGCACTGGCTGCTTTCCAGAAGATCCTGGTTTGATTCCCACACTCATGGAATCTCACAATCATCTCAGGCCAAGAGCATGTGATGCACTATTCTGGCCCCCATGTATATGGTGCAGGGACATAAATGCAGGCAAAACACTCATACATAAAAAATAAAATAAATAAATGGGTGAAGATTAATTTTATTTTCATTTCTCTCTCTCTATCTCCCTATCTTTATCTCTATCTCTATCTCTCTCTCTGTGTGTGTGTGTGTGTGTGTGTGTGTAGGTACACAAGAAAGTCAGAAGGGACACTGGATGCCCTGCAACTGGTGGTTGTGAGCTGCCTGATGTGATAGGACTGAAATGGGTTCCCCTGGAAGAGCAGCCAGGGCTCTTACACAGTGAGCCATCCCTCCAGCTCCTGGTGCTTCTCCTTTTTCACACTCACACATTTCTACTTGGCTCATCTAACATCAGCATTGAGTTCCTTTAACATTCTCACTGGCTCTGTCTGCTATGATGTCCCCTCTAATCTTTACCATTCTCTCCAATCCCCTGTCCATCAGACATACCACCCTCCACACTCTATCATCTCTCCACCCGAATCCCCAGACTCCCTCTCTGTGTGTGTCCCCCTTTATAATCGTTTCAGTGGGTCACTGGTTGTCCCTTCTATGGCCTCAAAAATTCCTGACTCTGGTGAAGTTTTTCTCTAAAACGTCAAATGGCCTCTGACAAAATCTTATCCCCTAAACACTGCCCCACCACCAAGCTTCCTTTTTGCCTCTGTAAACAGCCTATAATAAATAAGACTCTCTTTGGGCGTGGTGAC
>LR750083.1:396154-435416 GCA_902729485.2 Mus minutoides | reverse complement strand
GGGAGGGAGGGAGGGAGGGAGGGAGAGAGATCCTTACTAGCATGTTGGTCATCCAGCACTCTGAAGGCAGAGAGAGGCAGGAGTATTGTGAGTTCCAAGTAATAATGAAATAAGTGTGGCCATGTCTCAAAAACCCTAAACCAAGAGAATAAAATCAATAAAGTTGGCCATGGTGGTGAAGTCCAGGCAGGAGGACTCAGAGAGGTCTCAGTTATGCAGCTAGTAGGAAGCCATCTTGAGCTACCCCAACACTTCCTTAAAAACAAACAAGCAAGCATCAAACTGCCAAACCAGAGCAAACAAATCACGGCTCACGGTAAAGTGTCCATCACACAGGTGTGAGGACCTGAGTTCAGTTCCCCAGGACCCAGGAGAACTCTAGGTGTGTTGGTACATGCCTGTAAGTTTGGCAGTATACACAGAGACAGGCTGACTCCCAGGAACTTGGTGCATAGCAAGTCTAGAAACAGTAAGCACTAGGTCCTGGCCTTCATAGGAGCATACACACACACACACACACACACACACACACACACACACACATCCAGGCACACACATATTCATGAAAAAGAAAACAATACCAAATAAGACTCATGATCAGTTTTTGCAAAACCTTCCTTAGAAATTCTTCATTCCCTTCTAAAACTCTCAGCCACGAAGCTTCCAATGTCTATGACCATGCTAAGATCCCAGTACCTCTCCCTGTGACTCCTTCACCTTTCACCCATACACACCTCACCCTGCTAATCACATGACTCCTTTAATCCTTTCTTTGACCCTCTGTAAACTTGAATTCTGCCCAATGTCAGCCTGTACCCTCCCTCTTTCATGTCTCCTGAGAAAGTATCTGCCCTTCTTTGACTCACACATTTCCCCTAACCTTTAAAAAACTATAAATCTTATTGTATGCAATGGCATTTGTCTGCATGTATGTCTGTGCTCCTCTCTGGGGTACTGATGGGTGGGAGCTACTGTGGGAAGGTTGGAAGTAGAACCTCTAGAAAAGTAGCCATTGCTCTTAACACCTGATCAGCCTCTCCAGCAGCTTTCCTAGCCTTTGGAATTGCTTTCTGGTCCTCTGCAGGAACCCTTTCTTCCAGTGGACACCACTCTATCTACTTTTAGCATGCCTGGTCTGCCCCCATCATTTACCCATGGTCCTCCCTGCCTGCTCCCTGCCACCCTCTAAATTTCCCATTAGGTACCTGGAGTGTACATCCCAGGCCCAAGGAAAGCTCTCAGCTCCAGGCAACTCACTGGAGATTACTATGGCAACCAGGCAGGACCTGCCTCCCAGGCTGAGCTTTCTATTTCTATTGGATGCTTACTATAATGGCAGTTCAGTCCTGGCTATTTTATTGGGCAGTTGGAGAATTCCAGATTCCACCTTGAATACAAGTATAAAGTAGGCTTTCTCTTAAACTTCCTTGCTTCTTCCTGCTGAGCACCTTGAAGCTTAGAAATAAACATTTAAGGCAAGAGCCATATGGACCTCAGGTCCCCATTGGATACTCTTGATAGCAGTGATATTCTTGTGGTCACAACACAATCATGCCATTTGCCATTCTCATGCCCACTGCCTCTGGCCAGTGATCTCATATAGCTCAGGCTAGTCTTTAACTTGCTGTGTAGCTGAGGATGGCCTTGACTTTCAGGTCCTCCTGCTGCTGCCATGTGGTGCTGGGGAATCAAAGCCAGGGCTGTTGAAGGCAGGCAAGCCCTCTACCCACAAAAATATGTCCTCAGCCTCTGGATCTATCACTTACTTGGTTACAGTCACACCAAGGCATGTAATATTATTTGTAACTATTGTGAAGGATGTCATTTCCCTAATTTATTTCTCAGCCTGTTTATCCTTTGAGTAGAGGAAGGTTACTGATTTGTTTGAGTTAATTTTATATCCAGCCACTTTGCTGAAGTTGTTCATCAGCTTTAGGCGTTTTCTGGTGGAATTTCTGGTGTCACATATATATCATCTGCAAATAGTGATATTTTGACTTCTTCCTTTCCAATTTTTCCTATCCCTTTTACCTCCTTTTGTTGTCTAATTGCTCTTGCTAGAACTTCAAGTAATATATTGAATAGCTAGGAAGAGAGTGGGCAGCCTTGTCTAGACCCTGATTTTAGTGGGATTGCTTCAAGTTTCTCTCCATTTAGTTTGATGTTGGCTACTGGTTTGCTGTATATTGCTTTTACTATGTTTAGGTATGTGCCTTGAATTCCTGCTCTTTCCAAGACTTTTAAGATGAAAGGATGCTGAATTTTGTCAAATACTTTTTCAGCATCTAATGAAATGATCATGTGTTGTTGTTTTTTTCTTTCAGCTTGTTTATGTAGTGTATTATGTTGATGGATTTCCATATATATTCCGCATCTCTGGGATGTTGAAGCCTACTTGATCATGGTGAATGATCATTTTGATGTGTTCTTGGATTCTGTTGGCAAGAATTTTGGTGAGTATTTTGGCATCAATGTTCATAAGGGACATTGGTCTGAAGCTCTCTTTCTTTTTTGGTCTTTGTGTGGTTTAGGTATAAGCATAATTGTGGCTTCGTAGAACAAATTGTGTAGTGTTCCTTCTGTTTGTATTTTGTAGAATGCTTTGAAGAGTATTGGTATTAGGTGTTCTTCTAAGCTCTGATAGAATTCTCCATCTGATCCTGGGCTTTTTTTTTTTTTTTTTGGTTGGGAGACTATTAATGACTTCTATCTCTTTAAGGGTTATGGGACTGTTTAGATGGTTTATCTGATCCTGTTTTAACTTTGGCACCTAGTATGTGTCTAGAAAATTGTCCATTTCATCCAGCTTTTCCAATTTTGTTGACTATAAGCTTTAGTACTAGGATCTGATGATGTTTTGAATTTTCACAGTTTCTTTTTTTATGTCTTCTTTTTCATTTCTGATTTTACTAATTTGGATACTGCCTCTGTGCCCTCTGGTTAGTCTAGCTAAGGGTTTATGTATCTTGTTTATTTTTACAAAGAACCAGCTCCTGGTTTTGTTGAATTTTGTATAGTTCTTTTGTTTCTATTTGGTTGATTTCAGCCCTGAGTTTGATTACTTCCTGCCATCTACTCCTCTTGGGTGTGTTTGCTTCTTTTTGTTCTAGAGCTTTCAGGTGTGCTGTCAAACTGCTAGTGTAAAGCTTTCTCCAGTTTCTTTTTGGAGGCACTCAGAGCTATGAGTTTTCCTCTTACCACTGCTTTCATTATGCCCCATAAGTTTTGGTATGATGTGTATTCATTAACATTAAATTCTAAAAAGTCTTTAATTTCTTTCTTTATTTCTTCCTTGACCAAATTATCATTGACTACAGCATTGTTCAGCTTCCATATTTATGTGTGTTTTCTGTTGTTTTTATT
The DNA here is from genome assembly GCA_902729485.2 of Mus minutoides. Lineage (NCBI taxonomy): Eukaryota > Metazoa > Chordata > Mammalia > Rodentia > Muridae > Mus > Mus minutoides. The sequence continues at coordinate 432,053 of LR750083.1, read as the reverse complement.
GGAATTTAAGATCAGCGTTAGTCAGTGATGATCTGATAGAGTGCATGGGATTATTTCAATCTTCTTGTATCTGTTGAGGCCTGTTTTGTGACCAATTATATGGTCAGTTTTGGAGACGGTACCATGAAGTGCTGAAAAGAATGTATATACTTTTGCTTTAGGAGGAAATGTTCTATAAATATCTGTTATATCCATTTGGTTCATAACTTCTGTTAGTTTCACTGTGTCTCTGTCTAGTTTCTGTTTCCATGATATGTCTATTGATGAGAGTGGGGTACACTGTGTGCTTTGATCTTTAGTAAAGTTTCTTTTATGAATGTAGGTGCCCTTGCATTTGGATCATAGATGTTCAGAATTGAGAGTTCATCTTGGTAGATTTTTCCTTTGACCAGTATAAAGTGTGCTTCCTTATCCTGTTTGATAACTTTTGATTGAAAATCAATTTGATTTGATATTAAAATGGCTACACCAGCTTGTTCCTTGAGGCCATTTGCTTGGAAAATTGTTTTCCAAACTTTTACTCTGAGGAAATGTCTGTCTTTGTCACTGAGGTGGGTTTCCTGTATGCAGCAAAATGCTGGATACAGTATCCAGTCTGTTAGTCTATTTTTTTAATTGTGGAATTGAGTCTATTAATGTTACAAAATATTAAGGAAAATTGACTGTTATTTCCTGTCATTTTTGTTGTTAGAGGTAGAATTATGATTGTGTGGCTATCTTCTTTTGTATTTGTTGAAAGATTACTTGCTTTGTCTGGGATGTAGTTTCCCTCCTTGGTATTGGTGTTTTCCATCTATTATCCTTTGTAGGGCTAGATTTGTGGAAAGATATTGTGTAATTTGGTTTTGTCATGGAATATCTTGGTTTCTCTATCTATGATAATTGAGAATTTTGCTGAGTATAGTAGCCTGGGCTGGCATAATTGTTCTTTTAGAATCTGTATGACATCTGCCCAGGATCTTCTAGCTTTCAGAATCTCTGGTGAGAAGTCTGCTGTGATCATGATAGGTCTGCCTTTATATGTTACTTGACATTTTTCCCTTACTGCTTTTAATATTGTCTTTGTTTGTTTGTTTGTTTGTTTGTTTAGCACATTTGGTATTTTGATTGTTATGTAACAGGAGGAATTTCTTTTCTGATCCAGTCTATTTGGAGTTCTGAAGGTTTCTTGTATGTTCATGGGCATCTCTTTCTTTATGTAAATTTTCTTCTATAATTTAGTTGAAGATATTTACTGGCACTTTTAGTTGGGAATCTCCTCTCTCTTCTATACCTATTATCCTGAGGTTTGGCCTTCTCATTGTGTCCTGGATTTCCTGGATGTTTTGGGTTAGGAGTTTTTGGGGTTTTTTGTTTTTTGTTTTTTCATTTGCATTTTCTTTGACTGTTGTGTCAATGTTTTCTATGGTATCTTCTGACCCTGAGATTCTCTCTTCTATCTCTTTTATTCTGTTGGTGACTCTTGCATCTATGACTCCTGATCTCTTTCCTAGATTTTCTAACTCCTTTGTGATTCCTTTATTATTTCTATTTCCATTTTTAGATCTTGCATGGTTTTGTTCACTTCCTTTGCCTGTTTGATTGTGTTTTCCTGTAATTCTTTAAGGGATTTTTTGTGCTTCCTCTTTAAAGGCTTCTAGCTGTTTACCTGTGTTCTCCTGTACTTCTTTAAGGGAGTTATTTATGTCCTTCTTAAAGTTTTCTATCATCGTCATGAGATGTGATTTTAGATACATATCTTCCTTTTCCAGTGTGTTGGTGTTCCCAGGACTTGCTATGGTGGGAGAATTGGGTTCTGATGATTCCAAGTAACCTTGTTTTCTGTTGCTTATGTTCTTATGCTTGCCTCAGGCCATCTGATTATCTCTAGTGTTACCTGCCTTCCCTATATCTGACTGGAGCCTATCCTTCCAGTGAACCTGATTGTGTCAGAACTCCTCAAAGTCCAGCTGTCTCTGTGACCATGTTATTCCAGGATCCTGTGATTCTGAGATCCATGGGTGTATCAGAGTTCCTGGAAGTCAAGCTGCCTCTGGACACCTGAGATCCTGGTGTCCAAAAACAATTCTTGTGGGTATTTCTATCTTGTTTTTCGTCTCTGTCTCTGTAATAAAACACTGACCAAACTAGACTGGGAAGGAAAGGGTTGTTTGGATTACACATCCAAATCAAAGTCATGAAGGGAAGTCAAGGTAGGAACTCAAGCAGGAACCCAGAGGCAGGAACCAAAGCAGAGACCATGGAAGAATGGTGCTTACTTACTTCTTTTCCATGTATTCAGACTCTTATATAGCCCAGAACCATCTATCTCTCCAGGGATGGCACCACCCACAGTGGACTGAGCTATCCCACATCAATCATTAAGAAAATGTCCCATAGACATACCTACAGATCAGTCTGATGAAGACAATTCCTCAGTTGAGGTGCCCTCTTCCTAGATAGGTCTAGGGTCATGTCAGATGGATAAAAACTATCATATATCATATAATATTTTATTTATTAGAGAAAAAGGCAGTTAGCATACTACTAAGGTGGGTTGCCTGTTGGTTTTATATTAAGGATCAGATGACAAAATATTTGATACTGTGGGACATTGGACATCTTCATTATTTCTGAGTCGATTCATATCTTGATTTTATATTCTATCAGCATTGAGGTTCCAACTTTGCATGAAAATAATTAATAAAAACTGTTAGACTTATGTTTAGAGCCATTTCAGGAAACTTTGCAAGCTCTGTGCTAATCTCAAGATAAAATTCATTTCATATTTTTCAAATTTTAATTTTATCACTGTTAGTGGCTAAGACATGAGCGTGTGTGTGTGTGTGTGTGTGTGTGTGTGTGTGTAGGTCAGAGGATAACTTCCAGGAGTTGGTTCTGTCATTCCTCTATGGGGAACCCAGGAATAGCATTCAAACCATCAGCCTTGGTGGGAGATGTCTTTATCCACAGATCCATAATTAATTCTAGCAACAACAGGTGTCTGATCTGACAAATTTGAAGGATGCCCTTTCACTCACTAAGCTGAAGCTGTTGAGGGTCAGAGGTACTTTCCATTCATCTTAAACATTTATCAACTTTTTTCTGATGAACTGGCAAAGCTATGGAAATAATAAAAACAAAGATCCATCTAAGAAATGACCAGCAGGAAGTGAAATTATAGAAGATTTATTTGTTATCCTCCAACCACCACACAAACTGCCTTAAAGACAAGGGATGTAGCCCTGTGGTAGCACCAAATTAAAGAATCTTGTTCTCAAGCTGGGGATGATGGCACATGCCTTTAATCCCAGCACTTGGGAGGCAGAGGCAGAGAGGCAGAGAGGCAGAGGCACAGAGAGGCAGAGGCACAGAGAGGCAGAGGCACAGAGAGGCAGAGAGACAGAGAGAGAGGCAGAGAGAGAGAGGCAGAGAGAGAGTCAGAGAGAGAGGCAGAGAGGCAGAGAGGCAGAGAGGCAGAGAGGCAGAGAGGCAGAGAGGCAGAGAGGCAGAGAGGCAGAGAGGCAGAGAGGCAGAGNATGGCTGGGAGGGCTCAAAGCCAGTGTGATAGTAGGCCTGTGATTCTGAATGGCAGAGATAAGGAAAAACATTTGTTCATGAGTTTCTCTTGCATCCATTGCCACAGTGATAGGAGGTAGGGACCAGAGAGGCACGGGACAGATGGAGATGGTGGGGATGGAGTGGCGGGGAGACAGGTAAGTTGCCTGGGATCTAGCTGGGTCTCCATGATTGCCCTCCAAAACTCTGGAATCTCCTGTTGCCATCAACCCCATATGTCTTGCAACTCCCACAGTAGGCCAGCAATTGACAGCATCTGGAATTTAATTCTTTAACTTATCGTGTTTCCTGGCCCAATGCTACAAGAGAAACACAACAGAGTCTGGAGGCTCTGTAAGAGTGCAGGCCAGGGACAGGCTAGTATCGAGAGGCCATCTTAGTTTTCCAGCCTTGGTAATGGAATTGCCACCGGGATCACAGCAGTGATAAAATCTAGGATGGCCACGATCCCCAGGAGAGCAGAACATTCAGGTAGAGAGAAAATGGGGAAGGCAGCAGGTGATGTAGGCATTTGGATTATGATGGGACCTTTCTAGACCCATCTGTGCTTGATTCAGGAACCTAAACTGCCAGGATCCCAGCAGCCAATCAACAGTCACCTGAGATAGTAACCTGGAGTTGATTGGCTGGTCCCAGAGGAAGCTAAAACAGGGGCATTAACAGGTTTCTGAAGGCAGCAGTGAGAGACAGAAATCGGGGGAGGAAGAGGGTGAGAGACCCACGAGAAATAGGGGTGCCAAGGGAGGATGAATGCGAAGGCTCTCAAGGAACTGCAAGAGGGGCAGTCTGCAACAGGCTTCTGGGGTTGGTGTGGAAAGGCTGAGAGAACTTGACTTTGGTTCCCAAAGGGGGGCTTGGATGGTTAAGGGGACAAGCAGTCAGTAGTGGGGGTGGGACACAGCAACTGGAGTATCAGAGGCAAGAGGGACCACAGCTAACAGACAGCTTGGAAGAGGGGCTCAGGGAAAGCAGTGCAGGAAGTGATGGAACAATCAGGAAAGTGCCGAAGAGGGAGGTTGTTGGGTGTCCTTGACCCAAGTGAGGGTTTAGCCTTGTCTGTGTGTGTGTGTGTGTGTGAGCGTGGGTGAGACAGTTTCCACCTGCAGATAGCTAGCAGAACAATTTTCTCCATCTCTCTTTCTGTGTGAAAAATCTGTTCTTTATCCACAGCTGTGTTCTCAGCTGAAGCCTTCTCCAGTGTCCCCAACAGGACTGCAACCCTCCACCTTGCTGTTGAGAGAGCAGCAAGGCTGGGGTCACAAGGCTGTCATTAAATAGCAGTGACAGAGCCCAGTGAAACAGAAGAAGGGCCAAGTTCTTTTGGTCACTGGCAGCCACTGTTGAAAGGACTGTGTGTCCCAGATCCCTGATCACCTAGCTGCCCCCCTTCTGTCTCACATGTACCCTTTCCTCCTGTAGCCTGGACACCTGGTGAGCTGTAAGATACACCTATAAGTCCTCTGCCTGACACCTAGACCTAGCAGCTATCATGGGCATTACAGGTAAGCAGTCTTGTGCCCCACTCCTGCACATGGCCTACACCTGTAAGGGTGCTAACATGATGGGTCAGAGGACACACACTTAATTTGGATATTATGTGTGCTCTGTCTCCAAATAGAGTCACCAGGGTTAGGGCTTTTACCAATTAGTTTACAAGCACATTCAGCCCCTGCCACTAATGACACCATTAGAATGTTCCATGTGTCAGGTGCTCAGACACACATTTAACCAGCTTGTCCCGGACCCACAGAAACTCTTGTGCACAGCCCTCTAACCATATGTGTTTCCTTCCCATCCAGAGAGAAAGCGCTTCATTCACACTGTGGCTCAGTACCTCCTGGACAAGAGGCGCCTAGAGGACCTGCAGCTCCTGCTGACTGAAGAGGAAACCTGGAGACAGTTTGTGACAGAAGCTGATTTGTCCAGGTCACCTATCTAGGGGACACTTAGCACTACCAGAGCCCATGCATGGTTGGCTTTTCACAGGCAGGAATACTCTCTCCAGGCAGACCAAGTAGTTAGGGTTAAGGTGTCCCATCTCAGCAACCGTTTCCTCCTTACTCCCTATCAAGGAACAGCCTCTGGTTGAAGGGAGAGGGCAGCAGCCACAGGTGACAAGATTGTTCCTGACATTTCTGTTCCTGTGTAGATAGATTGAATTTTTTCTATCCCTGGCTAGCTTCCAAATGAATGAGACACAGACTATGATTCATTGATTGATTGTCAGGTGATTATCTTTATTCTATATTTCTAATGGATAAACTGGACCAACTGTGCCCCCCCCAATATTTGTTGGGTTATTTCTACTCCAACAGTCTGTTCTGGGAGCCCCTGGTATTCCATGTGTAATGGAGATCTCCTGATCTCAGTCTTCTCCCTCCACCTTCTTTCTCTCTCTCTTTCACTATCTTTCTCCTTTGACTGCCTGCCCAGTAACTCAAACCTTCTATTCTCCCCAGGAATTGGCTGTCATCAGTTTTTTGTTTGTTTGTTTGTTTTTAACTAAAAGTTTTATTGGGAGCAAAGATTACACAACAAAGGCTGGTGTGATGGGAATTCCCTTGTCTAGGGACCACTAGATCTTAGGCTACAGAATTTAGCATTTCAATACATAGCAGCAGTAGATGAACCCTCACCCTTAACACTCCTGTGTGAGAAAAATAAGATGGGGGGGGGGGGCTCAGCATAAAGCCAGTAGGCAGTAGGCATCCAGCACACAGTAGGTGTTCAATGATAGGAAGCTTTTTTAAAATTTTTATGTAATGTGTGTGTGTGTGTGTGTGTGTGTGTGTGTGTGTGTGTATGGTTGTGTGAGGTTTTTGCATGTGAGTGATTTTTTGTTACCAGCATTCTTCCTGTATCACTCAGTCTCCCCTATTACAGGGAAGAGGAAGCTGCCTTGCGAGAAGCTCTTGCTGAGATCTTTGCAGATCCTGATGGAGAAGATGAAGATGAGCTCCAAAATGACCTGCAGGACAAGATCAAGAGGTACTCAGCCAATGACCCACTGAAGCCCTTTTCTCTCTAGATGAGAAGGGAAAACACAAGGTTAGAGGTCCATGCATGAGTTTGAATGGATCAGGGACTAGCTGTTTAAGTGTGTGCCTGAGCACCTGCCACAGGACCTATTTTAATGATGTCATTCATGTTAGGGACTGAGATGTGTCCCTAAACTCATTAGTAAAAGCCCTAACTCTGGCAACTGTATTAGGAGATGGAAGATTTAAGGACATGCAGTATTGAAATTAAGTGAGGGTGGGTGTGAGCTCCCTAAATCATAGTACAGTCAAGTCCATAGTACATCAAGGCCTAAGAGGACTCGAGACTTCTACAGCTATGAGCCACCAAGTGTAGGTGTTGGGGCCTGAACTCACATTTTCTGCAAGAGAATCATGCATTCTGAATAAAGAAACTATCTCTCCAGCCCATTATAATAACATGTGCCTTTATTTACCCGGAGCTCATCACTGTGACCAGATTGGCTGTACAGAGAGCATGAAGACCCTCCTGAATCTGCATCTCCAAGCAGGGATCACAGGCCCAGGCCCTGAACCTGGCTTTCTATGTGGTTTCTAGGAGACTGAACCCAGGTTTTCCTGTTTGTGTGACAAACAGTTCACCAACTTAGCCACATCCTCAGGTCCCTTCTAAGGATCTAAGCAGAATCTTCTGTTGTCCCCAGTACACAGTGCCTCATGGGAGATGTCACATGGAGTGTCACACACCAAGAAAGCACCCCTGGGAAATAACAGTTAATCTGATACACATTACCACAGGCAGAAAGGCACTGTTCAGGCCTGCTGCTCTAAGACAAAAAAACAGAACAAGTCTGTCAGTTCCTTTAGCTGGAGGCTCACAGCAGACAAACTGAGTGACAGGCAATAGAGAGCAGAGAGTAGGGACATTAGGGACATTGTGAAGCTACTTTCATGGGACTCCTCCTGAGGAAAGCCAAGGCCAATCCCACCAACGGCTGAATAGGGGAACCTGATGGAGTTTAAGCATCAAAGGTAGGGTGTTCTTACAACCTGACTTAGGATTCTTGCCAAGTCTGTGCAGGGCAAGCACAAGATGCACAGGAAGAGCATAGAAAGCCAGGGTCCATCCATACTGGAGAAACAGTTTAGAAGATTTAACAGTTTTCACAAGGAACAAAAATCTTGTCAACTTGACTTCAGTTTCTACAAGTTTGCTTGGCCTTCATCAAATACGCCATTCCCGCAAGTGACTGGAGTCTCCCTCCCTCCTGGAAGTCCATGCCTTCAGTGTCTCTGGGGTCAAAAGTGACAGCAAAATCCCCACCACACATCACCGTTCTCAGGCTAAGAATCCTTAATGGAAGTGCTTAGGAACCTGTGTGTCTTGAACTCTTAATTCCCTGTTACTTAATCTTTTACAGAGGCACAGTGAGATGCATTAGGGAAGGAGCCCACGTGAATGAGGATTCCCCACATGTGAATGGGGATTCCCCACATGTGAACGGGGATTCCCCACATGTGAATGGGGATTCCCCACATGTGAACGGGGATTCCCCACATGTGAATGTGGAATCCTCTCATGTTTCTTTACCTTCACTCACAGCTGGAAGGGAATCTATGCACTGTGTTTTGAGTGGACAGATCTTAGCTGTGAGTTATCCCATCAGCTCAGGAGTACACACCACTGCAGTGCAAAAAAGACCTCCAGCTTCAAAGAACGTCCTATATCAGGTTTCTGTCATAGAGATGTGCAATTTGCAGAGTCTCACAGCACAAGGCTCCAGGCAAACATGGACACTCCTGGTTAGCAGGACATGGTATCCTCCAGCATACCCTTCTATTGCTACACATTAAATAAGTGATCCTTCCCCTCAAGGTCAATGTCATCACTACCAAAACACTTCTCCCTGGGAACTCTAAACAAAGAAAGGTGAGGTTAGATAAAAGAAATAACCCTTTAATTTAGAGAACATTAGTGTTCCATGAAGAGTTCACTCTGGTAAGAATAGCAATTTTTTGACCTAACCTCACTTCTCTTTGTTTAGTAATAGAAGACTATGCTGGGGGCGGGGGGTGAGAGGCAGTTTGGTGATGGCAGCACAGCCTGCTATTGGAGATGACTAACTCAGTGCCTAGCCCTCTCATGATGGCTCACGACTGTCTGAACTGCAGTTCTAGGGGTCAAATGCATTCCTCTGTACTCCACTGGCACCATCTGGGCACATGGAACACAGACACATGCAGGAGAAGCCCTCATACACATAAAATAAAATTTAGAAAAATTAGAAGGACACATAAAAATTATTTTGAATTCATTGTGACTTTAAGAACTAAGAATGGTGTGATATATTAAGCATGCTCATCCCAGTAAGAAAGCTTACAGAGCTGTAACGTTCTCCTGTGCTTCACAGTGAATGCTCTGTGGTTCTCACAGGACAGATCTTACTTTACAAGCTGTCTTTCTTGATCAGCTGTCTCTCCTCTTACAGGAAAGAGGAAGATGCCTTGAGTGAAGCCCTGGGTGAGACTGGAGCTGTTACTGATGCAGAAGATGAAGAGGAGATCCAAAATGACCTGTGGCACAAGGCAAGGTTCTTGGACGCTTATCCTCAGGTGAAACTGGAGCTTGAGGAGAGCATCAGGAAGCTCCATGCCCTGGCAGACAAGGTTGACAAGGTGTACCAGGACTGCACCATCTCACAGGTGGTGGCCAGCTCCAGCTGTGCTGTGTCTGGAGTCCTGACCATCCTTGGTCTGGCTCTGGCACCTGTGATAGCAGGAGTCAGTCTGGCACTGTCAGCCACTGGCTTGGTGCTGGGGGCAGCAGCCGCTGTGACTACTGTTTCTACAAGCATTGTGGAAAAGATAAGTGTGGTGTCTGCTGAAGCTAAAGCCAGCAAGCTGGTGCCAACCAACAAAAACACAATGAAGAGCAAGAAAGAAGTATTGAATCAGAGTGGCCCCAGACTTTTTTCTGTATCTATAAATTCCATCCAGAACATACAAGGCATCCAGAAATGCATTAAAGCCATTCAGCTGGCCAAAGCCAACACTCACCTAGCAAATAATGCGAAGTGTCTCATGACCACAGGAAAGACATCAACCCAAACCACTAAACAGGTGAAGGAAGCCTTTGGAGGTACTGCTCAGGCAATGACCAGAGCATCCCGGATCATGGGTGCAGCCACCACAGGTTTCTTCTGCCTGCTGGATGTGATCAGCCTTGTGGAAGACTCAAAGCATTTGCATGATGGTGCTAAGTCACAGTCTGCTGCACAGCTTCAGCAGCAAGCTTGGGACCTAGAGCAGAAGTTATAGGAGCTCAAAGAGGTTCACAACAGCCTGATTCAGTGACCTCTTCCTCTTTCATGCAGCTCAGAGGACTGGGGAGGGAGTGTGCTGGACAGAGCCATGAACACATGGGAGCCCCTGACTGTACCACTTCTCAGCAGTGCCTGCTAAAGGGAGAGGGCACATTGAGAGACAGGAAGCCAGAACAGAGATGGGACGATCTCATGACCTCTTATCAGACTCCAGCTCTTAGATCCATCAACTTCCCCACTAAGAACCATGCTCCCAAGCTGGGGAGTGCATTCACGTCCTGACTGAGCCACAGCATGGCTGCTCCTGAGCTGTGCCCACTGCACTGCTCCCAGCTGAGGCTCACCAGCCTCACCGTCCACTGAGCTGTCCATCTTCCCACTGCTTTTAGATCGGTGGCACAGAGACCTTCTCCTCTTTTCTTCTTCTGCCTCATTGTGTGTTTTTCCAAATATTTCTCAATCTTACAGTCAGACTCTGGTTGTGACCATCATTTCCTGCTCTTGGGTTTGGGTCGTCATATGGGTGCTGTTGGTGAAATGCTCAAGACTAGAAAGAGGATGCTGGGAATACTACCTCTCCAGTCATCACAAGGTCTTGGTCCTACATGCCACTGTGGATGCTAATGGAAGGAGAGGTGACAGAACTGGTGATTCCTTCTCTCTGCTACCAGACTTCTGGGAAAATCTGAACTTTTAATGCCTATTGATGATTAAAATTTGCTGTAATTGGATGATATCTGCCAAGATGAGCAGGAAGGGCTACACTTGGTCCATAATTTTTGAAGAATAAATTTGTAAAAACTGACCTAGACATGTTTTGCAAATGATTGCATATTTTCTGGATTATTAACTATAGATAATTGATAATTCCCTCCCAACTTTTAACATTTCCTCTTTTTAAAAGTGTTTTCTTTATTGTGGTTTGAGAGGAATGTTTGAGATTTCCACATGGGCCTTTTCCTTCTTTTTGGTGTGCTTCTCTTCTGACGGCTGAGGCTCCCCTGAGGCTGCAGTGCGGTGCTCAGTGTCCCCTGCACCACGGCAGCTCAGGTGGCCTTCTGCCCATGTTCTGACCAATGGAGAGTACGCGATGACCTGTGTAGTTTCTAGCACTTGTCCATTAGAGGACACTCTTGTGTCCCACAGTCCATCTGTCCTCCCTTTGGGCTGGATGGTGTAATTGAGGGCAAGCTTTATATGGAGTCAGCCTCTCCTGTGGTGCAGAGCAGGGACAAGATAGACTCCTGGATGAACTGGGTAGAGATCCAACTATACCATGAGCTGCACTGCAGCTGCACCTCAGGGTCCAAGTTCACTTAGCCCTCCCTTCTCTTGAGCCCATGTGTGATTCTAGTGACCCCTGTGCCAGCTGTCCAGTATCTGTCCTTTGAGTAAACGAAAAGCTATCACCAGATTCCACCCTTCTTGGACCTTGACCCTGTTCTCTCTCCAGACTCTTTCAGTCTGGCTCTTTGGGACATTGGTTACTTGAAAGCCAGACCCTTTGTCACTGAACTCACCAAGGCTCTCATGCCCCACAAACCTCTACACCACAGCCCTTCTAGTGAGTGACCACTTCCTTGTCCAGGATCTAGCTCGCTTCCTTCAGGCTCGCAGTCCAGGGCCTACTCACCTCCATAGGTCTGCCGCCCAGGAACACACCTTCCTTCTCAAAGAAGAGGATGCAAGCCACAGTGGGGGTGGGGGAGAATCGAGACTGCCCATGTGACTTCTCATAGGTATAGCATTACTGTATGCATGATGAAAGTATTCTAGTAAGAGCATGAATATTTTCAAAACAGATACATTTTAAAAGAACTTAAAAGGAATTTAAGTTATGTAATATATCTCAAATTTTAAGAGCTGCGCACAAGGTGACCTGGGGCTGGCGCCTACCCAAAGGGACCGTGCCCCTGGCCTGGCCATTCTCTGCCTTCTGATGCTGTCTTATCTCCCACGAAATTGGATTGTTGTGTGGTAGGCTGTAATGTCAGCATTGCAGTTGGTGTTCCTATCAGGCTGTGGGCAGTGGCTTTTGAATATTGAACAGCTTGCATCAAAGGCAGTGGTATTGGGGACTCAGCCACACCTACCTCCCTATGTCTACTACAACAGACTAAGTGGAACCTAGATGAAAATACTGAGATATTTGACATATAAAGGCATGACAGTGACCAGCCAACCTTCTCTCTGATGAATAAGGAATGCATGGTGTCCTTGTCTGTTCTACAGAACTGCCTGATGGGGTGACTCTCCTGGACCCTCCTTGGACTCCCAAACCTCAACCCGCTGCTAGTTTGGAACAGTCACTCTTGAGACTGGATCTATTTAAAGCCCACTGGCTCCATCCTCAGAACTCTGCAGGGAGTCTACAAGGTGAGCCACACACAAGCTCTGTGTCAATCACTCGACCCTGTCTAAACTGGAATCACAGGGATGCTGTGTTCCCTCTGCAAAGGCATCTGAAATTCCTGACCCTCTTATGTGCCAGGCTGAAGGTGAGCTATTTGCATCTTGTCACACACATGATAACAGGGAGTCACGTTCCATCCTCTGTACACTGTTTCTCTGTGGTCCTCCTTGTTCTTTAGACCCTGGATCTGAGCAAAGGCATATAGGATTGTGCTTGGATTCAGGCTGTAGGCTAGACTGCAGTGGCTGAGGCAGTGGCTCCCTCTTCTACTCTCCGATGGCCTCCCAGAGCTGTGGGCATAGGGTACACTCACTTCCCTGTGATGTGCAGCCTGGAGTATTGAATTCTGAATATTTAAATATTCTGAAGTCACTCAAGTGACTTCACTCTATCACATGGTTAGTTGGAAGATCCCTGTCCCTACTCTATGATGTTCTTAGAGAAAGATGGATGGACCCATGCTTTAGGGCACCTACTGCAGTGTCCAGCATGTTTGTGTTGAGTATACTTGCCATGGTATGGACTGGATGGATGAAATAACCAGGGTGGCAAAATGCCTTGGCTGCTAATTCTCCTGAATTCCACTATGTGGCGCTTGTGTTCACCCTCTGCTTCTTAAAGCACTGCCCAGTTGCTTCCCATTGTATTAAGGTCACTTTCCCATTGGCTGCAGTTGATCTGGACCAAACTGCTTTTCAGCATCCCACCTCTAACGTGGTACTACCCAGAGTGACATGTCTTGCCATGTCACTGGTCAACACAGTCATTCTTAGCAGATTTTCAGGATGTCCAGGTGGGCTCTACTTGTGTCCCTGGAGGTTGAGATCCTTAGTTCTCTCTTTCAGGTGAATCTGCAGCAGGGTCCTGCTGCCCCACCCTGCTTCATTTCAGGAGTGTGTTAATGTTCCAAATCCATCTATGCTTTGTGCTGAGAGTCCCCTTCAAGATCGCCTCTCAGCTTTGGAAGACATTTTAATGGTTCTGCCTATTCCTGTGGATTTTTTTGCTATCAGCCACAGGCCACCATGATAGGACCATGTAAATGTCTGCTGAGCCACAGGCCCACCATAATGGATTAACTTGATCAGAGTGAGGAATGGGCTGGAACATTCATAGACCCCCTGAACAGTCAGGGCAGCAGGGACTAGGACACCCCCATGTCTCTGTCTCTAAATCCAGGGACAGAAGCCGAGCCCATCCCACTTGTACATTAAGAAGATCTGCTAGAAAACTGCTCAGCATGTTCTGTGACAACACAATAAAGTCAGTCACATGGTTGCCACCTCAGTGCTCAGGACTCTGCCAATACTGATGGCCCAGAGGGTGCAAGTGACTGCTTTTACTCCATTTTTCAACAACAGCCAGTTAACATTTACTGAACAGAAGCCTATAGAACATAAGAGGACAAGAACCCATCAATCTGAGACATCACCCTGGCCAGCAAGCCTCCACAGATTGAGAAGGACATGAGAGCCATATGCCCAGTCTCCTGTCACAAACGTGTTGACTTCATCTCCATTCCACACAGTGTTTCACACCTTATGTAATCTGCCTCGACTCTCACTCTGGCTCTCTCCCATTTTCGCTCCCCAGCCTTCCTGACATCTCATAGCTTGTCCTGTACAGCCCTCCCTGGCCACACCCACCATGTTACACTCCCATTCCCCACACTCTAGACCACTCTGATCCACACTTTTTATTTATTTATTTATTTTTATTTCTCATAGGCATATTGCTAGTTAAAGCCAATCTGAAAGGCAGCCTACTATATGATTTCAAATGTATGGCACACTAAACACTTGTCAATACCCTCAGATGTTGCTTAGCACAAGCAATGAACTCTATACTATAATCAATAAAACATCAATACTGTGGAACCAGCACCACTTAGGAAGATCATCACAAGTTTCTGGTCTACCTAGAAGTTCCAGGCCAGCAATGATAAATCCAATAAAAAAAGAATTTATACAAAGTACTTTCTGCTTCCCTAATTTGAATCTGCTCCCCAACCCCCCCACAAAAAAAAATCCATAAAAATAGTACAGTAAAGCAAACACACTAAAACAATATCACTTCTCAGATAGCTAAACATTCAACAAATCTAGCACAAGAACATGAGGAGATACCACAGATGATAAGATCCAGCAGGGTGTTATCAGAGTGATGGATGCTGATTTGCCTGCAGATTCTCCACTCTGCTGGAAGTCTGATCCCCGTTTATACTCCAGTTTCCTCTTCTCCTGGGATCTCTGGCCATCTACATTGACCTCACTCTGCTCATCCAGAGAAATTCAAACTCCCAACAATCTCTTCCATGGACTGACCTCAGGCTGTTTCCCTTGTTACAGCATGTTGTTGCATGAGTGTGTGTCGCTGTGCAGGCCTGGGCTGACATCTCCACTCCTCGTGTCCCTATGGTTCACACCAGCCTGCCCTTAACCCAGGTTTCATGTAACACAATTAACCTCTCTTCATACCAACTTTTGTGTGATCTTCTAGAAAATAGATATTTCTGACATTAATGTTGAAAAAAAAAAAAAAAAGTTCCCCACGCCTGTAAGTATCATCTCCTCTGAACTCTAAGCTGCTTAGGGGAGGGTGTCACTGAGGCAGGTCTGACTACAGCTTCTGGTACTTCTCCTCAAATTTCTGAAGGTTCCCCTCCAGCATCTGAGCCAGGTTCCTCAGTGCTCCCGCTGACTTTGTTTCTCCCCCATCATGCAGATCCTTTGCTTGGTTCACTAGCTCATACACATCCCACCCAAGGAACAAACTTGTAAGCAATCCTGCTCTGATCCTGGCTCCTTTGCTGACTGGGAGAAGACTCTGCACAGTCTTTGTTCCAGTGGATGTGACTTTCTTGACGTGTGCTCCATGCTGAGAGATGGATCGGATTGCCCTGATGGCTCGGATCTGATCCTTGAGGGCTTTGAAGGTTTCGATTAAATCTCCAATTGTACGACAAATCTTTCCTGTGATGTTAGGCATGATCTTTAGGATCTCATCAAGAACTTTCATGCTGGCTCCAACCAGGCGTCTGGCCTCAGCTTCATATTTCTGTCTCAATGATTCTTCCACAACTGTGGTCGTTACACCACTCACAGAGGATGTTACTCCCATAGCCACAGAGGATGCTGAGAGTGCCAGACTGGCCCCTGCTGTAACAGGTGTCAGAACCAAGCCAAGGAGGGCGAGGACTCCGGAGGCAACACTAACAGAGCTGGACACCACATTGGAGACTGTGCAGTCCTTGTGCACCTGGTCAAGTGTGTCAGCCAGCTCTTGGAGCTTCCTGATATGACCCTCAAGTTTCTTCTTCAACTGAGGAAACTCTCGCAGAAACCGCTCTTTCTGCAGCTTCCTTTGATGCTCATTTTTACCTGAGGGTTTCTGTGCTAAACACTCCTTCAGAGCATCACGCAGTGCAGCTCCCTCCTCGCTGTGACAGAAGTCAAGTGCATGAGGAAAACAGCTTTTTTTTTTTTTTAAGATAAAAGCTTATTCAGTCTTTAACTTTATACTACACACCCAACAGGAAATAATTTTACAGACATCCAAAAGTTTCCATTCTACTTTGAACATTTGGTACATCCTGGATGCCCACCATCCTTATTCCTTAACTGTCAGTGTGTAAGGTAGAGTCGAGACACCATAAACAAAGGCACTTGAGGAAATGACTCTACTCAAGGTAAGTGCCCTCACTACCCATGGGAACACCATGAAGAGCACGGGGATGTGGGATCAGAGCAAACACACTTTACCTCAGAGAACAGTGTGTGTTGTGAGGGATGCACCTTTCCCAAGAGTCTCCCCTCTCCCTTTGCATGCTGGGAAGTCCTCTGCATTCCCTGCAGCATCCAGCCTGCAGGAATGCCTGAGCTTGGCTAGGGTGCTCTGAGGCAGGACATACAGACTGAGCATGCTAGAGTGGATTCCTCCATCTAAAAGGTTCCACAGATGGCCTCATGGGACAGTGCACAGTGACAGCACACTTGCTTAAAAGCTTTGCACAGACCACCTGAATCTGCTGTTCACAGTGTCAAAATTAATGTTAGATTTGGGTCCCTTCTGCAAGATACTCAATATCCATAAATATTTCAAGTGGGGAAATGAAGGGGCTGATATACACTCTACCCAAGAGTTTCCTATAAAAATGCTCAACCTTAAAGCTGTGAGTGTGATGGGGAATGTGGTACCACTTCTGACCTCCAGAGGAACTGGAAACCTAAGCCATTGACCTTAGGAAGATTCCCATAAGGTCCATGTCCCTGGAGTTGATCTATTCTTGGTGTCCCCATAAAGGATGGGCTGTCTTCTGCCATCACTACCAGCTAGTCCAAAGTCCCCAAACCCTTGTGTGTGCAGAATGGCTCCAACTCTCTCTCCTGGGGTGACAGTCCTGAGAAGCGTCCTCCTAGCTGCTGGAGGCTGTTTCAGGATGAATATTTTTCTGAGGGTGGGCTTTCTGGTGTGCAGGAGTCATGTGAATGACCACACACTCAATGCAGGATACCTCATCCCGAGGACAGGAACTCTGAGGCCTGAAGTTCTTGCAGATCTGACCGGTGCCTGTCTCCATTGGCTCACTTTAACCCCCTGTGCTACGTGATGACAATCATCTATGTGAGGTCTGAGGTGTTTTTAAATTGTCCCAATCCTGTAGTTGGTTTAGAGTAGTCTTTCATTCATAGGAGGTGTCAAAATGAGAAGGAAGGCTCACTGAAACTCCTTCCTCAGTCATTGTCATTTAGCTGTTTCTGAGAGTTTAATAATAAAACCCAAGCCAATCCCTTTAGAGTCATGAGATCCTCCAGATTTATTTGCCTGCTGCTGGTTCTCAGCAGATGCCCAAAGTTGTCCCCTTCTAGGCTAAAGCTCACTAGGACAGTGGCTGCCTGTGATGAGTGGGACAGGGCAGCTGCTACCAATCTTGACTACACCCTGGCTGCCACTTCTCACTAGTTCCTGACTCTCAACATGGCATATTCCTGGAGACAGAGATCACCAGGCTAACAGATAGCATAGCTGATGTCAGTGTCTCTTTGGAACACCACAAGGCCATGTGCAAAGATGCAAGGGGCCTGGAGATCATCTGTAGTAATTGGAAGGACAGAAATCCCCAAATTTGTTCAAGACAAAGGGGAAGCATTTTCCTCTGGTGTGTTGTCATGGGGTCCCCTCAGATTTTCAACTTATGATAATCATCCTCCAAACACACTGACTTTAGGAGCTGTCTGTAGCCACGTGCTCTCCTGATATACAGGGAACTCTGTGTACAACAGAAGAAATTCCCAAATAACCCCTAAGGACTCTACAGTCTTTATAGATGGTGCATGGATGGCACACTCATGAAAAGCCCTACACATACATGAGGCATCAGATCAGAGCAGGGGAAATGCCCCTTCTCCCTCTTACCTGTCTTCTGCTGGGTCCCTGAACATCCTTCTCTCTGTGTCTCCAACTCTCCCTCTCCTTCAAGCCCAGCTGGTCTAGCCTGCTAACTATCTCTCCATTCCAAGGTCACTCACAGTCTCTCCTGACCCCTGGCTGTGACCCTGGAACTGGTCTTTATTTGCTTTGGGAAGGATGCTGGCACCTGGTTTTCCCACCCTGTTCTGTTGCTTATCCCAGACTGTCACCACATCCCATTAGACTGAACTCTCATTCCTGTGAAACAGCATTGGGCTCTGGATCTGTGCGAGGACAGTCAGGGTCCAACCTAGCTCTGAGCCTCTGCACCATGGGCTCTCTGCCTCATCAGACCAAATAAGGACCCTGATGTTGTTACAGCTCCTCAGATGGGAGGGAAGGAACTGAGACAGAACCTGAAGGATAGCTAGTTCAGTGTACATTTTCCTCACATGTCTCAAAATAAATCCTTGATTCCTCAGTCCTACAGGAGACCCTGGGACCTTGTCTCTTCTCACTTTCATAATTAGCTTGCAAAAGCTGACTTTCAGGACGACCCACTGTGTGCTGGTCCCATGATGAGAACCCCACTCTGTGCTGGCCCCATGCTCAGAACCCCACATGGATGATCCTATCATCTCACAATACAGTTTCATGTATGATAACCTGTCAAGGTCACATAACTAGTGCATGGCAGAAATTACCCTGGCACCTTGAGCAACATCTTTAAACAACTTGAGGTAATTTCCAGCAGGAATAATATGCTGTAAACACCCCTTTTGGATAGTTGAGAATGAGTGTCCATAATGCCCACCCCTGGGACTGCCTAGAGTGGGTACACCTTACCAGGAAATAACCCTCATTCTCTTGGTCTGGTGGGAGTGGGGACAGCACTGAGTGCACATGGGGGGGTCACCTTGACAACTCTGCTTCTTCCACAAATCCATTCCAGGCTCCATCTTCAGTTATAAGGCTACTCAGCTCTGTTCTTAAATTATCCGTGAGGTCATCAAAGAATTTGTCAGAAATGCGGTTTGCAACTATTTATCACAAAAATAATGAGGTCAGATGACAGTATAGGGTCCCATGAATCTCAATTATCTGGCCACCTCTCCACTCACCTTCATCAGACCTGCTGATCTGGAAGCATACAGGTTAGAGGCCTTCCCTGCACCCACTTCCCTGCCCACCCTGTCCTCTGGGACATGCCAACATGCCAGGACCTCTGTGATATCCACCTTCCCCTAACTATATTGTTCCACCATTTCTCTATTCCTTCCCCCTGCCTCCCAAACCCAACTGCTGGGAGACTTGCTCTAACCCCTGAGTTCCATTGTCCAATTCAAGGATACCCAGTAGAATCCTGCTGCACCAGGTACATTGAGGTTAGAGCCCACTTCCAAGAACTCCTACATAGGAAAACCCAGGGACAACCAGATGGCTTAATGCCAGAGTGAGAACACAATCAACAAAGCCAGGGCCATATGACACCTTCAGAGCACAGCTGTCCTACTACAGAAAGCTCTGGATATCCTAGCACAAGAAAAAAGAGATAAAAGGTCTCAAATCTAATTTTATAAAGATGATAGAGACCTTTAAAGAGGACATGATAAATCCCTTAAAGAAATACTGGAAAATACAATTAAAAAGGAAAAGGAAATAAATAAAACAGTTCAACGCCCCAAAACTGAAGAGAAGCAATATAGATAACACAAACTGAAGGAATCCTGAAGATGAAAAGCCCTAGGAGAGAACAGGAACAACAGACACAAGGATCAGCATCAGAATACTAGAGATGGAGGGAGAACCACAGGCATAGAAGATACAATAGAAGAAATTGATGCATCTGTAAAAAAAGCAAAACAAAACAAAACAAAAAACAAAAACAAAAAAACTAAATCTAAAAGATTCCTCACACAAACATCCAGGAAATCGAGGGATAGAGGTACCATTATGACCCCCAAATGCATATGTAACTGGTCTTAGGCTCAGCAAGCACATTTGGAAACAAGAACTTTACAGAAGTTAAGTGGTGAAGACCAAACGATGCCATAAATATAAGGTTCTACTCTGTGGGACTGGGGTCCTTATGGCAATGAGATTCCTGCTGTCTGTCTTCTGTCATCTGTCTGTCATTTCATTGTCTGTCACATGTACACAACTGTCCCTGTGTGTCTGCCTCCCCTTGCTTCTATTGCTTACTGTGACCCTGCTCCGCACATGCGGAGGGGACATTATGGGCAGAGGAGTGATCCTGCTCCCTCTGTACACCAGGAAGAGGAGCTCACTGGGACCAACTTGCCACATGTTCATCAAGGCCATTGGTGTCCATTGCTGAGAAATAACAGCCACTCGTTGGTGACTGCTACATTAACCCTTTGGGCTCTGTTGACTGTGTTCAACTTCATTTCTAGTTCAAAATTTTAAAGTCTTCCACATTCCACACATAGATGTGTATTCCACCCCTCCTCTCCCTATTCTCCTTTTATATAAAAGTAACTGAGGCGGTTTGAATATGCTTGGCCCAGGGAGTGGCAGTATTACAGGCTGTGGCTTTGTTGGAGGAAGTGTTTTAATGAGGGGGGGGCGGGCTTTGAGACCCTCTTTCTAGCTTCCTGGAAGGCAGTCTGCTCCTTGGCTTCCTTTGGATAAAGATGTAGAATTCTCAGCACCTCCTGTGCCATGCCTGTCTAGACAATGCCATGCAACTGCCTTGACGATAATGGACTGAACCTTGAACCTGTAAGCCAGAAATGTCCTTCTAAGAGTTGCCTTGGCAAAAGATGGAAAGATTTCCCATGCTCATGGATTGGCAAGATCAATATAGTAAAAAATGGCTATCATACTGAAAGCAATCTACAGATTCAATGCAATCCCCATCAAAATTCCAACTGAATTATTTAATGAATTAACAAGGGCAATTTGCAATTTCATCTGGAATAATAAAAAACTAAGGATAGCAAAAACTCTTCTCAATGATAAAAGAATCTCTGGGAGAATCACCATGCCTTACCAGAAGCTGTACTACAGAGCAATTGTGATAAAAAAAAATGCATGGTACTGGTATAACAACAGATAGGTAGACCAATGGAATAGAATTGAAGACCCAGAAATGAACCTACACACCTATGGTCACTTGATCTTTGAAAAGGGAGCTAAAACCATCCAGTAGAAAAAAGACAGCATTTTCAACAAATGGTGCTGGCACAACTGGCTGTTATCATGTAGAAGAATGGGAATTGATCCATTCTTATCTCCTTGTACTAAGGTCAAGTCTAAGTGGATCAAGGAACTCCACATAAAACCAGAGACACTAAAACTTATAGAGAAGAAAGTGGGGAGAAGCCTCGAAGATATGGGCACAGGGGAAAAATTCCTGAATAGAACAGCAATGACTTGTGCTGTAAGATCGAGAGTGGACAAATGGGACCTCATAAAATTGCAAAGCTTCTGTATGGCAAAAGACACTGTCAATAAGACAAAAGGGCCACCAACAGATTGGGAAAAGATCTTTACTAATCCTAAATCAGATAGGGGACTAATATCCAATATATATGAAGAACTCAAGAAGATAGACTCCAGAAAATCAAATAACCCCATTAAAAAATGGGGCACAGAGCTAAACAAAGAATTCTCAACTGAGGAATATTGAATGGCTGAGAAGCACCTGAAAAAAATGTTCAACATCCTTAATCATCAGGGAAATGCAAATCAAAACAACCCTGAGATTCCACCTCACACCAGTCAGAATGGCTAAGATCAAAAATTCAGGTGACAACAGATGCTGGCAAGGATGTGGAGAAAGAGGGACACTCCTCCATTGTTGGTGAAATTGCAAGCTTGAACAACCACTCTGGAAGTCAGTCTGGCGGTTCCTCAGAAAGTTGGACATAGTACTACTGGAGGATCCTGCAATACCTCTCCTGGGCATATATCCAGAAGATGTTCCAACTGGTAATAAGGACACATGCTCCACTATGTTCATAGCAGCCTTATTTATAATAGCCAGAAGCTGGAAAGAACCCAGATGTCCCTCAACAGAGGAATGGATACAGAAAATGTGGTACATTTAGACAATGGAGTACTACTCAGCTATTAAAAATAATGAATTTATGAAATTTCTAGACAAATGGATGGATCTGGAGGGTATCATCCTGAGTGAGGTAACCCAGTCACAAAAGTACTCAAATGATATGCACTGACTGATAAGTGGATATTAGCCCAGAAACTTAGAATACCCAAGATACAATTTGCAAAACACATGAAACTCAAGAAGAAGGAAGACCAAAGTGTGGATACTTCATCCCTGCTTAGAATTGGAAACAAAATACCCATAGAAGGAGTTACAGAGACAAATTTTGGAGCTGAGATGAAAGGATGTATCATCCAGAAACTTCCCCACCTGGGGATCCATCCTATAATCAGCCACCAAACACAGACACTATTGCATATGCCAGCAAGATTTTTTTTTTTTTTTTTTGCTGATATAGCTGTCTCTTGTGAGGCTATGTCAGTGCCTGGCAAACACAGAAGTGGATGCTTACAGTCAGCTATTGGATGGAACCCAGGGGCCCCAATGGAGGAGCTAGAGAAAGTACCCAAGGAGCTGAAGGGGTCTGCAATCCTATAGGTGGAACAACAATATGAACTAACCAGTACCCCAAGAGCTTGTGTCTCTAGCTGCATACGTAGCAGAAGATGGCCTAGTCAATCATTATTGGGAAGAGAGGTCCCTTGGTCTAGCAAACTTTATATGCCCTAGTACAGGGGAATGCCAGGGCCAAGAAGTAGAAGTGAGTAGGTAGGGGAGCAGGGTGGGGAAAGGTTATAGGGGACTTTCGGGATAGCATTTGAAATGTAAATGAAGAAAAAACTAATAAAAAATTGGAAAAAGTTAAAAAAAAAGTTGCCTTGGACATAGTGTCTTTTCACAGCAGTAAAACCCTAAGACAGCAGCAAATGTGTACCATTTGTGTGTGTGTGTGTGTGTGTGTGTGTGTGTGTGTGTGTGTGTGTGTGTGTATGTGTGTACAGATAGAGAGGATGTCAGGTTTTTACAGAGCTCTACAAGGATGAATGTCCACAGTGGTAGTGAAGAGAGAGAAGCAGCTGATGGAAAGTGAGGGATCACATCTGAGCGGCAATGAAGAAGTATAGAACAGGGACTGGGGATTTAGCTCAGTGGTAGAGCGCTTGCCTAGCAAGCACAAGGCCCTGGGTTCCGTCCTCAGGTCTGAAAAAAAAAAAATACAGAACATCCTGGAAGGGGACAAGACTGTAAACTCTTTATTTAGCTTTATTTTATTTTATTTCATTTCATTTTAGAGAGGAGGTATCATTATGTAGCCCTGGGTGGCCTGGAATTCACAAGAATGACCTTGAACTCACAAAAATACACCTACTGCAGCCTCTCAAGGGCTACGAAATATGCACAACACACACAGCAGGGTCATATACTCTACAGTCTCACCCCAGAGATGGACGTCCTCCAGTGAGGGTCCATGTCCTTCTACCTGTAGTCCAAGTGTTCAAATGCATGATCCCCTGTGAGTATTGAACACTCAAGATATGCACAATGACAACACATGGGTTTGTCACTAAGATCAAAGGGACCTGGTTAGGACAAGGAAAAGTTGTAGCATCTCCTTTTCCATTGGAACCCTTGTGAGATGGAAACACACAGAGGAGAAACTGAGTACCTTCCTGGATGCCTTCTAAGATATCAGCCATATCCTTCTGATTTTGACAAGTTTTTTCTTACTGCTCCCCAGGTGGGCAGGCTGGAGGGAGGAAAACAAAACAAACAAATAAACAAAAACCATGATACATTGCCATAGGTCCCTGCAGAGAAGAGAGCTGAAAAGCTGACAGTCAGATGCTCCTCCAGGGGACCCTGACTTGTACTTAAAGGTGACAGCCATTTGGCTCTCCCCTCTCCCTTCATCCTGGCTAAGTCAGAGACCTCTTGTCCTGCTAGTGTCCATGGGAAATGTCACCTGCTAGAGACATGGCCATGAAGAAAAAAACTATATATAATCTACACACAGGAGACATGGTAAGAGATGTTCTGCCAGTTACTAGATAAGAATACACACAATTGATGACAATAGTAAATAATGTCTGTGTCTGTGACACACAGAGCTTCTAATACACACCTTATTAGGGACCAGCATCATTTATGATATGAGAACTCCCATGAGCCTCACTGTAATGTAGAGGACTTGACTGTAAATTTTGCAAATTTGACAGTATTGCTACACTAGGGACTTGACCCAAAGTGGTATGTATGTCACCCCACATTTTAGATATGAATTTCCACTCTATTGAACATACATGAGCATCACTTTGCACGCTGGCTACTCTCAGTCTTCTTGAAGCATAACACACATCGTTTGTTTAATGACCTTTAAGTGTGTGCCATTTACCGTGTTCACCTCACCTACTGGGCTAGGCAAGCCTGGACTTCCCCTGGAGTGCCTTCCCTACCTCCCAACCAGTGACTTGTTTCCCTGGTTGTTGGCATTTAGTCTGGGCTCTGTCCAACAGTTACCTGGCAACAGCCATGGTATGCCTGACTCACTATAAAAGGGGCTGCTTGCCCCCATCTCTCTCTTGCTCTCCTGCCCTTGCTCCAGCCCCTTAACCCCTCTCCCCTCATTTCCCTCCATGTGCTCATGACTGCCCTCTACTCCTCTACTCCTCTACTCCTCTGCTTGCTCTCTCTCTTCATTTCACTCAACTCCCTTCCCTATGTCTTGAATAAACTATTCTATACTATACCTTAATCCTGTGGCTGGTCCCTCAGGGGGAAGGGATGCCTCACCATGGGCCCACAGAGGCATCCCCTTCCCCCACACCTGACTGCACATCCATGAAACACACCTCTTCTTCTCTTTCATTTATAAAACACAACACTGCTCCTTCATTCTCTCTTCACACTTGAGGCATCTGAGGGGTTCTGTGATGGCTACCATTGCACAGCCTAACAAGACACCACAGTTGGAGAGCAGCCCCTTGGGGCTCTCAGAATTCCAGGCAACTATAGTTCCATCCATCAGGGGATAAAACAGAGGACTGTTTGACAAAAACTAGGTCACACAGAGCTCAGAACAGAGAGGTAAGGGAAACATGAGCCTTGTCTCTGGATAGAAGACTAAACCTGGGGATTTCACAATTCTTTCTCCCTTTGGTGCACGAGAGCCCACTCCATTATAGTCTGCCCTCGTATAGAAGAGCCCTGTGTGATGTTCCTCGGGACTGCAGAGCCCATTCTCCATCCATTGCCTGCTTCCCTTCCACACCTGCACACACAGGACAGCCTTGGTTTCATCCTCTGTCCTCAACAGGGAGGGCAGAGGCTAGGTGAGAACCAAGGAATGTCACCTCTCACCTACCTGTTCAGCCTCCTTGAGGCACCTTAGAATAGTCACTGTCTGTTGTGCCTCAGTTTTTCCTCAGTGCTCACACTGCATAGCCAAGCAAAGCTGTGCTGAAACCGAGTCATTTGTCTGTTCATCTTAATTAAAACCTCATTCTCTTTGGTCAGGAAGAGAACCCCAAGGCCAGCATGGTTGATGACTCTGTGTTCAATCCCCCTCTACTTCCTCTTTCTGTTTTGGAGCTATCTAAAAGGACTGAGCACTGACAAAGTGTTGTCTTCCTGCCTGAGACCTCTAATCATGTCTTAGGCAGCCCTACAAGGAGGGTCAGGCCCAGGCAGTGTGGGGATCCCATCTGAAGGATTCCATGTCCTCTTCTATGCACAGGGTAGAAGAGGAGAGAGGAGCAGGCAGACCTCATTTGACTGCAAGTCCAGCCCTCCATCTGCTGAGCCTGTGACCATTGTTCATCTTCCCTGAGCTCACCCATCTGTGAGGCTTTAGCATCTCCTCCAGAGCCATTGAAAGGATGAACATGTGGGGAAAGCATGGTCCCTAACTCACCAAGGAATGTTCCTGCAGCCACGTTTGGATATGTCCCTGCTGTCCTTAGCCGTGTGGATCCAGTCACCAGCTGCACATCTGAGACACAACCAGACACAAGCTCTGGGCCTGATATACCCAGTGCATGAAAGTGAAAGAAAATTTCTGGTTTGTGGCTCCTCATGATAAAACCACCAGTCATGATGCCTGCCAGGTACCACCCTGCTCATCAGCCATGGACAGGAGATGATGTGTCAACATCTTCTCTGGCCTGGATAGATAGAAACAGAGCCAAGAATGAAGGTCAATGATGAAGCTTGGGCTAAGCTTCAATTTCCAAGAAACACATTTATTACTAAGATGGCAACAGACGCTTAGTCTAAAAAAGGGAGACCTTGTTTTACGTGGATAATTGGATAGAGAATAAACTTGGGACTTTCTACATTCTTGTGTCAGTCTTAATCTACCCATATCACTCTCAAAATCACAGCTTTGTCATAGTGGCTCATAGGCATAGTGGCACATACCTCTATTCCCAGAATACAGAGGCAGCAGGGGATCTCTGAGTTCTGGGCCAGCCTGGTCTATGTATAAAGCTCCAGGCCAACAAGGACTACGTACTGAGACCCTGTTCCAAAGACAACAAAATAAACAAACAAAACTAAGCCTTCTTAAACCCCTTCTACTAGTGATCCATTTTAAAACTTAAGCAATTAAATACACAACTTAAAAGATTACTTTTTAATCTTATGTGTATGGATGTCTTGCTTGAGTGTGTTATGTATGTGCACTATGTGTATGCATGGAGACCAAGGAAGTCAGAAAATGGTGTTGGATCCTCTGGAACTGGAATTAAAGAATCTTTTGAGCTGCCATTTAAGAGCTGGGAATCAAAACCAGGTCCTCCAGAAGAGGAGCCTGTGCTCTTAACCTATGAGCCATTTCTCCAGCCCTATGTGAGAAATTTTTATGAGTCCCTATATACAGAGACATATAAAAATAGGTCTATAAATCCAACATATACTAATAAAAATAATACAGTTATTTAAAACAATTCTTGAGTGTATTTCTATCTTGTTTTGTGTCTCTATCACTGTAATGAAACACTGAGCAAGCTAGTCTGGGGAGGAAAGGGTTTATTTGGATTATACAACTAAATCAACATCATGAAGGGAAGTCAAGGCAGGAACTCAAGCAGGAGCCTGGAGGCAGGAAACGAAGCAGAGACCATGGAAGAATGGTGCTTACTGGCTTGTTCACCATGTATTCAGCCTCTTATATAGCCCAGGACCATCTATCTCTCCAGTGATGGCACCACTCCCAGTGGACTGGGCTATCCCACATCAATCATTAAGAAAATGTCCCATAGACATACCCACAGGCCAATCTGATGGAGGCAATTCCTCAGATGAGGTACCCTCTTCCTGGAGATGTCTAGGATCATGTCAGATGGATAAAAACTATCATACAACATGTAATCTTACCATTTATTAAAGACAAAGGCAAATTTGCACACTACTGAGATCGTTTGCTTACTAGTTTTTATATTAAGGATTAAATGCCAGAATATTTTATACTGTCGGACCCTGGGCATCTTCAATATTCTTGAGTTGATCTATATCTTGATTTTACTCCATCGGCATTGACGTTGCCACTTTGCATAAAAATAATTAATACAAACTGACAGACTTATATTTAGAGCCATTTCAGGAAATTTTGGCAGTTCTGTCCTACTCTGAAGATAAAACTCATTTAATGCTTTTCAAATTTTATCAGTGTTTGTGGTTAAGACATGAGCCATAGTGTGTGCACGTGTTTGTGTGTTATGTGTGTGGGGGGGGGGGGGGGGTCAGAGGATAACTTCCAGGAGTTGGTTCTGTCCTTCTTCTATATGGAACCCAGTAATAGAGTTCAAACTATCAGCCTTGGTGGCAGATGCCTTTACCCACGAATCCATCTTTAATTCCAGCAACAACAGTTGTTCCACCTGAAAAAATTTGTAGGATGACTGTTCATTTCCTCAGCTGAAGCTGTTGAGGGTCAGAGGTACTTTCCATTCGTCTTAAACATTTATCAGCTTTTTCTGATGAATTGGCAAAGCTATGGAAAATATGAAAACAAATATCCATCTAAGAAATGACCAGCAGGGAGTAAAACTATGGCAGATTTATCTGTTATCCTCCAACTACCACACACACTGCCTTAAAGACAAGGAATGTAGCCCTGTGATAGCACCACATTAAAGAATCTTGCCCTGAAGCTGGTGATGGTGGCACATGCCTTTATTAACAGCATGGCAGAGGCAGAGGCAGAGGCAGAGGCAGAGGCAGGCAGATGTTTGTTAGTTTAAGTCCAGCCTGGTCTACAAAGCAAGTTCAGGACTGTCAGGGATTGTTACAAAGAGAAGCCCTGTGTCTAAAAATTGAAAAGAAGAAGGAGAAGGAGGAGGAGGAGGCGAAAGAGGAGAAGGAGAAGGAGGAGGAGGAGGGGAAGAAGAAGAAGAAGAAGAAGAAGAAGAAGAAGAAGAAGAAGAAGAAGAAGAAGAAGAAGAAGAAGAAGAAGAAGAAGAAGAAGAAGAAGAAGAAGAAGAAAGACAACGAAGAAGAAGAATCTTGCCCCCAGCATCAATTAAACCAAGAGGAAGCCCCATTTAAATGATCTACTTCTCTCTGTGTATCTTACAACTGCCTCTGTCTGTTGTCCCTTCTGTCTGTTGTCCCTTCTCTGATGCCTGTGTGTCCCTAAGAAAGGCTTTTGCTCCTTGTGTATTTAATAGTACATGCACAGTATCAAACAGGAATGAGCGATCGTTTTATACATAAAATTTTAGGAGTTTTACAAGTTGTCTTAGCTACAGTTCTATTGCTGTGAGAAGACACCATGAACAAGGCAACTTATGAGCTGGACAGTGGTGTGCACGCCTTTAATCCTTTGATTGGCAAAGGCAGGCAGATTTCTCATTTAGAGGCCAGCCTGGTCTACAGAATGAGTTCCAGGACAGCCGGGGCTACACAGAGAAACCCTGCTTAGTAAAAATAAATAAACAAACAAACAAAACAAAAACCATTTAATTGGGGTCTTGTTTAGCTTTCAGTAGGTTTGTCCATTACCATCATGTCAGGGAGCATGGTAGCAGGCAGGCATGGTACTGGAGAAGTAATCTGGATCAAGGGTACTAGAAAAAAAAAAATCTGCCTTGGAATCAGGGCTTTGGATGAGGAGCCTGAAGGAGTGTTAAGATGAGTGCAGTTGTGTCGATTGCATCTGGGAAAACGCTGTCTAAAGACAAACCACATGATAAGCTGTGCTCAGCAAAGAAGTAACAGCCTCACCTACACAAGATGACTCTATACATACTGAGACTTATAGGAAGTGAACGAAGATTACATGATTTACTGATATAGACATTTATGTAGCATGCTGTAGGAGGCTGGGAAGGCTCAGAGCATGTCCCAGGCACCAGCTCCTGTGTTTGTCAGGACCTTCTCCCTGCACTATAATAAGGTGTCATCTCAAAGTTGAACAGAGCAAGTGTGAGACTCAAGGTTTCTTCTCTTCACAATGCATGATGAGCTCTAGCATGTCAGGAAGACCCATGCTCCATCCTCCTTCAGATGATGTCACCTATCGTCAGGGCTACACACAGTTCCCACCACAGGGGTCAGAACCTTGCTTCTCATCTCTCCTGACCAGATTCAATCCCTTCTCATTGGCATTTCTACAGCTGATCATGTTTCCTTCAGATCTAACCAGGCAAGAGGCCCCTCTACTTGTTATGGTGAGGAAATTGTGAAATTGGGTTCAGGACTGATTCCTTAAGCAGCATCTTCAGGTACAAGTTCTTATCACCCTCAACTCAAATACAGTCAGCTTCTAGCTCAGGCCTAAACTGGGACCCTCCCACCCTGTCAAACTCCTCCTTCTCCATCCTACTTGAGGTTCTTATATGCCACTTCCTTCCTGATGGCTTGCCCTGTTCCTCCCAACCCTGGATGTCAAGCTTTCCTATGATACTTCTTTCTACTACCCTTGCCCCTAATACCTACATCTCTTTTGTCAGGAGGAGGCATGGCATGATCCATAAAGCAGAGAAAACTTCTCTCATCCTTCAGAAGTGCAGCAAGACCCAATATGGCTCGGAGTCCAGTTCTCCTGTTACAATGTGTGTACATTAAAGGGGTCCACACCACCTTCTAGAGCTGTGGGGAGACTGAAAAGTGAGGAAACAAGCCCTAACTTACTGAGGAGTCTTGCTCTGGCTAAATTTTAGGAGCACCCTGGTCTTATCATGGGAGTGAGTTCAGCACCTGTTTTATGTGATAACCTGAGGCTAACTTTCTAATTTTTTCTGTGAATACCCCATGTTTTTGTGAGTTCTGCATGGTGTCTAAGAAAACAAATTCTGCCACCTCAGGCTCAGGTCCCGTCCAGGGATCACCCTCCACACCTTCTGAACTCTGCCCAGCCCTATATCTCTTCATGAGCACCTGCCTAGTCTCACCCCTCAGCACAGCACTGAGTTCCGGAGTAGTTGGTGCGGACAGTGGTCTTTTGAAGTTAGAGAACATGACAACTGGAATCTTCCTTTACTTGGAGCCATCCTGCATTGCTTCCTCTCAGAAGTTCCCAGCATCTTCTATGGCACAGTCAACTATGTCATGTCTCACCCACATGTCACCTTTGGTTCAAGGGCCAAAGTCTTGCTCTACCAGAGACCTACAGCTGGATGACTATGTGACATCTCTGCTCGCTCATAAGAGAAGAGATAAAAGGAGCTGGGCACCAGGCCAACATAACCCTTCCTTCAGGGGCCTTTTACGTTTTACACAAATATTACTGGGTTTAATTACCATGTCCTCACAGCTTGAGGGAGGAAAAGCAATAAAGCACTCAGGAACTAAACACTATAGTTTGCAACACATTTATTTCACCATTTGATTGGAGTTTTACAATCATTCCCTAAAACACAAATCATTCCCCATTTTTCAAATCAGTCTGTGATTATAAAGTGTAATGCGGGGCTGTACTGTGATGTTGCAGATGGGGAGACTGGATGAGGAAGAGGCATCGGCTTCCATTCCACAACTCAGAGACTGAGCCAAGAGCAAGCCGAGACAGAGCCTAAAGTAGGAGATACTAGAGATCACATTTCCTCAAAGAGAGACACTTGTGACGATATTTTAAAATATTTTTTTACTCTTGATTTTCTCTCCTTTCAACAGCATGACTTCATCTTTACAGAGAAAAGCACATACAGGACCATGTAGTGTCTGCTGAGCCACAGGCCCACCATGATGGGTTCCCTTGATCAGTGTGAGGAATGGGCTGGAACATTCATAGACCCCTGAACGATCAGGACGGCAGGGAGTAGAACACCCCCATGTCTCTATCTCTAAATCCAGGGACAGAAGCTGAGCCCATCCCACTTGCACATTAAGAAGATCTGCTAGAAACTGCTCAGCATGTTCTGTGACAACACAAGAAAGTCAGGAAAATGGTTGCCACCTCAGTGCTTAGGACTCTGCCAATACTGGTGTCCCAGAGGCTGCAAGTGACTGCTTTTACTCCATTTTTCAACAACAGCCAGTTAATATTTACTGAACACAGCCTATAGAACATAAGAGGACAAGAACCCATTGATCTGAGATACCAGTTGGCCAGCAAGCCTCCACAGACTGAGGAGGACCTGAGAGCCATATGCCCAGTCTCCTGTCACAAACGTGTTGACTTCATCTGCATTCCATACAGTTTCTGACACCTTATGCAATCTGGCTTGACTCTCACTCTGGCTCTTTTCCATTTCCTGCTCCCCAGCCTTTCTGACTTCTTATTGCTTGTCCTGTACAGCCCTCCCTGACCACACCCACCATGTTACACTCCCATTCCCCACACTCTAGGCCACTCTGATCTGTGGGGAGCCGGCGCAGCCGCATGGGCCAAAGATGGCACCTGGCTCTATGCCAAGCCCCGTGACCTTGCTTGTTTATCCCAGTCTCAGTCATGTGCAATAAAAGCAACACATAACTGGTTGGAGAGATTAGCGCAACATCTCATGATACCATTCTATCAGCCAATCCTGCATGCTGCCTTGGATGTGTGTGTTTATGCTTGGGTGGTGTGAGATGTCGTGAGTGAATGGAAGTATAAATTGAGGGCAGCACCAGATGAGGTAGGCCAGAGACCAGAGACCAGCATAGCAGAAAGAGACCAGATGAGGAGACCGGACCAGTGTTAGAGAGCACCAGCAGCATTAGGCCAGAGAGCAGCAGATAAGGAGAGCAGCACCAGCATTAGAGAGCAGTGTAGGAAAGAGCTGAGTGAGTGAGTGAACAGCTGCAGCTATGTGAAACCTGAGAGAGAGAGAGAGAGAGAGAGAGAGAGAGAGAAGCAGAATAAAGCAGAAGCTGCGAAGGACCCACCTTGGTGTTCCGTGTCGTTTATTCCCACCATCTCTGCTGGTCAGAGACATGTGGGCACGCAACACTGATCCACCATTTTTAATTTTTTTTCTCATGCATACTGCTTGATAAAAGATAATCTGAAAGGTAGTATATGATATGATTTCAAATGTATAGCACTCTAGACACCTGTCAACACCCACAGATATTGTTTAGCACAAGGAATGAACTCTATAGTACAATCAATAAAATATCAGTATTGTGAATGCAGCACGTAAATCCCAACACTTAGGCAGACAACCACAAGTTTCTCTTTTATCGAGAAATTACAAGCTAGCTACATGATAAAGCCATAATCAATAAAAGTAAAACCTATAATAAATACTTTTTGCTTTCCTAATTAGAATCTGCTCCCCAGGCCCCCCCAAAAAAAAACTATGAAAAAAACAGTACAGCAAAGCAAAGCTACTGAAGCAATATCACTTCTCAGATAGCTAAACATTCAGCAAATCCAGCACAAGACCTTGAGGAGATACCACAGATGATAAGATTCAGCAGAGTGTTATTAGAGTGATGGATGCTGATTTGTCTGCAGATTCTCCACTCTGCTGGAAGTCTGGTCCCCTTTTAGACTCCAGTTTCCTCTTCTCCTGGGATCTCTGGCCTTCTACATTGACCTCGCTCTGCTCAGCCAGAGAAACTCAAACTCCCAACGATCTCTTCCATGGACTTGACCTCAGGCTGTTTCTCTTGTTACAGCATGTTGTTACATGGGTGTGTGTCCCTGTGCAGGCCTGGGCTGCCATCTCCAGTCCCTATGTCCCTGCAGTTCGCTCCAGCCACCATTTCTTTAGGCTGCTCTGCCCTTAACCCAGGTTTCATGTAACACAATTAATCTCTTCATACCAACTTTTGTGTGATCTTCTAGAAAATAAATAATTCTGACAATAATGCTTAAAAAAAAATCCCCACCCCTGTAAGCATCATCTCCCCTGAACTCCCAGCTGCTTAGAGGAGGGCAAACTGAGAAAGGTCTGACTCCAGATTCTGGTACTTCTGCTCAAATTTCTGAAGTTTCTCTTCCAGCTTATGAGCCAGGTCCCTCAGTGCTCCAGCTGACTCTGTTTTTGACCCATCATGAAGATCCCTTGATTATTTCACAAGGTCATATACATCTCACCCAAGGAACAAACTTGTAAGCCCTGCTGCTCTAATCCTGGCTCCTCTGGTCATTGGGAGAACACCGTGCACAGAGCTTCTTCCAGTGGATTTGAAGTTCCTGGCCTCTGCTCCATGGCAAGAGATGGATCTGACTGTCCTGATGGCTCAGATCTGATCCTTGAGGGTTTTGAAGGGATAAGCTAATTCCACAGCTGTGTTACACACCTTAACTCCGATGTTAGGTATTATCTTTAGAATCTCCTCAAGTACTTTCATGCTTTCCTCAACCAAGCGTCTGGCTTTGATTGGTCCGACCCTCTCGCTGATTCTTCAACAATGTTGACCATAAGACCAGTCACACTTGCTGCTGCTCCAAGATCCAGGAATGTTGCCGAGAGTGCCAGACTGGCCCCTCCTGTAAAGGGTGCCAGAGCCAAAGCAAGGAGGCCCAGGATTCCCTAGGCAGCACAAACAGAGCTGAACACCACATTGGAGACAGTGCAGCCCTTGTGCACCAGGTCAAGATGATCAGCCAGCTCTCAGAGCTTCCTGATGGTCCTCAAGTTTCTTCTTCAACTGAGGAAACTCTTCCCAAAAACTGCTCCTTCTGCTGCTTCCTTTTAAGGTCCATCATTTTCACCTGAGGGCTTCTGTGCTAAACATTCCTGGAGCTTCCTGTTTACTGTCAAGTGCATGAGGAAAACAGCATTTTTGTTTTTAAGATAAAAGCTCATTCACTCTTTAACTTTATACTACAAACTCAACAGGAAACAATTTTACATAGATCTAAAATTTTCCATTCTACTATGAACATTTGGTATATCCTAGATACTCACCTTCCTTAGTCCATAGGCCAGTGTATAGGGTAGAGTCAACACAACATAGTTGAAAGCGCTTGATAAAATGTCGCCACTCAAGGTCAGTGCCATCACTATCATAGGGAACCCTGTGATGAGCACAGGGATGTGGATCAGAGCAAACACTCTTTACCTCAGAGAACTGTGTGTGTTGTGAGGGATGCACCTTTCCCAAGAGTCTCCCCTCTGCCATTAGATACTGAGAATTTATCTGCATTCCCTGCAGCATCCAGCCTGCAGGAATGCCTGAGCTTGCCTGGGAAGCCCTGCAGTGGGACATACAGACTGAGCATGCTAGAGTGGATTCCTCCATCTAAAAGGCTCCACATCTCTGTATGGCCTTAGGGGACTGTGCACAGTGACAGCACACTTGCTTTAAAGCTTTGCACAGACCACCTGCATCTGCTGTTCACAGTGTGAGCATTAAAGTTAGATTTGGGTCCCATCTGCAAGTTACTCCATTAAACATCCATTAGTATTCCAAGTAGGGAAATGAAGGGGCTGAGATACACTCTTCCCAAGAATTTCCTATAAAATTGCTCAACTGTAAATGTGTAGATGTGATGGAGAATTTGGTGCCACTTCTGACCTCCAGAGGAACTAAAAACCTAAGCCATTGACCTTAGGAAGATTCCCATAAGGTCCCTTGACTTGATATGTTCTTGGTGTCCCTGTAAGAGATGGGCTGTCATCTGCCCTCACTACAAGCTGGCCCTAAGTCTCCAACTGCTTGTGTGTACAGAGTGGCTCTCTCCTGGGACTGCAGTCCTGAGCAGTGTCCTCCTGGCTGTTGGAAGCTGTTTCGGGATGAATATTTTTCTTTGGGTGAGTTCTCTGGTGTGCAGGAGTCATGTGAATGACCACACACTCAATGCAGGATACCTCATCCCGAGGACAGGAACTCTGAGGCCTGAAGCTCTCTCAGATCTGACCAGTCCCTGTCTCCATTGGCTCACTTTAACCCCTGTGCTATGTGATGACAATCATCTATGTGAGGTCTGAGGTGTTTTTAAATTGTCCCAATCCTGTAGTTGGTTTAGAGTAGTCTTTCATTCATAGCTGGTGTCAAAATGAGAAGGAAGGCTCACTGAGACTCCTTCCTCAGTCATTGTCATTTAGCTGTTTCTGAGAATTTAATAATAAAACCCAAGCCAATCCCTTTAGAGTCATGAGACCCTCCAGATTTATTTGTCTGCTGCCTGCTCTATGCTGATCCCCAAACTTGTCCCTTTCCAGTCTGGAGTTCACAAGATCAGTGGCTGCCTGGAGTAACTGGGACAGGACAGCTGCTACCAATCTTGGCTCCCCCCTGACTGCCACTTCTCACTAGTTCCTGACTCTCAACATGGCAGATTCCTGGAGAAAGAAGTCACGAGGCTAAAGACAACAAGCTGATAACAGTGTCTCTTTGGAACACCACAAGGCATTGTGCAAAGATTCAAGGGACGTGGAGATCATCTGTAGTAATTGGAAGGATAGAAATCCCCTGAATTTGTTCAAGACAAAAGGGGAAAGATTTTCTTCTGGTTTGTTGACGTGGGGTCTCCTCAGAATCTCTATTTATGCGAATCATCCTCCAAACATACTGACATTAGGAGTTGTCTGTAGCCAAGTGTTCTTCCTGATATACAGGGAACTCTGTGTACAACAGAAGAAATTCCCAAATAACCCCTAAGAACTCTGCAGTCTTTACAGACAGTGTATGGAGGGCACACTCATGAAAAGCCCTACACACACATGAGGCATCAGATCAGAGCAGGGGAAATGCCCCTTCTCCCTCTAACGTGGGTCCCTGACCTTCCTTCTCTCTGTGCCTTGAACTCTCCTTCTCCTTCCAGCTCTGCTGTTCTAGCCTGCTACCTTCAGTCCAGGGTCACTCA